>PDNC01000064.1:0-156641 GCA_002572885.1 Blastomyces parvus
CATGGGCATGGGGAGAGAAGGTTGCGCAGTGTCCCTGAGCGTAGAGACTGAGCATCGAGTTCGTGATGCCATCGTTTGATAGAGCAGGATGCACGTGACACACACACACAGAGCCAGGAACAGCAGGTTTAAGCGGGATCACGTGGATGATCGGTATACCGAATTCTCCATGAGCTGCACAGTATTATTGAGGATATTTGGGCACGAGGAGATATAGAGAAACCTTGCGGGTGTTTAGGGTACAGAGTAGATATAGAGAGACATCGAGGTGATAGCACCGAACAGTTTTAAAGCCAACAAAAAGCATGAGGGGACTCTACTCTACAATGTGGCTTCCCGCGGCGGGTATGTTACGACTTTTCTACCACCTCTTTAACCAGTTCCCTTTGAACTTCCTCTCTGCAAGGTGCTTTTCATTGGGGATTTCTTGCTCTGGTAAAGAGACACTGGACTAAGCCAACCTGTGGTTCATTATAACTGCGAAAACGCCCTTTATCAGAGTGCAATGCACTACAGTGGTCGCCTGCCCCAAGCTGCTTAGGACCCTGAAATTGGAAAAGAAAAAAAAAAATAAAAATGAACAGGCACTCTAGGATCGCTCCGCTACGAATAGCAAAAGCAAAAATAAACTCTGAGACGAAGTAAGATTGCGAGATTATCAATCCTGAACAGCAACTTCGTCTTCGAGATCGTCGGCGACGTTCTCACCCCTGGCTCGGCGAATAACCCTCTCAATGCCGTCCAGCCCTCGTTTCAGCACGTCCATATTCGGCCCGTAACTCAGCCTGACGAAATGATGACAGGGACTGTCGAACAAATCCCGTCTCTTCGCTGGATTCAGGTCAAAAAAGATCCCCGGAACAACGATCACCTTCTCTGTTAGTAGCGCGTTGAAAAAGTTCAGACCGTCTGAGATATTCGCAGAAGCCGGGAGAGGGGGCTCAAGCGCAGTGAGGTCCAGCCAGATATAAAACGTTGCATCTGGAATGTCTGTGATCTGGAAACCAATTTGCCCTAGCCGACCAAGGACATAGTCTCGCTTCTCGCGGAAATGGACTTGCAGTGATTTCATCTCCATGCGAACGAGAGAGGGTTCCAGCATGGGGATTGCCGCCTCTTGAAACGGGACGTTGGCGCCCCCATCCAGGTAGGAGCCAGCGGAGGCAAGGGCTTCGATGAATTCCTTAGGTCCCAAAATCCAAGCGATTCGCCAGCCGGGGAGTCGGAAGCGTTTGGTCAGCCCGTCAATGATGAGAACGTCTATTCAGTGTGTCGGTTAGCTCAAAACAGGACCCTGATATTAAAGGGGTGGTGGTAAATGATGTCTAATAAAACTTGCCGTCTGTATCGACATCTTCCACGTTCATCGCTCCACTAGTAGTCGACCCATCACAACCGGTGCTGTAATTATATCCAGCGTAGAACTCGTCCAGGATGAGCGTTGCCCTCCCACGACAGATATCCTGTATTTTGGCCAGCTCCGGATTGTTGATGACATGGCCCGTTGGGTTCCTGGGGTTCGATGTCAACAGAACCGAAGTCCCTCGAGCAATTTCTTCGGCAACCTTGTCCGTGTGGATGTGATATCCGTCCGCAGCAGACAGAGGCATTGGGACTGCCGCAAACTATTCCCACCCTACCCGTCAGCACACCATATATGAATCCAAATTTATGGCTGGAATCCTTACATTCTTAAACAACGACAGCATCTCCGAATACGCCGAGTAGTCTGGGATTGGGAATGACAGATACGCATTGCCCAATATCGCCGCAATCCGAATCAACCCCGCTCTCCCGCCAGGTACAATGCACACATTTTCCCAGGTATAGCCTTGCTTCCCATGCCGATAATGTTCATTGTACAGTCTTGCCACCGCATCACGGAGCGGCTTGATACCGGCAGTAGGGCCGTATTCGCGGGACGCGGAGCTTATGGGAATCGAAGTGGGGCGGGGAAAGCTGCCTGCGATATCATCATCGGCTTCAGGGGCGCCCTGGCCGAGATTTGCCCACAAAGACGGGTTTTCAAGAAATCCGTGTTCGGAAGCCCTTTCGGTCGTCCACACGACACCGGTTGAAGCGCGAGTAGCGTCTAGCCCGGCGTGAGGACGGTGGCCTTCGTGCGCATCACGGAACTGACGATGGGTTTCGGAGGACTTCTCTGCGTTTGGTGGATTTATGTTTGAAAGGGGTAAGCAAATCAAGGACGATGGATATTGAAGATATTATCGACTTTAACCCGTCGACATGTCGATCTTAATTTTTCTAATTTTTTAAAATCCTGCTACAAGGATGGTGGTATAAAACAAACCGTTCTGTGAGAGTTCTTTGCTGGCAGAGAAGCGGCGGCCCTGGGAGGAGGGGCTCAGGAGGGAGAGACGACGGCCTGAGAAGCTCATTTTCGGAGACTCCGAAGGGATCTAAATATTCTAAAATAAATAAAATTCCGTATGGAAAACAGTTATTATCTCTATGTTTCTATCAAATAGCAGTGGTGGTGATCAGAGCGAGAGCCAGGCGGGAACGTTTTTCCAGTCACGACGACTCGCTCGAGGGGCACAAAATGCCATTGTCAGTTCAATGCCCGTTAAATACCTCACTAATTCATGCGTGAATATCTGCTCTGCAATCTGACTGGCTGTGGGACAACGCGGATGCTGAGGGGTCATCTTGAATGGCGCCCGTTGTGCAGCGGGTGGTTGAGGTTGTGCCATGGTTGCAACCTCTGACAGCTAAGGCCCACTATGCATCAGCACGAATCGAATGATGGCCAGTCAACCCGAGCCAGATGAAATCAGAAATGGCTACTGAGCAGTTCCGCTCCGCAGCCTCTCGGAAGGTTGACGTGGAGGTCTTTGTTTGTGGAAATATACTTTTTATTGTCCACTGTGGTTGTCAAGTGTAATCAGAGCGGTGCTCGGAAAATCAAGTCAGTTCTATCACCCTGAGAGTCTGAAAGGAGAGGCATTTCAGTGTAGAATCACATTATGTCTTTGTAGAAATTTGTTTGTCACCCTTTCGGGAGGGCTTAGAAACGGAAAGCTACAGCATGGCACGAATGAGACATCCGGCAAGATTTGACAGTCGTTTACACAGAAACTACCTGCTCCACGGAATATTACCAACCAAGTCTATAGCAATGGTGAGGTTCGGTACAGAAGTAATAACTAAGCGCAATATATATATATATATAATAAAAATAAAATAAAAAAGAATTAGAATAAGATGAAGATGAATCAAATGTCAAGTATATGCGAAGCAAGATATAGTTACGATGTATAGCTCAGGAGGTAAACTGCAATACAGACAGGCCTGCGCGAGTGTAGCGGTACAGTGAGAAAAATCTTGACGCCCTCGTTTAGTCATGGCGTGAAAAACCAGCACAGGTAAAAACTCAACATCTACAAAGGATAATGTACGTTCAATCATACGGGGTCATTTCTTGATAACAAAAAAGAAAGGTCGAAGTCAAACCACAAACTGCTTCCCTCGTCTCTTGCCAAATGATGACGGAAGCGTAAAGTCGACCAATTGTACCGGGTAAAGAGCAAAGTTGAGTCGGCGGGGAGAGCAGCGGCGCATTTGGCGACTAGCATGGGCATCCTTAAGAACGAAATTCTAGCCATGTATTTTCAATTTTCGCTAGCGTGTTCGTTTCTTTCCGCGAAACAGTGTTGTTCCACCCGATAATAGGAAGATAAAGGCAAAGAGAAGTCTCAAGCTATTTAAAATAAAAAGAAAAAACTCCTCCCAGTTTGGCCATGTAGATCGGTGAATGTGTGACAGCGGCGTAGGACGAAACGCTGTGCCCTTGGAGATGGTCGGAGAGGGGGAATCAAGTGTTGAAAAACGACAAGCAAGCAAACTATGTTTCTTAAGCCAATCCTGTTGAATATAAATTTGGAAGCAGACATATTATCGACGCCAATAACTACCATGGGATGCGTAGATCGACAAAACGGAAATAAGAGGGACAACAAAAGGCAATAGCGCAGTAAAATCAATAGGATTATGGATCTAAGAGAAAAAAATAGATCGTTCCCAATTATTGCACAATAGCTCTGAGTCCATGGGGTGGTAGACCAATCTCAGTTTTCGACAGGTTGGCAAAATAGTTGAATTTCTCCAACTTGACCATTCGCCAACATGTTTTGGTGCTGGTCGCGCCATTCCATAAAAGCAAGTTGCACGGCTTCGTCGCTATCTATCGTGACAAAGTCACCGTCCTCATCCCTATACCGCAGTCTCACGGATTTGTTCCCAATGGACCGGTCCGTGAATCGGGCGAGCTTTGCGTCCACGCGGTCTGTTAGGGACCGGAAAAGAATGTTACTTGCGATTACCAAAGTGACATAATTGTCATCAAAGTTAACCTTGGCTTTCAGTTGGCTGGGCATATAGAGTTCCTGTTCAGTTTCCTGATTCACAGGAGAGGAAAGACCGGATTGCATCGGGTTCGATGTGGGCGCTGGCTGCGAGCGGGACTCGGGAAAAGGGTTCGATGGGAGTCCATGGCGCTGCTGAATGCCTGGTGACTGGGTGGCAGTCCGAACAGGGAGAGCGTTATTTATTGGTGAATTGTTTTGGCTGCGGTTGACTGGTGCTCTCATACTCGCCATATGTGCAGGGATAGGAGGGACAGGCACGTTGTCAACCGTCTGCATAGAATGTCCATTAACATGACGGCGGGAGTCAGGCATATTCGAGTTGTGGTGGATATCAGGACTGCTTGCAGACCGCATTCGGGCCTGGGACATCCCACTAGATTGGCCATGGTGCGACGAAGAGAGGGGAGGGAGTGAGGGGCGCTGGGCGCCCCGTTGATTACCGTTGCTGAAGTATGGGTTCGGCGTAGCCCCGTCTCTCGACGCGGCTCTTGGCATGGCAGGGGCTGTGTATCGATTGGAGTCCTCAGTCCAGGGAGTTGAAGGCGTGCCTTGGCGGGAGTACGAAAACATAGTCGACTGAGAACTTGATCGTGTGGAAGTAGCGTCTGTAACCGGCGAAAAATATGAATTCCCATTCCGGTCCCCGGGGGATATTGCCCCGTTAGCAAATTGGGTGGACACCGAAAGAGGCGGTTCTGGCATCGGAAATCGTGGAGGTCGGTTTGAGATTGGACCCGAGTTGCCACTTCCCCCTGTTGCAGATCGCGCTCGCAAACTCGTACTTGAAGCATTCCGGGATACTGAAAATTCAGAAAAAGTATTAGTTTCCCGGACGAGCTCTTCCTCTGCTTCGTACTCCTCCCGATAAGGGTTTTGAATTTTAGGGCCCATCTTGAGATAGGTGAATTCCGTTTCAGATGTACCCGTATGCCTCGTCGCCCGTTCTTCCGTTTGAATAGCTCGTTGTGTGTCAATATCCTTGTACCATTTGCGCATGGTATCCTCGTTTTGGTACCGGATGGCAAAATTGTCAACAACGCCTGGATCGCCCTTCCAAAATATTTGGATTTTGTAGGACCCTAAAAGTTGGATTGTGTCAGCAAGTTACACCACAAAATATGCAGAAAATACGCAAAGAGAGCAAAAGACTAACCCGGTTTCTGTAGGGACAGGATTTCCGTAACATTGGCCATGTATATTCTGCCCTTTAATTGAAGTCGTGGCTTTCCTTTGGGAGCAGCATTTGGTTTGTCTTTGCTCATAAGCTTGGTTTTTTGCTTGTTGAGATTCACATCTTTGCAGCAAAGCAGTATACGTTGGAAAAGATAGATGTGATACTGATAAAATAGAAGGTCAGAAGTTAGCAAAAATTCCAGCCACAAAGTACTCCCGATTTTTTTATTTTGGCACGGACTGTATGTCAACTGGTAATGGCCTAATGAAATGAAATAGCCAAAGAGAATTCTTCCCGACAAGAGAGCGATTTGTAATAAACCAGGAAGGAAATTTCAACGATAGAGCAGTTTCAATTTGACCATTATTCCATGGTCAAATTATACTGTTCTCATTTAATGAGACAAGTCTCGAGGTATGTGTGGGTGGGATTAAAAATTATGAAGGGGAATGTTTGTCCTGCATTTTCAACTTCTGTGAAGGAGAAAGGCGATCATCCAAGGTTGACCTTGCGTTCTCGTCAGACATCACTAATTGATCAAGAGCAGACAAGGTATGTTGTTTCTGTCCACGATTATGGGTAACAGGGCTTTCTGGTTTAGGTGGACGTGGACAGTGAAGGGGTGGTGGGGAATGAGGTGTATCGCAAATGATGCCACCTGATAGACAAGAGGAAATTTCTTCCGTAGAAATGTTGGCCTGCAAGGTGAGCGGGCCTTGTTTATTGGAAATTGGGGGCAGATGAGGAGGGGAACGTTTGCTAGAAGTAGGGAGGTTGAGCCATTTTAATGACGCAGAATGAAACTTTGATCTCCATGTGAGAGCAGCAGACTCAGGCCAATGAGAGGACAGATCCTGGGAAGGAGTTCCAAAGGGTAGATATATTCCAGATAGCTTTTTGTGGAAGGCTTGATCAGGGGCCAAAGGAGGGGTATACAACAGACGCAAACGAATCCTCATTGGGCCTTTATGGAAAGAAAGCCGGCATTGCGGAGCGGGCCGGAGTCGTGCATTATAAGCTGTAAGAGATGTACGAACCTCTCTTTCTGTATCTCTGCCCCCATCGCCCTTCAGCACGGTGAAAGTACCGAATCGTAGTAGTTCTCCGAATACCTCAACCTTGAGCGCTTTCCAGTCATCAACTCGGATGGCGAGATCGTCAACGGCGTTGGCAAGGTGTTCTTTCTCAACTGCACGATTAGCTTGATCTAAAACCGTCTGAACTATGTCAATGGCGGTGGAAATGTCGGCAATAAGGTCTTCAAGATCGGTTTGTTTTTTAAGTTCCTAAACAGTTAGAAGCTCAGCGACATGTTTCAAGAATTGGAGTTCAAAAACGAAGCCATTAGATCTTACCATGAGCATTAGGGGATACTTTGTCAGGCGTTGAAATGGTTTGACGAAAAAGCCATTGAGGGTAGATGGCTGTGCCACCATTTGCTGGAGGTCAACCGAGCGTGGTGCAACCTTTATTTTGTCCCATTCCTTTTGGCAGACAGCGTCACATCGGAGTTGGTTGGCAATGAAAGGCTCATATTGTCGAAATCCTTCCTGGTGTTGGATGAATAGCTCACCCCAGTTTTGCATTTCTTCAGGAAGGGCGTTGTGTTGCTCCATTCTAATAAGAAATCGTTGCGTAAAGTCAAGAAGGTTATTGAGATTTAGAAAGATTTGATGGCTCGAGTCACCATTTAAGGCACCTGTTTCTTCCAATTCCTTTTTCAGCGCCTGCAAATTCTGAAGGTGATGTACGTAATCTCTTTCGGTTTCCAACAACTCTTTCAAAATATGCTCCTTGCGGGTCAGCTTGACCTTTTCGCCTTGGCGTGGTCCTGTGCTCGCGACAGAAGATTGATAAAGCTGGCCCCGCATTTCGAGAATATCCAAAACCCGACTGACCATTTTGATAACCTTTGAAAATCAAGTTAGCATTACACTTCAAGGACGAACGATTATTTCTTCGCTGAGTCGAGGGGTATCCACCTTCACAAAGCCTGTCGTATTTTCCCCATAAAGATCGGTGATAAGAAAACATTCTTGCTGCGGAAACTCTAAATCCTGTAGGCAAGCCTGTAGAAACTTGAAAGCGGCAGCCTTCGGTCGCCTCGCCTCGGGTACTTTATCAGGGTCGATAGCAAGGGGTTCTGCAGGGTTAGAGGCGTTGAAGATAGTCATCAGCGGGTACCCCTGCCTCAGACATCTCCATACAGATGCAACAGGATCTATAGCATCCTCAGCTCTGTCCATCTCTTCCATTTCCGCGAGATGGGCGTCGAAACCGGGCACTTCGGTGAGCCTCTTTTTGAGGCTTGCACAGCTCTGGAATAACGATTCGCCCCCTCTTCGATTGATGATATTATCCTCAGCCATAACGGGGCCGCCATTAGAGGTAGTGGGGTCCATATTGTCCGGCGATGAAAAGGGTTTGGCGTGGGTAGTTTTATATCAAATCAAGTTCTGTGGTACTAACGCGGCCAGTCTGCCTGGTCCCTTTCAGGAACCGAGACCATGGGTCGTCGGCGACTTTGCTGCGTTCAAAAACGAGGTAGAAGCAGCTCAAGAAGAAATCGGGGCAAGAGGAAAGAACCGAGTTTCGTGCAGCGAACACTCGCTATCTCAGTTGCGACGCGGCCTGGCAGAGATATCCACCTTTCCGGAGAGAACAAATAACAACTAAAAGGAGCGTCTAGGAAGGCAGTAATATGGGTACGGACACGGACGATCTAAAGTGATGCTGCTTTTGGAGAAACCTATCAGTGTCAATGTTTTCGCCTTGAGTTGAAGGTACTGTTTTAAGATTAGGGGTAGGAGATGTCGAGAGGGAAAGCAGAGGAGGGGTCAGACAAACGGGGACGTACGTTGAAATATCACACGAAAACTAGATTTCTGATCTGGCAAAATAAGAGAAGAACGACCTGTCGAAAGAAATGAAAAGCTGGATGTATGAACGGAGGACAAACGCAGCGGCACAGGCGCCAGAGATAGGCTGGAGGGTGGTTGGATTGTGTCGTGATGTTTCAGGAGTTGCGCTTTGGAGATCGTCGTCGGCTCTTGCAGACGCTCGGCGCGCTAGCCTGTATCGGGAATGGCGGCTTGGCGCCCAGATCGGTGGTTGACTCAGCAATCTCAGGCTATTCATTTCAAGTTTAGCGCGATTCCGTTCTTGGCGCCTTGGCATCGGATATCACCTGATGCGATGACTCAGCCGCAGCCGCAGCTGGCGCCAAGCAGCCGTATTCGGCACAATGTTTGGCCATGCAGAATTCCCCAAACCGTCACAGCAGAACCACTGACCTCACCGCCATCACCACCACCATTACCACCACCTCCTCCTCCTCCTCCTCCTGCTGCTGGTGTTAACGAAGAAGAAGACGCGTCGTCGCATGCCTCTTGTCGATAACGTGTTTCGGGCTGGGTCGAGATACGCTGCATGCACCACTACAGCGTATGACCAGGGACTTGTTTAAACCCTGACTGGCTGCACTCGACAATTACTGGCAGAATCCCATTGTTCTTTGTTTGTGTTGACTCGGAGCCTTTCTCTCTTTGGCCCATGGCGGCAACCCAATAACAAGGCGACTGAAATGCTAGTGGTGATTTAAACCTCTTACCTCCCAAATTTTTTTCGAGCGGCGACCAAGAATATATTAGCTCCTGCACCCTAGTCGGTGGACCTGGTTGCATCATCGTCGATTCCATATATTTATCAGTGTTCCACGCTCTTCTCCCCCCTTTTTTGCCTTACAGTTCGCCAGATCTCTGTTAGCACCAGGGTGACAATCTCATGGAACGCGACTCCGCCGCCGCAGCAGCAGCAGGTGCCGCCCATATATCGAAACTACCCGCCGGAAAATACCGTGGAGAATTCGCTCCTCCATCTGCGCTAGCTTCTTTCAACAAGCTGGATGAGGGTTACTCTGATGAAACTAGAAGCCAAGCAGAAAATGAATTGGCTCAAACATCAGACGAAGGCGTAAGTCTACCTAGCTGGATTCTTGCACATAGTGAAACCGACAGAGCAGGTAACATTTTCCCGTCTCCTTTAATACCCGTTTGCAGAGCCAAAGCATGCTGACCTCACCGTAGAATTGGCTTATAGCATATTGAGAACCTTGCGTACCTCGACAGTTTCCTCAGTCGTTGATCGACTTACTCCACTTCTCCATATGGACCCTGTTCTCAAACTTCCCCCGGAAATCACTTCGGAAATATTCTCATATCTCGACACGTCTACACTGCTTACCGCAGCACTTGCGTCTAGAGCTTGGCGAGAGAGAATCATAGATTCACGACTATGGAGGCATCTCTATATTCAAGAAGGATGGCGTTTCGACATGGACGCGGTTCGAAGTTTCGAACAATCTCTTTCAAAACCACTCTTCTCACAGAACCGAAAATCAAGAACGAGGCGTTCGGATACAGATATGGGGCAGCCAAAGCCAAAAAAGCGCGTTCCCTCAGGCTGGATCGATTCGAGGAGAGGCTCTCGCGTTGATAATAGCAATATGCAGGATGCTAGCCCTCCATGGAATGAGCAACATGAGACGGTTGAAGCCGATGGTACTTCTGCCTCCGAGATGAATATCATACCTGATGCCGAGGGTGACCACGAGATGCGCGATGCTAGCTATGATGATTATTCAGTAGGATCATCACCAGATCAGAGTCGGCCTCGACAATCTATAGACCTTAGCAGCCCACAGCACAGCCAAAAAGCGGGTCGTACTGATAGCTCCGCAAGGTACCTCTCGTTTCACTCACCGCTGACGAATTATAACCCCCAAGCGAAGGCCTCACATGGCTTCAAGGCACTTAATGGTACAAGCCGGTTGAATTGGCCATATCTATATAAACAAAGACAAAAACTGGAAGATAACTGGAGGAAAGGCCGCTTTGTTAATTTTCAACTTCCTCACCCAGCCTATCCTTCAGAGGCGCATACGGAGTGCGTATATACGATTCAATTTTTCGGGAAATGGCTTGTCAGTGGAAGCCGCGACAGAACAGTAAGAGTCTGGAACTTGGAAACAAGGAGGCTCAGAGGGAGCCCCTTGGTAGCACACAGTAAATCGGTTCTCTGTTTGCAATTCGATCCGAGTGCGGAAGAAGATATCATCATATCTGGGAGCAGCGATAGGAGCGTCATAGTTTGGCGGTTTTCCACGGGTGAAAAAATCCATGAGCTCGCCAATGCCCATCAGGACTCGGTATTGAACCTACGATTCGATAAACGATTTTTGGTTACATGCTCGAAAGATAAATTAATAAAAATTTGGAACCGCCGCGAGCTTAGTCCGATGGACAAAGACTATCCCTCCTTTTTTAATGGTGCTGGCGTGCGATATCCAACGTATATTGTTGACACATCCTTGATATCACCCAGCACATTGGAAGCCCAAATCGCAAATCAGCAGATCAAAACGCTGCCACCTTACTCGCTACTCATGACCCTTGACGGTCATGGTGCAGCTGTCAATGCGATTCAGATTGATGAAAATGAAATCGTCTCTGCCTCTGGGGATCGTTTAATCAAAGTATGGGATATACACAATGGAGCCTGCTTGAAAACTTTGATTGGCCACAAGAAAGGCATCGCATGTGTTCAGTTCGACAGTCGGCGAATAGTAAGTGGCAGCAATGATGACACCGTACGGATATATGACCATGCCTCGGGGGCTGAGGTTGCATGCTTGCACGGACACCATGGCCTCGTACGCACCGTTCAGGCAGGTTTTGGTGATCCACCGGGAGCGGAGGAGACACTGCGGCTTGAAGCCATGGCGGTAGACACTCAATATTGGAAAGCGCGACTCCGCGGTGAAATTCCTGAATCGAGCTCTTCGGTTCGGCGCCAACAGAGATCGTGTCCCGTAAGAAGCTCGGGGTCTAGAGACCCCAATGACATAATGGCCCTGGGAGCCAAAATCCCCCCCGGCGGTGGAGGGAGCACTTGGGCCCGCATTGTTTCCGGCTCTTATGACGAAAGTATCATTGTATGGAAAAAAGACCAAGAAGGAAAGTGGGTTATTGGGCAAAGACTCCGTCAGGATGAAGCCGCCAGAGCTGCAGCTGCAAATGGAGCTCCGGACCCTGCCCTAACAAACCAGCCGATCCCTCCGCTCTCAGGTCAAACCCCTCAGGGTCTTATGGGACTACATTCCATATCCCCGGCCTCCCAGCAAATCACACCTGCGTCAGCAACAACTCAGTCCAACCCGCCGTACCCTAACATACCGATCGCGATGGGCAATGCCAACGACGCGGGACCACCTTACATGAATGCAATGAATCAACACCTTCCCCAGCCACCCCAACAAGCTCAGACCCCACTACACGGCGCTAATAGACCGTTGCCTGTTCCCGCTCCCCACCCTACAGCACGAATTTTCAAACTACAGTTTGACGCGCGCCAGCTCATATGTGCTAGCCTAGATCACAGAATTGTAGGCTGGGACTTTGCGTGTGGTGACCCGGAACTTGAGTGGGCTTGTCAGTTTTTCACTGGTCTTTGAACTGGGCTTCTGGATTTTACATACATTGCCAATCAGCCGTTCAAGATTCTAGATCCTTTTGAATCCATCGCTGTCTTTGCGCTTTTCTTTGCGTTTACCATCCACGCTTCCTTCTCGATGCCGATGCTAGTTACATGCGTTGCTATATTGCCATCTTTTGAGCCTCTTTCCAAAATGCATACATCTCCTAGCAAGCGTGAACTCATATTTTCTTTCCTCCAGCGATTTGAAGCGTCGTTTTTTTTTTCTTTTTTTTTTTTTGGTTCCCGCATCGATGAATTATACCGTCCAAGATGTTTTCCTAAACGTTTATCTCTCTAAAAGGGGATGCGTATATTTTCTGCCCACTCTGTTTCATGTTTGCTGCTATTTCCCTGGTGGTTTCGGTTTGGTACGCATGATATTTTATTGATACCAGGGTCAGACACAGACTTATATTCCTGCTAAGAACAAATTTATATTGCTTAGCCCCACTCAACCGTTTTTCCTTCCATGGAAACCCTCTCATGGGCCTGCAATGCCGGCTGCTCGAAACTCGAAATCTGTTTGTGCATGTGTAAGTACTCTAAGTACTCCTACGAGGAGATGAGACTCCCCATGCTATATTCGATTTTACACTAGAATGCTCCTCGGAAGGTGCTGGAGTTTTACTGAAGAGCTCTGCATATGATATTCGCAATTGAAGAATGAGCAAGAGCAGCGTTCAAAAACAATATGAATACTTTTATTATTTGGGACTAGAATCTTAAATTAAAAAACACAGTCATGACCGGATTCTTCCAAGACCCCCCTCCCACCATTTCATTCAAACGAAATTAAATACCTTCGTCAAATAATTGCCAGGGCCCTTCCAATTTCCAACGAAGCTATTTAACAAATAGTATTTAACAATTAAATACCATCGAAAAGCCAACGACGCCCGGTCTGTCGGCCCAATCCGCCCTGCCGTCGCCTTTTTGCCAGCTGCTATATTCTAAGAGGAAGCTCATCGTAGGCGAACATGTACTGCTTACGAGGACAGTATGGAATCCCTTCTGGCCTTGGTTTACAGGCACATTAAAGGTGGAGACCATCTGGTTCTTCGGAGGTGGATTGGCATAAGTCGGGAGCTGCCTCGACGACCAAGGCGCCGTGGACCAGACATCCACCGTGACACTGGGACCGTCGCCGTACTGGCCGCTATGTTGAGGCTCGGGACTGTCCCAGGTTAGCATGCAGCCGGTTGCACCTGGGGGGATTCCTTCGAATGTCATGGCAGTCTTTCTCGAGTTGAATCCGTTTCTACGTTCGAGGTGGACCTCATTAGACCCGGTCGGGGCATGGGGAGTATCGACGCTGAGAAGAGCATAGACCGTAGCTCTAACAACTTGGCATTTGTCCTTTACTTTCAAATCATTTTCTTTTCTAACGACAAGGTCGGCGGCAGGCGAAGGCGAAGGTGCCGCAATGGCCGCTCCAAGGAGGGAGCAAAGCGCCAGGCAGCTGGCCAAGGATGACGGGAAGAGCATGATCGCTGGCGGGGAAATGGGCTCTTATTGAAATGAAAGAGTAGTAAAAGCGAGCAGTAAAAAGCGAGAGGAGGAAGCAAAGAGGGATGCTTTTTCCTGGCAAGACAATGCTGACAAGATGAAAGCTGCGGGAGGGTCATTCTAGAGGGCGGCGAACCCCCTTAAATATTAAAGACATGGGCATAGGAGCCCAACGACCATCCATCCACCCCGCGCGGCATCCATGGTTGGCGCCCGTTACCAACAGACCAACCACGAAGATTTGTCCCAGCATTCCGTTTCTTAGGATCATAATTAGCCGGATGATTTGAATAGCTAATAGCTAGCTACCTTAGCAAAGGTACCATACGGGTGCTTCGGGAACTAGCGAAAAGAGGTATTTAGAATTGACTATAGTCCTAGATGGTATTGCTGAAGTTCCAAAGCGCTCCGGTGTTTCGATTGATACGATTGATACGGGGGTGGATTGCGGGAGTCTAGAACAACGCCGGGGAGCTTAACAGATGTGTATGATGTGCATACCTGCGTCTGAATTCATTCGTCCGCCAGCGCTTGTAGGGAGTATCTAATCTTTTACTAAGGCAACCGAATTGCCTGCCCATTTCAATATTGATTCCGGACAAAAGGAGGAGGGCAAATAACCATATATCGAGGAGGACAAAGTCAATTGATTCAAGCATATTTGACGCAATTAATTGAATTCAGCTATGACGCAAGAATACATGCTAAAAATAGCCCAGGACATGAAAGTCAGCCCATCATCTCCACGAAGAAAGCGAAATATGGAGAAAGCAATGGAAACGCTGTATACACACGGCCTGCACATGAGCATACTTTTTGCAGGCCAGGCATATTGTCGCCGGCCGGATGGAGCGGAGAAATCTGCACTCCTTTCATACCCAGCAGCCTCCGTGGCATATTGTCTTTTAGGACAAATTGTATCAGGGACCAACACTGTCTGACAGGGTGTATGATCACGATATTCAGTGACTCCGCAAGTCCTGCAGGGAGCTGGACGGCGGGGGAAGGGGTCGAGGCCGTTTCTGTATGGGCAATTGATGCCATAAACGCCTGAGGTGAATCACCATCATCACCACGCTCCATCCATACCATACGGAGCAATGGAGGTGTGTGTGGTCCAACCTGGTCTGTACTTGAGGGAGCAACGACAATTATTTTCTTCGCATTGGAACCATCGCTTGCACCATATACTCGAGACATGCCTCCATGGGCATAACACGTTTTGACAGCTTAAAAACAGGACGTCAACTGCCAACAGCTTTTTCTCAGTCGATGTTGAAACTCGGGCGAGCCGGCCGAACGCAACTCGTAAAAATATATGGATTTCGATTGAGACATCGGCTGTCTAGTTATTTTTTACGTCTTCGCTACATGTTATACCCAGTTGTGAGTAAGAAGTAGGCGTTGGAAGCACATATGAAATATAGGTTGGTATAAAAATACATGATGGTTCATTCATTTTTATGTCTGCTAACTTGCTCTGTAAGCAGTGGTTAAAAAAGTGTAGCCATTCGAATTCTCAGATTACGGATGATGAACAAGCCCCTAACTCCTCGAAACTCCCATATCATTAGTTAGAGGGATCAAGAGCGATTCCCACCACTTCCATAACAGGATGAACAATGACAAGGTCTGACCGTTTATCACGGACAGCGGCCTAGAGCGGGCCCACCCCTTAGGACAGCCAAATATCACCCACCAATCAATAACCGCAAGTGAGGCTACGGACACCCTGTACAGCTTTGTGAAATAGTAACTAACAGGCTTTCAGTGGTTACACTGACTGGTTGGGAGAAGAAAGCCCATGTTTAACCCTAATTTCTAACGGGTGGTGGCTTGAGGCCTTGTCGGCCGCATTATCCACATCTCAGTCGCCGTTCCGATATTAATTTCTTCATCCATTGTAGCATCACCCCCAAAGCATCGAGGCTGCCATCCCCATGCAGGTGTCCAGGGGGTAGACGAAAAAGTTTCCCGACGACGATCACGGTCATTACCAAGGTGTAATGGGGCATGGATTTGCTCGCCTGCTGCCGTTGCTGATGTTGCAGTTGGATCCAGTGCAGAACGACTGGGCTGTTGCGGAGAAAGTTGGTCTTGGGTCTGTGGAGGCTTGTTGCCGCTTGGTAATCCACAGCAGACAAAAAAGCAATCCATAAAAAGCCAGTCCCAAAGCCCGGCCGGTTTAGTATCCGCAATCATAACAGTTTGCCTTGACATCCTCTGCTCACGACGAGACTCAGGAATTTCGAGCGGGTGATTGGGTTGGCTAGAAGTAAGCGTGGTAGAGGTACCGTCATTCTCCCCGCCATCAGGGCCAGTCGCATTAAAGTCGCGAGGACGATTAGAAGCGTGGATCATTTCAGGAGAACGTGGGAGGGGGCTCTCGAGCCTTCGATGAGCAATATACGACGGGAGAGGAACAGAAGTAGCACTACCCGTAGTACAATTCCTTGTAGTTACGCAAGACCGCCGTGGTGGCACTTGCTGCTGTGCATTATGAGCCCGTAGGAGGGAGGAATATGACTGAGGCATAGTTTGTGGAGACGAGTAACCCTGGTTAGTCTGGGAGGATGAAGTACAAGTCCTGGGGTTGTTTTGTTGGCGAGCAACGACCGGAACTGGGGTAGCACCCGCATCTTTGACTCTGGCAGTTGGTAAGGAACTTCTGTGGAAAGGGTGGCTCTCTAGCCCTCGTGAGGTTGGGCCAGCTCCAACACCATGCCCACTTTGTCGGGCACCAAACCGGCCACGAACCATTGTACCGTCATCTGCCCTGGCAATGGCGCCGGTAGGAAGCGCAGGTTGCCTAGCTCCCATGCAGGACGGTAGTCCGAAGAGGCGCTTCAAGCCAGAAGCACAACATGAGTCATCTTCTTCGTCATCTGCTGCTAAATTTTGCTGTGTCCCTCTGCGTGATGCTGGGGCCTGGTGGTTTGAAGGACGAGAGCGGTTGGCATGGGTCGGATTATAGTGGATTGCTTCTCGCGAGCCAAAAGAGGGAACGCCCGGCGGAGTTGGGGATCGAACAGGAGGAGGATATAGCGGTTGGGTAGGCTCGACGGGGGAAGTCTGAGGAAGCAAACGGCGTATCTCGAAGCTCGCTCCAGAAGACGACGATCGGTTTGGGAGACGCGAGACTGCATCTTTTGGACGACGATTTGGGAGGTCAAGATCATCGAAGGAATAAATTTTCCGGCCAATAATATTAGGAGGGTTGGATAAATCCCCTGGTGTAGTCAATGACGGATTGATACCAGGTCCATCAACATCACCAACAGAGGACACGAGCGACGCTTTGAGCGTAGATGCACTCTTTTGCTCAATGATGGTCTCCAGTTTCTTTGCCGGCCATTTTCTGTGTGACTGGGCCAGGCGTGAATTACATATACCACCGACATCTCCCCTCCCGAAAGTGGCTGGCACATAGTTCGACGGACCAGCTTCTTCTGATCGGCCATCAAGTTCAGACTGCCTCCTACTATCATCTGATTCAAAGCTGGCAAGGACTGCGTCGAAGAGCGAACTGTGCTCACTAGGAACAGATTCTGAGGAATCCATATACTGACTAATGCCCTTCGTTGAAACAACGCGACGGAGTTTACTCCGTCGGGGCCTATCGATTTCAAATGAACGCGATCGGATTCGATTGTATAGGTCGGTGGTGTGAGTAATGGCGGGAGCCCGCCTCTGTAGAAGAGAGGTCATACTTGCGGTCAAGATGAGGCATAAGGGGGGAGTTAAACGATAGACAACCCTCATCCAGGGGGGAAATACGAGTGCTAAGCGATCATCCGGTCGGAACAAAAGTTGAAAAAGTGAGAGAGGATGGAAATGAAGAGATGAAAATAGCATCAAAGGTGACAATAGAACGTGTCCTGGGCGGGAAGGAAAGAGCCTTGTCACTTCCAACCATTTCTCTCGACTCTGAAGAACTCGCGACCAGGGACAGAAACGCTTTCAACGTGAATGGAAGGAAACAGCAATATTGCTCATTTGCCTTTTGGAACGCCAAAAATATTATGCGAAAAATTCATATAGAAGCCCAATCTATAGTTTTGCCCCTGGGATCACGCTACCCAAACTGTCACATAGATCATAATACGGCAAGAAGGAAAAACGCATGAGAGGCAGTGCAAGAGCCACCCTGGTTGTGAAATGGGTATTGGGATACTGATTGAACGCGCACCAAAACAGCAATATATAGATTAAAATAAGTCGTGTTGGAGATAAAATATTTAAAAAAAAATGTGGTATCTGAAAAGAACCGAGAAAGAGGGAAGTTATCAAGATGAAATGGTGCTCTGGCTCAGGTTCGACTTTCCAACGCTCTGCTCCTTCCGGAGGTTTCGAATCAGCGCTTCCAGTCGTCGTCTTTCTTCTTGTTCAGCCTACACAAGGGAGCAGAATAGTTAGCGAGCTGCATTGACGATTACATTTCCTCTCCAGATATATTCGATGAAACATACCTTCAGAAGTCGCATATTTTCAGCCCGGGTATCGCGCATCATCTTCTTAAATTCATTTTTGAGCACCATGGTGGAGGTTGTTTCGGAAGCACCCCTGTCGAACCCGTTCGCGTAGCCAGGGCTACTATTCCCCAGGCTTTGCACTCGTTCTTCACAGAGCTTTGATTCGAGAGTCTCACAGCGATCGCGAAGGTTGTCAATGAAGGTCTCGAGCTTATCACGCTCCTTCTCAAACTCAATGCTGGCTTTTGTCATTACTTCATAATCGTCAATCGTATCTCTAAGTTCCTTTTCCAGCATTTGAATTCTTGTCTGGAGTCCAGATTTCCCGTCGCCGTCATTGCTATTGTTGAGTTGTTCCGCCCGAAGAATGGAGATCTCTTCTGTGAGGCTCCTATTGCGCTGGTTGAGATCGTCGATTTCTTTCTGAATCGCCGGATTTGCTGCCACTTGAGCTGCACGTTCAGCACGGCTCCCGTAGGCACCATCAAGTTCTGCCTGCGCCATAGTGAGCTCTGTTCGAACACGGATCATTTCGTTTTCGAGCTCGTCATATTCTGACTGCAGTTTCTGAAGTTCTTTTTCCGAGGCCTCTTTCGCTGCAAGGGCGTCCGTTATCCTCGACTCTTGCTCGTCACGAACTTTTTGCAGGGAATCTTCTAACTGAGCGATTAAGTCGTTTTTGGCAGACAGCCCCTCTTCGGCTTTCATCCTAGCTTCCTTCGCGCTAGATAAAGCCTTCGCATCCTCTTCAGTACGCTGCTGTTCTCGAATCATGGATTCTTGTCGAGCAGCGTCAAGTTGGTCCATTACCAGAGTAAGCTCGTCTCTGGTGCCACTAGCATCCCTCTGTGAAATATCTAGATCTTTCTTTAGGATAGCGATCTGTTCATGAAGTTCGGCAAAATGGGCATCTCTCTCTGCATCTGATTTCGAATTGAGCTCTCTTTGCTGTTGTATTTGAGTTGTCAGAATGATTTTCTGTTCGGCTAGGCTCTCCACTCGTTGCTGGATGATGTCAATATTCGGTTCAAGGTATTCAAGTTGTTCCTGCAGAGTTCTTCTGGGGCCTGATGGGGATGATGTAAGGGGGGAGTGGGAACCAGAGGTCTTGAGGATACCGTCAAGCCGTAAGTTCACCTCCTCCAATTTCTCCTCCGCGTCATACACAAACTGCGGTATCTCATTGGGTTCTTGGGGTGGTTCCTGGGGTTGTTGGTGTGCTATGGAACTTAAATTCCGTTCAAGGTACTCTAGATGCGCTTCCAATCGAGCCATGGGATTTGGAGATTCACCGCTACCAAAGGAGTTCGGTACGGGATCCACATCCACATATTTATTAGCCTGTACGAGCATCTCACGTAAACGAGCATTTAGTTCCTCTAGTCTTCTCTCGGTATTGTGTATTGCTGTCAGATCAACTGATCTAGGTGCTTCGTTTAGCGAACGTGGCATACCACCTGGGCCATAAGGCCTTCCATATTCATCGAGATGATCCGCAGTCCGGTAAAGGCTTCGATCGTCAAATTCGTGGGGAGGAACGGAATGCGCACTATTATCTTGTCCGCTAGAACCCTCATACATGCTGTCCTGGCTTCGCGGAAGGTTGTTACCCGCGGCGGGCCTTTTCTTAAGGCCTTTATGTGTCATCTGCAGCACGCCCGCAGTGTGCTCTAAAAGCCTCCTCCTCAGCTCACTAGCTCTGCGCTCGAGCTTCCAAAGTTCCTGCGCTAATTCTTCGCATTTGCGCGTGCTTATAGCAAGCTCGCTGTCCGAACGGTGGTGTTCTCCCCAGCTATTCCGGCCAAAAAAACTCATGCGCTTGCGTGTCGATTTGGGCGAAGTTTCCCCGTTTATATCCCCACTGTCGCGCCCCGATTTGCCGTCTGATAGCCTGCTTAGCGATAGAGCTGCATCCCGAAGTTTCATTTCCAAGGCTAGTTTCCGTTTTGAGGAATCAATGCGGTTTGTGAGCAGTAGGAGCTCCTTTTTAAGGCCCTCCGCTTCTTCGAAAGATAATACCTCAAAATTCATACTGTCCCCCATGGCGATCTCAGTGAGAAGGTGCATAACAACAGGATCGTTTGCGTTTAAAAGGACCGAACTTCGTGGGTGAGAGGCATTGAGCTAGAATAGTAGAAAGCAACCCGCGAAGGTTCAAAATAAGTTAGATTTTCACACTTCACAACAAACGTGAGCGTACATTTGAACGATTGCGGGACTTACCGGATTGTATCGCGGGATCTCATCCTGAATGGAGTCAAGCCCGCTCCTATATCCGTCGACGAGCGCCTTGGAAGGAGGAGGAACTACCCCCAGAACTGAAATTGAGGAGGCATATTTAGGGTCCCCATACGAGGATAGGCTGGAGCGAATACTCGCAGAGTTCATGTTGTTCATGCCATTCATACCGTTCATTATTGCGGTAGGCGGTATCTTTGGTGGGGCAGGATCGCAAAGACGAGATATCTCATGGGTAAAGGTCCCATAACCCGTCAATTAAGAACCGGAGTCATATCCTGTGCATTAAGGGTGGTGAATTCACTGGGAATCAGGGGGGGTTCGGAGCTGTAGATGGCGGGAGAAGAAATGCGCCAGGTTTTTATCAACCACCTAGGAAGTGGGACGCAGGAGGCAAAAGTAAGAAAGATGCCAGTGACGAAGGCAAAACCCAAGAATCCCCGAGCATTAAAGAATCATTGACGATGGTGGTGTATGTTTTGATCCCTGTATCAGCCCGAGCTAGACCGGAGTTTGGGCGGCTGGAAGCTGGGGGAAGTACCTGGTACGCGAGAACACAGGCAGAGCGCCGCCAAGAACAAGGTACCAGGGACCCGGTGACGCCGCGATTGCCAAACCTTACAACCAAAACACGTGTTTGCTGCTCCGCCCACTGTCAACCTTGGAAACATCGCGAGTTGTACTGTATCCTCCGTCCAGCTTCCAACTCCCAGGCAAATCCACAGCGACATTCGCCAAACATTCCTGTCTACCTGATACAGCGTAATGCTTTGATACGGCTGCCATGGCTGACATGTGCTGGCAAATACACCGTATCCTGGCATTCAACTGGCTCATGGAAACGCCAGCTGGACAATCCAGCCACCCGCAAACCCGGCCATCATCTGATCCTGATAGAGGCTGAGGGATGGGCTGAGAGCTGATAAGGGGATCGCGAGTTGACATAATCGCTGTTGGGGGTCAGCCGGTTTTGAAATACTTCTTTATTTAGGCTTATCAACTACCCTGTGTAGTCCTCATGCTACTATCGCACACAATAATTCAAGAAGCCCGCCTCTTGAAACGGGAAAGTTGAGAAGAAATGGAAATAAAGCCGAAACGGAAAAGGAGGAGGTGAACAATATAGAGATGGAATGTGGGACATCCCGTCCGAGAAGCCCATGGCCCAAATCGACAGACCTCGTCCGCCAGCCTTCCACCACCACCACCACCACCACCACCACCACCACACGAAACTCTATTCCCCAATAATGGGCCTCAAATGGGCGCCTCTCCCTCCGGAGTTTTCCAGAGATATTGAAGCCCTCGCGTTCCAGGCCCGACTCACTCCCTCGATCTGGATAAATGGCAAGATCAACTCAGAACCGGGCCGGGAACCCGGCGTTTCATGGACACATCATATCTTGTCCTCCGTATGGAATCAAAAATTCAACACATATCCCCCGCTGACTGTCTCCAGGCAGCATTTCAAGCTTCCGGACTTGAAAAACTACAGAAGAATGAAAAATGCGCCCGTTTGGCCATTGTACTTTACAACCATGCAAGTCGAAGCAGATCCGGGTGTATCATGTTCCCCCCTTCTCGTTACTTTCTTCTCAGATGCAGCAGTGATTTTGAGGCAAAAGTAACAGTTAAATCTGCCTAACACTCTCTTCATGTGATGCGCCAAGGTTAATATTCATTACTGCAGCACCAGCCATCAGATAGCCTTAAGCAGGGTTGATGAAAAGGGTTCCAGGGGCATTTCGGACCCTCGGTAACTCTTCCTTGTTACTACTGCGCTTAGGCATGATCACCCCTAGGTTGCTTTAAATACCCGCCATTTTCAAGTAATCGTAGGAGGCTGAGTGTATGCTTAATCACAACGAACCTGGGTTTGGAGACCATGTTTCTTTGGAACAGCATGAGGTTAAAATTCCTTGGCCTAGCTAGGTAGGTAGAACCAGATAAGAAGACATGGGTAGAATTTGATATCAGCAAGGCCGAACAAGGATTTAGCGGTTGATGATATAAAAATCTCCAACTCAATTTACTGCGATACTGCATTGAAAATGCCATTAATTGTTTGCATTATTCAAGCTTCCCCCTTTCCCCGTTCTACATAGCTGCGTCCCTCCCCCAATCCAAACTTCTATATACAGAACGTAGTACCGTGCCGTGGTATCAGCTAAGCGTCTCCCATACTTCGCAACCCAAAGGAGCACTCTTCCCCATATTATAATGCTCGAAAGAATGAACTCCCTGCACGCAGAGCAGGTTCTACCCTTTTTTCCCCTCATCGTCCATTCCACTGCGTCTTTCTCCCTCTGGTTCTGAATTCATTGCGCCTGTACGCTGCTGTCAGGCTTCAACAAGCTCCTTAAAAAAGAAATGTTATATACATGCAATGTACATTAGACGACAGCACGTAAGGAACCGTAGAGACATGAATCCCAGGATGTCGATGGACGGTTTTGATCAAATTCATGTTCATCAGTTTGATGTTCGGTGCATGAGGGTTATTGGGGACCAAGCGTCCAGCTCCGTCGTTCGAGCCTTTTTAAACCGTGAACAACGGACAAGATTGTCCAGAAAGGCCCATTCTGGGCGTTTTTTTTCCTTCCCTTGGCCGTAAAGGGCGTTGCAATGACGAGGCAACGATAAAGGGATGTCAGGGTGTATCGGGATGTCTCTGATCTGCGTTGAGATAGATGCATAATTGTTGTTTTTTCTGTTTAGACGACAGACCGCGCGGAGGCTTCGCGTGAATTCATACCGGAAAGGGTCGCTCTGCCAGTTGGAGTAAAGCTTTCCGTAGACGAGAAGATGGCGTTGTACATGTGTCGCGTGTTGTCCGGGGGCTTGTATGTGTTTAGCGGGATGTCGGGCACAAATTGCTCCGGATTTGTGTGCTCTCCTGGGGTGGGGGAAGGGTCTGTTAACCCCTTGTTGGCCGGGCTTGGTGTATTGGAGCTGGATGTCTTTCGGAGGAAGCGGAATGTTGGGAGACAACCAACGATGATGGCTATTAAAACACCGGGCACGTTGAGCAATGTCAGTCTCGCGATGGTAGTCAATACATCAACGAAGTGAGTATTCTCATAAAACAAATGCCAGGGAGAGTAGGTATATAAAACGTTGTGACTTACCGGTGGTGGCTTCGACGCTACCCCATAGGGAAATCCACTGGACGTTAGGATTGTGGACTCCAGTCTTAGAACCGATCTGAACGAGACGGATGATTGACGCAATCATACAGAGGACACCGACGGAAAACAAGGCGGCTGCTGCAATCTTGCGCGCTCGGGAAATGCGTAAATTTAGGATCAGTCGCACGGGCAAAATCATAACTGGGGGGAGTTAAGAGAGCCTCGTTAGAAGCCGTAGTCCGTCTCGTCCAAACAGCACAGCCATGGATGTATAACAATTTATTGACTTACTTAGCAGGTCAGTGGTTATATCTGAAGCAAAGGAACCAAATAAGCTGGCGTTACGCGTCATACTCTCCATCGGTTTCTGGCAATATCCTGCAAGGTATATCAACATCAGTACTCTCGCCTGTTAAGAGTCCCAGCAGTAGAAAGGGAGTTAGATCAAACGTACGAAAATGGTGTCTACTAAGTGCAGCGGGGCCACCACAAGAAAACAAGGTCATAAAAAAACAAAATAGCCAGGTGACGACTGTATAAGTCATGATCACAGCCCACCAGCGCATCTCATCCGGTAACCCTTTAATCACTTGGCGGATGAAAAAAAGCAAGGAAATTTTGATGCACCAGAGGCAAGTGACGAAGACAATAACGGAGACGACGGTGAGAGTGACAACCGTTCGTCTCTCATCTAATATCGTTGGGTATGGAGCCAATTTCCCCAGCCCAACCAAGCTCTGGCGATAGATGATGGGCTGGATTTTCAGCAGTAGGATCTCATAGGCAAGGAAAAATATGTAGCCTGCCACGATAAAGCCAACTTCGATGTCCTTTAATCGTTTGTGTTTCCATCGGAGGTAGGCGGTGGGAATCAATATGACCGAACCCAGAACTAACATTGAAATAATGAAGGCGTGGAGCGCTCCCTCCTGAATCCATATCTGGACGGTCAAGTCGTGGGGGCGGCTTTCATTCATTATTCCCACGAGGTGAACAAGAGCAGAGTGTAGAGTCCTGTCGGAAATATCGAATATCAATCCTATGATAGATGAAGGAGCTATTGCAGGGTCAGAAGAAGCCAGGTCCTAATGGTACCCTATATACTGGGTAAAATCGAAGCATTCTTGTCGTGTCCTCCTCACAGGCCCAAAACATTCAGGACAACAGATATGGTTTCAGGTATCGACTTTGCGCAAGTAGAAACTTTATCATCAGCTGGCCGGTAAGAAGATCTCCTTGAGGGTCAACAGTTTGTTTTTAACAGCAAGACTCTTAACATGCAGGCAAGACGAAGCCATCTTGGAATCCAGGCGCCACGGCGACGTTTTTCAAGCGCCCATCACTACAATTTAAAAGAAAGTCAAGATCCTTCAACCTTTCTCCGCAAAGTCACAGCTTCGCTTAAGTCGATAGCGCGCTTCCTAGCGGGGGTCCACGCACCCCAGAGTCCGTCCCTGTGATCCTCCTGGCCGCGGGCAAATAGGACTAGCAGCCAGCGCTTTATTTTACACGAGGCCCCTAAAAACTCAAAGACGCCCCCCCGAGCTTAACCCACCTAGGTAGGTAGTAAGTTCGAGCCTCGACTCTGGGATTGGCTGTTCTATTGCGTATTGAGTTTCAAGCCGACCCGGTATCGTTAGCGGTTTGGGTTTGCGCAGTGCTTTCGGTTCCAGGCTTCCAGCCACAAAGCGGCGAACGGACGCGGCTGCAAAAATCCCTTCCCTCTCGGCACGAGTAAAAAATTTACCATCAGAAACAAAACTGCCTGAAAGAGTCGGAAAACTATCATACATATTTCGGGAGAGTGGCTGTGGCTAGATGAGCCATTCCTGCGGAAGAGGATAATCGTTCCCCTTTGGAGTCTCTGGTTTAGTTTGATCAGCAGCCTGTTGAGGGCATTAGAAGGGCCGACAGGCTCCAGATTTGCCTTGGGGTCTCTTCTCCGTCGTCAAGAATATACACACCCAAACCAAGAGGACATAGCTTGCGGCGAGGCATGGCCTGAAGAAACTTTTTTCATCACAGTGCTAACCGCCCCGTGTACGGAGTACGCATACCTGATTCGAAGTGTCGGATAATCCCCGGCTAAACAGGCGTGACCGAGTCCAATGTCCCAACTCTCTCTTCTAGCAGCGCTTTTGCTCCCTGCTCGCACGGATGAGGAGAAATCTAGACAAACGCCAAAGTCTTGGTTGAACGGAGAAAGCCACGTTAGTGCTGGATGTATGATCTGCAAGGCGGTCTCCTGTCCAGACTGTCCATCCTAGGAAAACGGCGATTCTTTGGCGACACGGATAACATATTCAGGCACATATTACGTACGTACGCACTATACGCGTTGTACGGGGTAGTGGCGATTTGATCACAGAGATCGTTTTTATCCAGAAGGCAGGCAAGCGTTGCCAGAGTCCACTCTTTTATAAGATCTGATCAATGATACAGCGTGTATTAATAATAGATAGCATCAGGCCAAGAGGGCGTCACAAATCGCACCATTTTAATAAATATATAAATATAAACCGTAAAAAGTCAGCGACAGTAACTTCCATAGATACAACTTGGCATAGATGGCGGCCATCAGTTTACCTGGTTGATGGGAAGCGTGGTATGTGGAGCAGCGCTGATGTGATTAAAGATCTCCTTTGTTGGGGAATGAATCAGACGTCCACTGATGATACAGCCTCTTGCTTCTCCCGCACAGATCAAAATACTATCCCCATATCTCATGCTCGTCCCGTCCGTCCCCCTGGTGTTGTGTGGGGATAGGTAGGGGACAACAGCCGAAACTATCCCCAAAGAGGCTTGGCGTGTGTTAGCGGCTCCGTCCCCCCACCGCGGCTCGGGCTGTCACAAGCAAAGCCGAAGCAACATCGAGCAAAGCCGCATCGTCTCCGCATTTCGCCCCGGAGAACTCAGCACTCAGGAGCACACACCAAACCAAACCATGGAGCAGCAGTTGACGTCCAGGAGCGGGTAGTTTTCCAACCACCACAGACAGACTCTCCCCCAGAATTTCTAGCCAATTGCAGCCAGGAAGGTTGCTTGCTGTTCGGCAGTTCGACCAAACTACCGGCTTGGGGCTCGCCAGAACGGAACCTCACATACTTCTACGGGCATATATAATAAACCTCGGAGCCACGCATTTTCTACCCTCTTTGCCCCCCACCCCACCCATTCGCGATTACTACATTAAATGATGATAACTAGGTGCGCCTAATGGTCGACAGCAAGTTAGACTCTGTGCCTGCACAGTCGGGCGCGGGGACGGATGCGATTAAGGCGGCAGATAACCCCAGCATTACGCATGTCGAGATGAGCACGAGCCCGGATTCACAGGAGCCCGCGCCACATGGTGCTGCCGCCGGGGCGATGGGTGGCAGCGAGCGCCCTGTATATAAGGTCTATAAACGCCGTTTCTTCGGCCTGGCGCAGTTGGTATTGCTTAATACTGTTGTCAGTTGGGATGTATGTGGGATCAGACACACAAACGGAGATAGGAGAGATAAAGAACAATCGCTGACTTCACGATCTCTCTATCACAGTGGTTAACCTTCTCCGCCGTCTCAAAAACTGCCTCGGAACATTTTCGCGTGTCAGAAGGCACGATCAACTGGATGAGCATAGCTTTCCAACTGGCCTTCTGTGTTTCCACCCCGTAAGGAAAATCTTAAAAAGAATGTTTGAAATGATAGTGTTACTCGTCACTAACACTCTTGTCCCCGTCCCAGCTTCGTCATCTGGACCCTCAACAAAGGAGGCCCTAAGCTGTCTCTCACTGTCTCCGCCGTCCTCCTCCTATTCGGCAACTGGATTCGCTATGCCGGCGCACGCGCAGGCAATAGCATCTTCGGCGTCGCCATGTTCGGGCAGATTTTGATCGGCCTTGCGCAACCATTCTGCTTGAGCGCGCCCACAAGGTACAGCGATCTATGGTTCACCGGCAAAGGGCGCACCAGCGCAACGGCCATTGCTACACTTGCGAACCCCTTTGGTGGGGCGCTTGGCCAGTTGATTGGGCCGATCCTCGCAACGAAGAGCTCTGAAATTCCGAGCATGGTGCTCTATGTGTCCATCATTGTAAGTAATAAGAAGAAGAAGAAGAAGCAGAAGAATTCCGCCTCTCGTCATCTGGGATAAATAGGATCCGGGAAAAATTAGCGTCGGCAATGCAATATGCAATACCCGGATTTTGGCCCAAGTGGTAGGTAGGGGTCGGATTTGGAATATATGAGCCGCGATGCAGTCGACCTAATGGGGTTGCGCAAGCCGTTAGGCTAATTTGTGCCTGGATTCAACCTGAATAATCCTATATAAAAGATTAGCAAGACCACGAAAAAGAAGCAAACAAGGGCTAACCCAAATGTTGCTGAATAGTCCACCGTCGCCTGCGTCCCCTCCTTCTTCATCCCCGCCGCCCCGCCAACCCCACCGACCGCCGCCGCAACTATCGAACGAATTCCCCTCACCAAATCCCCGCTAAAACTAATCCGCACCCTTGAGTTCTGGCTCATCTTCCTCCCCTTCAGCGTCTACGTCGGCCTCTTCAACAGCATCTCCTCCCTCCTCAACCAGATCCTCGAACCCCACGGCTTCAGCGAGACAGACGCCGGCATAACCGGCGCCCTGCTCATCGTCGTCGGCCTCGTCGCCGCCGCCATCATCTCCCCCATCACAGACCGCTACAAGAGCTACCTGCTCCTGACCAAGGTGCTCGTACCCATCATCGCCGTCTGCTACATCGGCTTCGTCTTCGCGCCGCGCGCCAGCAACGTCGCAGGGCCCTATGTCGTCGCAGCCCTGCTCGGCGCGTCCAGCTTCGCCGTCCTCCCCATCATCCTCGAGTACATGGTCGAGATCACCTATCCGATGTCGCCGGAGGTGACGAGCTCGGTCTGCTGGACGGGCGGGCAGCTGCTAGGCGCCTCGTTTATTCTCATCGAGAATGCGTTGAAGGAAGGGCCGGATGCGCGGCCGCCGCGGAATATGACGCGAGCGTTGATTTTTCAGGCTGTGGTGGCGTCGGTGGTTGTACCCGTGCCGCTCTGCCTGGGGCTGTTCGGGCGGATTCCCAGGAGCCGCAGGCTTGAGGCCGAGATTGCGGCGGAGTCGTTAGAATTGGAGGCACAGGCGCGCGGGAGTAATGATTGCGCTAGCGATTATGGGGGTGGAAAGGCGAAGAGGAAGTAGGTGAAGCCGCTGGGGGATGTGCTGAGGTTTTTTTTTTTGATATTTTTTACATATTGATTTTTACATACGAGGGTTTGGGGATGTGCTTTATATATGGGGCTATTTTTCTTTTCCCTATTTACCTTTTTTGCTCTTGTTTTCTCTATTTTCGTTCACCGCAATGCTACCGATACCCATCGGGGGGCCCTTTGGCGATCCTGGAGGATTTTCTTTCTTCTAGCTTCTAAGGATTTATGTCTTGGCTTTCGATCCCCCCCCCCTTTCCCCCGTTTTCTCGCTGGCAATATACCTGTACAGAGCTTTACCGTGTACATACGTTGATCCTGTTACTTTTGAGTGGTTTAATTTTTAATACGCAGCGGAAAGTTTCACATTTACTACGTTGCAAAAGCATAGTTATGCCAGGATATCGGTAAATTTTGGGTGCTGCCATGGTATAGAACGAAGGCCTCCACTCCACCCATATTTCTAGTCCTCAACCCGCAAGAGAATATTAGAAACCCGTGAACAAGACACATTGGAGCAAGGAAGTTAGATAGAGGTGATATATGAATCTAGATGGATAACAGGAAGCGGTGGGGACAATGACGTTTATCTAAAGTAATGCTGTACAGGTAAGGTTGTAGAGATAAAGTGGAAAACAGGGGGATAATGGTACATGAATTTTTTGTCGATGCGGGTAGATTCATGATTTTTTTTGATGGGTGGTAGGTACTATATATGATGGGGATTATCAAGCAATAAACAACGAAGGGAAAAGTAAAACGGTCATCAATCAGATAGATCCTTTTTCACTTTCCCCCCCGTTACGTTGCTTGTGCTCTTTGCTCTCCCCAACTCTCTCGTCTCTCGTTTATTTTTTTATCTTATTTTTATTTCTTTTTCTAGTTGTAAAGATGCTCCGAAACTCAGGCCCACACCGCGGCGGGTTGTCCGACTTTCCCGTTTCTTTCCTCTCCATGTCGGTCGATTGTCCACCAGGAAAAAAGGTCTAGGCGCTGGTTTTAAATGTGGGAAGGTGATGCGGTTTTTGACTAGAACGGTAGGGCTGCCGGATGGTGGAGGTGACGGTGCTTATTTGAGAGATCGCCAGAGCTTGGGGGCAGCGCATTGGGTAGCGCAGTGTTGGAGGTGGAAGACTAGATGAGGGTTTCGAGAAAATGAATCAATTAGTACCTTAAGCTTAAATAAATGAAACATGACCATCGATGGATTTCAGGGACATCGGCCGTGTATTTCGTTCCATTGTCTCTCGTGATGGACCCATTCCATTGACTTTGAAAATGGGAGAAGAGAAAACATTCGAATCCGAATCATACGGTGTACGTGGCGCAACGGAATGCGAGGGCCGCAGGCAAGACGTCCATGAAGACATGATAAGAGAATTTGAACTTACACTCCTCAACGCAGTCCTCGTGGGGACCCTTGAAATCGGGATCTTCGCCGTTTCGAGTGACTCGTTCGACGCATTCGTCAAAGTGGTGCTTTGCGGGCGCGCATTTGGCAGAGTTGGCGCATTCTATCAATTGAAACAAAAGCAGGGAGAATCAGTTAGTTAACTTCATGTAGCTAGTATATGTAGTGTTGAATCACTTTTTCTGCATCATCCAAAGCCGGGTTGCCCAAGGTAGAGCTTGCTAATGAATGCCAGGCAATATTTCCAGGTGGTGGTTCTTGACAGATGGGTACCCATTCCCCCCCTCTCCCCTGACTTTGCAAGGTGCACTGGAAAACGAATCCCAATGGGGCAGAAATAACGTTGGGTCACCGTCTCTTTCTGCCTCTCTCCGGATATCAAGAATTCCACCTCGCTATTACGCCCACTCACTCATGACGAAGGGAGCAAAAAACAAGAAAACCCAAAGGGAAAACCACACTCACCCTCCTCCAACTTAGGTTTAATATCCTCAACTTCCTCCTCTTCCTCCTCCTCTTCTTCTTCCTCCTCAGGCTCCTCTTCCTTCTCCGGTGCGTCCGCAGCAGCCGGCTCGGCCTCCTCGGCTGGTGGTGCTTCGGCCTGCGCCTCCGCGAAGGGCAGCGAGCTAATTAGATCGGTGAACATGTCGACGAGACCCATCTTTGGCTAGGATGGAGGGCAAATTGAGAGCAATTGGGGGGAGGGACGTGGTGGGTGGGTTTTCGAAGCCAGATGCTGTTGATGTTCAAATACCGTTCGGTTTGGTGTTTCTGTCGAGGTTGGGAAGGGAAAAGTCGGGCCGGCTTGTGGTTGGTCAGTCGGAATTGCTGGACACGTGATTGGCTGTGCTGGGGATTAGGTAAGCGTGGATATTTCGGAGTCTTCAACGGACAGAGGGAGAGTTGCTTGATACTGAAGTAGTGTTAATTGGGGGGTTTCTATGAGGAGCTGAGAATATATATGGTGGGAAGCGAAAGTTTATATGCGATATAAGACAGTAATTGATGGTGAGAGTTAAGTTTTGGGAGATATTGAAATTATTAGCTACCTTTACACACCCAGGAGGAAATGAATATAATTTGATACTACACTCTTCTTCAATACTTAAACTAATTTGATAGCCTCAAATTCCACCGACCCTCGTATAAACTCATAGAAATAGCAACATAAGCTCATATCATCATTAACTATTTATATATACATGCCCCATAGAAGATACTAGCAGAAAGAAATACATATCAGCTTGTATGGGCTGTTTAACATATTTTCTAGGCCCGATTGTGAACCATATTCGCGTCTTCTACCATCGGAGTGTCAGAATGTGTAAAAAACCAATATATAGAGAAGTTATGTTCCTTCCGCATCGTCGTCACTGGTATTTCCGTAGCCGTGCTTCCAGCGCGTTCGCAACGCTCTGTTGTTGAACTTCCTCGTACCCCGGAGGAGGTTCCGTAGGGTTTGAGTCAGGAGGGTTATCCTCCCCCGAACGACCATGATGGTCTTGGTTGGAAACGCGCTGACTCCGTTCATTCAGATCTGGTGATGGAAATGCGGGCAATGCGGTGGTATCTGTCGGCTCAGCGGGATGGCCGGGTCCTTCGTAGGCGGGTAGCTCATCAAGATGGATCGCGGAGAAATCGACAGGGCCTGTTCGCCTGCCGCTTTCTTCCGATTGTTCGAGCGCCTGTTGCAGCCGTTCTTTGATCCTCTCGAAGCCTGAGTGGAAATCAAATGCCCCGCCATCTTTAAAAGTTAATTTTAGCTGGAGGGAAACATGGTCTGGAGGAATGCCGCCGCCAGGAACGGGTTTGACCTGTGCGGTCCAGATGTTGGGACCAAAAAAAGGAGCTGAAACATGCGTGTCTTGCAGATTCAGGAGAGGGGCGGAGAATGATTGGAATTGCGGGGTGGAATGTGCGGGAAGGTAGACAACCTGAGAGTTTCTATTAGGAACTATCGTTATGCAAGAGCAAGGCGAAGGGTGACACACTCGTTGGTTAGTAAGATACACACGTCCAGTGCTACTCTCAATTGACAGAGGTTTATTTCCCGGTCTGCGATTTCCGCTTTGAAGCATAAGACTTGTTCGAGGCGGGGAAGTATACATGATGCGTTCATTGGGAAGGCTAACGAATACCTCCGTTTCATGGAGCATGACCCAACTGCTTGGCCGGAGCCTGCTTAGCATCGTTTTCTTTGAATATTTCGACGGCATGGTTTGTTCTCTTGGAAATGTGAAATGCGTTACAGAGTATCACACTCTATATGGGAAAGACAACGGGCTGTATAGCAGATGAGGGCACATATGGTAGGGAAGCATGGGGAAGCGCAACGAAAATTGCAGATCGAATGGAGCAAAGCTTGACAGGTTATATTTAAATATCGAGGAAGAACGGAATACATACTTTATAGACATTTTTGCAAGAATAGTCTGTCCTGGGGAAGGATTTGAAGAAATTATCTGATGCCAGTGTTTTAGTGGCTTGAGGTTGGCGATGAGAGCTGCGGGACACCTTGCTCTTCCCTGCTAACAGCAAAATTAGCAAACTCTAGGGTCAAAGAAAGCTACCAATAGTCAGCCAGACTGAACCAGGCCGGAAGGATAGTAAGTATCAGGCATGAAGCTCGTGAAGAGTTGACTGCTGGGCGATATACTTCGTTTCCGAGCGAGGGGTAGTTAACTACTGTAATAGTGGCATGACATGCAGCAGGGAAAGCTGATTGCGGGTATTATGCACGAATCATAGCTGCTGGAAGCCTCGGGAAAAGGAGGGGAGATTAATTCTACCTTTCGCAACTCCCTGCAGGCGTCGACGGAGGAAGCAAGGTCTGAATGAAGCTCGTTGCGCAAGTGGAGTTAACTCTGTCTGTCCTGCTCTGTGCAGGAAGCGAGTGGCTAAACTTCGCTCAACTTTCGTTTTTTACGAGGTCTGGCCAGGGGAAACGGCGCGTAGGTCGCTAACTATGAAGAGCCAGCGGAGTGATAAAAGGCACCAAGTGGCCAGCGCAATATTTGTCGCTTGGGGCGTTCCCAGCGGTTCAGCCTTAAACCTTGCTTTGCTAGGGTAGGCGGGGGCGGTAGGCGGGGGCGGTGGGTGGGGGGGAAGCCGGCGGGAGGAGCTGAAGTCGGCAAAAGGGACATCAAAATAGCGGAGAGATAATGGAATCTTTCGTGCTGTGTTGGCAGAAAGAATCTTGGATAGAATACGCAAGTTGTGAGGTTGACTGTAGATGTGGCTTGGTGGGTGTTGAAGATATTCAAGATGAGGGGCGATGGATGGCAGGCGGGAGTTCCCCTTGAGGCGGTTTTATCATCAGAAACGCATTTATGTTTCGGATTCTCCCCAGCTTGATTTACATATCGATTGAATGTTTCATTACATTAACTACGTATCTTCCTCTACGCAGTGGGCAACAACTTCAATTATTTACACTATCCTTATTCATATCAGCCTAGCTAAAACTTGGGAAAATGCATTAGGGTTAGGGTTACTTCTGCCATGCGAATCCTACCATCCATCTTTTCCCCAGTTGGTTTTAGAGATTACCTTGAAACAAACTGGTGCTCATTCAATTAGTGCTCCTTTGATCGTGCGAACAAGGCAAAAAAAAGACTGTATCTGCCATAGAGGGATCATTGAAACATGTTAAAAATATACGACATTCCTCAGACCCCCTTGACCCCCCTCTCCCTGAACAGACACCAGCCATCAGCTGTATGGCTTCATATCGGGGTTGGACTAGTTTAGGGGATTGGGGGGTTGAACAGCTTGTCCTCACAGGTGACGATATATCCCATTTTAAATCTGCTGATGGAATAACATATTTAGTCCAAGCACCGGCAATTCGAAAGATGACGCCATGATGTAAATAAATAAATAAATAAATACTCTGTAGATAAATAAATAAAAAGGTCAACTCCTTACCTAGTGACGACATATCCGATGAGAAATCCGGGGTTGGGAGAATGTCGTTGGCCGCCGCACTGGAAATGAAATGCAACGGATGACGACATATGAGGATGAAAACAAAAGCTTGAACGCCTAGTATAGTTATAGGAAGCTCCCGTGATCATCTGTGCACCTGGGGTTGCTTCTGAGCTCTGATCAAAGCTGAACTTCCATGGGTGGTGTCCTTAGGGCCATCTCAGATATATATCCATAGATGAGTTGATTGTGGTGGATAGAACCAGGAATGTGGACACTGTCTACTGCATAACTCCAAGTTACGGAGTAGAAGTTACACCCCTATTTTTCCGAGTCAAGACTTAACTTATCCATGTTGAAATTCAGAGTGACCAGATTGTTCCTGCATGTCAATCAACCAAAAATAAGGAAATAAAATGGAAATGATGATGCCTACGGCCTGCACAACACCAACAACCGAGTCCACTGGAGGCGTTGCGCCTATCATAGTTACGATGTTGTCGTTTTTGAGCCTCATCCCGCCGTCCTCTGTCAGCGCTCGTTCCGGCGAACGTCTCGCAGCGACGATCTGATGCGCTGGTGCGTTGTAACCACTCAGCAAGCCTTGCGCGCAGCAGTCGGTGCGATGAGATCATGCTCAGCCCCCACTCCCTCACCCCGTTCTTTGTTGCCTGTCAGACAGTGTCATGCGAGGCTTGCGAGCCCTGAACGTCGAGAAGCCGTGACGTTGAGTTGAACATCGCTGTCTTACCCCGGGGCCGTTGAGGCCACCGTTGGCCTCAAAATGAGGGCACGATTAATTCAAATATCCTCTCTTATCGCCAAACATGATGTTCGATCCTCAGTTTTATTTTTTTCTGTTCTGTACTTTGACAATTCTAGCGTGAATCCCTGCCTGCGCAAGAGCCACTTTCACAATGGCTCACAGCTTTCTTTAGCTGCGGCGTGAAACTGAGGCTAACAAGGCACCCCCCCACAAGCCCCAAGGGAGAGGAGCTCGGGATGCCGTCACAGTCCATAAACCAAGCCATTCGTTTTAAAACTCTCGATTTCCAGTTGACAGAGATTCCTAGGCGACATTGAAGGGGATGCTCCAGTCTGATGCTTGACCAGATGATTCCGAGCTCTGTTGCATACTGGGAACCGTCGGTATAGCGAGCCCCCGGTGTGCCGTTGAGGAAAAGCTAACAGTGTGTCGCGACAGCTTGTCCATTGCGTTTTCTATCATGGATGTCTCCAACTCGCGCCCTGGAACCCCAGTGCCTCGAAGAAATACAGAACATGACGCAACTGCTGGGTCACCATTCTTTGACAGAGGTTTTGGATTTCCTCCCAGCTCTACCGCTACTACTCCTCCCAGACCACCCGTATCAGAAGAAGCTGCAGAAACACCAACCCAGGCTGCTAGAATGCCAACGAGCCTCGAGGTGCGACCCAGTCGAGCTTCTAGCATCGTATCGACGAGGACAATTTCTACAATCGCTACAATCGCTACCATACAAGACGACTGTCGAAGCACTCGAAGCGCTCGAAGCATTGATCTCATGTTAGGCGGAAGGGTATTCCATATCAACCGAGATGGCTCGAAGATATCGAGCTCATCGGATAACGACCTACCTCCATATTCCCCCTCCCTGCCGACCTATGCGCAATCCAGCAACCTTGGTGATGACAGCCTTCACAATGGCTCACAGCAACCAACTGAGCCAGCTACTCCAACCGCACGTACACCTTCGCCGTTGCCTGCGCCTGCAACCAAAAGCCGTATACATATTCCGTTTTGGACGGACAGATCCCGCCATCGACGACAATCATCAAGCGCATCACAGAGCAATACTAAACCCCCCCTGGGGCGATTAAATTCAAACTCGATGTTTGACCTATCAAAGCTACCAAGCGCAACCCTGTCCAACCCAGAGTCACAACCAATGGAGGAGAATGGCGTTTATCGCAGCCCATCGTTTATTCCCGGGCCGGAAAGGATATCCGTCGTTCCTAAAGGACGTTCCGCCTCTCAAGGCAACATCCCGGAAAGTGTACATTCTCGGTATGAGAATAAAGACCCAAACCACCACCTTAGGCGCAGGAATGGCGTTCGACTTCCCCGACTCTTCACCAGTTTAACAAATATTAAATTCGGCAGTACATCTGACCAGGACCAGGACCAAGACCCCCCTTCGCCTAGCGGCCAGATTATACAATCGGCAGGCCCCAGCTTCGGTACATACCAGAGGAAATACGCACCGTCACCAGTATTCACGGCACGCAGCTCCACCAGTGGATATCCCACGCCTTCATACTCAACCCACCTGTCACCAGAAGACGGGTCCCACCAACGCAGGCCCTCGCTCCCCAACATCCCCATGCTCTCTCTAGCCGTCCCCCAGAGCCCCGCGAAAGTCGACGAGGGCCATGTAGATATGGAACCACCACCCCCCATGGAGGACGAGAATGACGTTAGTATCCACTACACCCGACTAATCCGCAGCATTGACCGCGACCACCGCAAGGCGCTGCATGCGCGTGATAGGGAGCTGGCCGGGATGCGCGAGCGCCTGAACGAGATCGACCAGGTATATCGCCAGGAACTGAAGTCGCGAGACTTCACGATTGACGATATCCGCAAACGGCTGGAGAATCTGCAGGAGCAGATGAACGGGAGTATCGAGCGGGCGAAGAATGAGGTTGAGGACATGTGGGAGGCGCGGTGGAAGGATCGGGACCGCCACCTTATGGAGCGCATGCGGAGGATCGAGCTTGAGAGCCAGATACAGGTTGAGAAGGCTGTGGCGGAACGCGATCAGGAGTGGGTGGCTGAGTGGGAGAAGAGGAATAATGACCTTTTGGAAAGGTTGAGGGTTGCTGAGGGTGCCGCTGCTGGCCAGCGTACCTGAGCGGGGGTTTTATTCAATTTGTCGTCAACTCTTATATATATTTTGTTTAATGATAGCGGGATCACGGCTGCTGCTGGGGGTTATAATTCTATAGCCGGTATGCACCGGGGTAAATGCAATAATACTAATAATACTAATAATAATACTAATATTACAGCCAGACTCCAAGCTTGCTAATATGAAACTAACCCCCCGTCCATACTAGGAAGATATCCCCTAGGTAGGAGAAAAAGGGGGATAGGTCATATGTCATGCGTAGAATTTTCGCGGAGGATATTCTCAACGTTGGTGTCTCTTGATAGTCTTATCCCTCATAAGATTCTGAGTTACACCGGCTTGATAGCCTGTAATGTTCCTGGTTTCACGTACTCATCACTGTCACGAAAATTTCAAGCTCCCTGCGGCATGAGAGAACGGGCGGCGGGAAGAGAGACGGGACAGGGGACTTCGATGGTTGTAACTACTGCACCTACTGTGTCTACGAATATTAATTGGTAGTTAAATCTGACTGCTGAAGGGAATAGATCCCCCTATTTTCTCGCATAGGAGACAATTGTGAGTGACGTGAGAATAGTTCGAGTGAACAATGACCTTGTCATTTAGTTAGCTTCCGCTGGCCCCAAACCATATTTGCTACAGTTGTAACTATGGATGTCTGGGGAAAGGATGATATCACTGGCCCATATCTGCTTGCTTACATCGAGAAATAGACACATATGCGCACCCTGCTGGTCAGGTACAGTACGAGGACAAACCTCTCACATCACCTCAAAAATATCGAAACAATTTTTCCCGATCGCCGTCTCCCCGCCAGGATGTTCTAGAACCTTCAAGCCGGAAAGCAAAGCATCCAGAAATGAAGCTGTGTCCTGTTAGTGTCCCTTTTAGCGTGGTTGGTCGCTTCGGTCTGCCTGCTTTTTTTATCTCGCGGCCTCCAACGACACTCCCCACACACAATCCCAGCTGGTTACTCATGCCTCTGCTCTGCTGGACAGACTTGCTCGTGGTCTTTGGGCGATGAAGAATGAATGAAGTCTGCCGGCTCTTGAGCTCTGCAAGCTGCTACTGACTGACCGCGATCGACAGGGCCGCCAGGGTTTGTTGCTACTGCGCGAGAATTATGCCGCCTGGAGGACTTCTGGCCAACACCCATATCGGCGCTTGCGGATAGGCTTTGAATGAACGAAGCGCATTCACCTAACTCCTTCTTCTTAGGCATTGAGAGGGGATAGGGGACCTCTACTTGACCATCAATTAGTCCTTTACCGATTGTCTTTGTTGTTCGCCGCCATCAGCAGCCCTCCCACCTGCGATCTTTCTCCCCCCTCTCTTCCCCCACCGTTTGAGCACCCCGACCAAGCTATAGCTTCTATATCTATATCTATATCTATATCTATATATACAATCGAGTTTTCTGGGGGGGAAACACATATATCTTTACCCTTTGATTATTGGCGTTCCCGAGCTTTTTGCTGCATGAGATAGTAGCGGTGGCCGCAAGAAGCGAACCGGATTGAAGGATGGCTCCGAAGGCCATTAACCACCAAATAGGGTGGCTATACGATTTAGTACTATGGTCGCTAGCCGTGCTCATCGACCTGTTTTTCAGAGAAGTCCACCCGCGCAGTTCATGGAAGGTCCCCAAACGTGGTCCTATAATCCTCGTTGCTGCCCCGCATGCAAACCAGGTATGTCCCAACGCTGTTGCACAAAGCTACCGATCTTTCTCTATATGAAAATCCATATGGAGCTACAATGCGCTTTGCTAACGGGATGTGTTACTTTGCTTTTGTACCCGATGTAGTTCGTGGACTCGTTGATTCTGATGCGCGTAGCCCGGAGAGAACTCAACCGCCGGATAGCCTTCCTCATCGCCGAAAAATCATTCAAACGGAGATTCGTCGGGTTGCTAGCAAAGGGTGCGGGCGCGTTGCCTGTAGCTCGGGCCATGGACAATATGAAACCTGGCGAGGGATTGATATACCTACCTGACCCTGTTAATAACCCCAAATTACTAAAGGGCATTGGCACAAAGTTTGATGGCCCAGGTTTTGAACCTGGTGGCACGATTGCCCTGCCGACGATTAATGGCGAAGCTCATTCAACGGATATTGCAGAGATTCGCGGCCCAGAGGAAATTCTTCTGAAGAAACCCTTCATGCACAAGGATGCGCTGTACCAACTCACTGGGCGGACGGACATATCGGATGACCTGAAGTTTACTGGAAGCGCTGCAGAGCAGGATCTGTCAAGTTTCAGAGGGTCTAGGTTCAAAGTTGCCCCACATGTCGATCAGACGGGGGTGTATAAAGCGGTATTTCAGACCCTCAATGCTGGAGGATGTGTAGGCATCTTTCCGGAGGGCGGTAGCCATGACAGGCCTAACTTACTTCCATTGAAAGGTATGAAAATTGTTCAAATCTTTTAATAGACCCCGCTTTTATTTGCGCGAAGTTGGAGCTGATGGATCTCTGCAGCTGGCGTCGCCTTGATGGCACTTGGGGCCTTGGCAGAAAACCCCGACTGCGGCGTGAAAATCGTCCCGTGTGGTATGAACTATTTCCATGCGCACAAGTTCCGCTCTCGGGCCGTGGTGGAATTCGGTAACCCAATTGAAGTGCCCCCGGAGCTTGTTGAAATGTACAAGGCAGGCAATCGACGGGAAGCTATAGGGACACTGTTGAACACTATTTACCAGGCCCTCGTTGCGGTGACCGTCGTTGGCCCCGACTATGAAACACTTATGGTTCGTCTTGTATTTCCTCTCTCCTTTAAAAAGAAAAATGGAAAACCTTGAGCCATTTGTACTGACGTACCTAAAGTTGATACATGCAGCAAGACGGTTATACAACCCAGCGGGAAAGAAGCTTCCTCTCCCCATGGTCGTAGAGCTGAATCGTCGTCTCGTGAAGGGCTATGCCCAGTACAAAGACGACCCTAGAATTGTGAGCCTGAAAAAGTCTGTCATGGACTACAATAAACAGCTGTGGTTGCTAGGCATACGTGACCATCAAGTAGAATATGCCAAGTTCTCCATCATCAAGGTGGTTTCGACTTTGATATACCGCCTTGGGAAACTGGTTGTTATGTCCATTGGCACCTTACCAGGCCTCGTGCTCTTCGCACCAGTGTTCGTAGCTACCAAAATGATTTCGATCAAGAAATCCAGGGAGGCATTAGCCGCATCTAGTGTGAAGATCCAGGGCCGCGATGTAATGGCTACGTGGAAATTACTAGTCGCATTAGCTTTCGCCCCTCTCCTCTATGCACTCTACACCATCCTTCTCACATACTGGACATATCGGAATCGCGTCCAGGGCTATGTTCCCGAATGGGTACCTCTATGGCTCGTGGTGATATTCGGCTGCTGGCTATTCCCCTCGATTACCTTTGCAGCCTTACGAATCGGCGAGATCGGTATGGACATCCTGAAATCCATGCGCCCGCTCGTCCTCTCCCTCAACCCCACCTCCGCCAACACCCTCGTCAGGCTCCGAGAGCGAAGAGCCAAGCTCTCACACGAAGTAACGGAGCTAATCAACACGCTCGGTCCGGAAATGTTCCCCGACTTCGACGCCACAAGGGTTGTCGCGGACCCATTGAAAGAATCGCTATTCATGCACGAGGAGCCCTCGGCATCGAAAAAGGAAAACCAGCCTCTCATGGGCGCGGAGCCGGGCGCGTCCACACGAAGAACCACAGGCGAGACTACTGCCACCTTTATCCCCAGCCACCTCCCCCGCAACGAATCGTTCCACGACCTCAGCAACATTGGCTTTTTCTCCACGCGGCCACCGAGCCGGAACCACAGCCGGAGCAGTTCGAACGGCGGCCTTACCGGTGCGAGCGGCGTACCGCTCAAGGCGTTCAGCACGCTGGATTCCAAGGAGAGTTTTGATGAAGTTAGTAAGCGGATTCGGGGGGCTATGAAGGAACGGGGCCGGCTGAGGAGGAAGCAGAGTGAGGAGTTTGGGTGGGAGGTTGCTAGCTCTGCGGGGTCTGAGAGTCCGCGCAGCGAGGATGGGAAGAAAGATTTGTGATTTGGATGTCCTGTTTTATTTGGTGATATGCACGGATTTGCGCATTGTCGAATGGCGGGGAAAAAAAAGGAGGGCGCGGCGTGTATAAACACGGGATTTGTTCCACGGGCTTTCGTTTCCCTTCCAGGGGCGAAGCAAATTACTTGGGATGGAATGTGAGTGAGCGGAAACCCGGAGCCCGTTTCCCCTCATTAACATAAATGGGAATCGTCGCAGATGTCGGTTGATCCATGAAGAGAAAAAAAAAAAAGGCGACGTACATATATGCGGGTATGGATACACCATTGAGCGGATTTGGGGTTATAACCCTACAAACCAGGCCTTGGGCTTGCCAAAGTGAGGGGGACGGGCGATATACCCCGATTTACGAGTGTGCTGCAGCCCCCCCGGTGTCCCTGCTCGGTCCCGCTGCTAAGTCGACGAAAACCCCTTTGGATAATATATTTTTCGGTACTTCATTTTTGTTCTCTGCTATTGTTAATATCTTGATGTTTTTTTACTTCTTCTTCCATTTTTGTTACCCCCCCTGTTAATTCATATCCTCAATCAGGCGTGGTGTTTCCGGCGTTTCTCTAATAATATCTTGTTTGACAACCGTGGTGTGGTGTCCATCTCCACTTTCATGATTTGAGGAGGAGGCGAGCGACATTCGGCATTTTTATTATTTTATGATTCTCATGCTATATTGTCGCCATGTCATACCACAGATAGTTTTACATAGCCAAATAATGTAACTACGTATTTGCGCAGTTCTTCGGGCTGTCATCGCGCTGTTCAACCATGTGAAGCAGATATTTGCCCGCCTTTTTAGCTGCCAACCGAGACCCGAGCCAGCGCGATGACGTCGGCACCAAGCCACTTCAAGGGCCCAGTTTGTGTCAAATTCCAGGGGTCGACTCGAGTGGATGGCGAACGGTGGCTCATGTTTTGGTCCTCTCAGCCACGCCCGAGATCCAATAGGGGGCGGTGAAAATAATTTGTGAACACCATGTCATGTCCCGAAATACTTGTATGTACACATCGCAACAGGAACTAGGACCATAACATTTATTTATTTATTTAATTACGTATCTCCATTGCGTGTCGCGATTATGCTGGTGGCAAAGAGTTGAGCTCTTCCTTTTTATTGTATTTACTGTATTTATTACTTTCCACTGCCCTATTTTTAGGCCTGGCCGAAGTTCTCCTTTCCTTCCCTCAGCTCTCGTGTTTTTTCTTCCCCGACACCCATCGCCTTTGCCCACCTCCGCCGGGGTTCTCAGACCTCGTCTCCTTTTGTTCCCTTGGGAGTATTTTCTCAGGAGTGGCTTCGGTTTCGTCTCGGATATTTGGGTTTTTGTATAATACGAGTCTTGTTTTTCCCTTTTGCGCTCCCATTCTGCGGAGATTCGGAGTACATAATTAAGGAGCTCGCCGGGGACTTCCCACATCAACCTCGCCCAACACCCACACTCTTACTTGCATAACCAACAAGGAACAACAAGGAACAACAAGATATAAAGAGTCGGCAAGAGAGCGACAGAAAGTAACCCCCCTCGGGGACCAAAAGCAAACCAGCCTCTCCCCGTCCGTTCTATTCTCCCAACTTCGCCTCCTCACCTTCAACCCTCCCCCTACCAGATCTCCCCCGACTTGGGGCCTCACCGCTCCCTCCCCCGGCCGATGAACAGTTTCCCTCTCCTCCAACCCATCCGATTCGTATATATATATATCGCAGACAAGCAGAACCGATTCGTCCTCCGTTCCCCTAACTCCTCCCTCGTTCGCTGAGATACCCTCGCCCGTAGCAGTATCTCCAGCATATCTCTCTCATGGCGGCCTCGTCGATGCACCTCTCGAAGTTGCGGAGATGGTTTCTCTCATCTCCGCCGATCGAGTGGGGGCTGTCACACCTCCGGGAACTGTTGATTGGAGCGTTGAGAGAAGGGCCGATTCCACAGCACGTGGCGTTTGTCATGGATGGGAATAGACGGTTTGCGAGGAATCATCGGATAGAGAAGGTCGAGGGACATAATTTGGGCTTTGAGGCGTTGGCTAAGGTATGGCTCTTGTGTTTTAGTCTGTTGTTTCCGATTTTTGTACCTTCCTCCTTGCATGGGGTTGTTGGACATCATGGGTGGCGGTGGAGGGCTCTATGTGTGCTGTTCAGACTGTGTTACTTTTTACATATTTCGGAAACGAAGTTTTGCTAACAGCTACGTGCTTGTGTTTAGATATTAGAAGTGTGCTACAAGGCAGGCGTCAAGGTGGTAACGGTATATGCCTTCAGTATCGAAAATTTCAAGAGGTCGAAATACGAGGTGGATGCTCTGATGGACATGGCAAGGGTGAAGCTGGCCCAGCTATCCCAGCATGGGGACCTGCTAGATCGCTACGGCGCTAGTGTGCGCGTTTTGGGTCGACGGGATTTGGTTAAGCCTGAAGTGCTGGAGGCTATCGATAAGGCTGTTGAGCTTACGAGTCGAAATGGCGATGCCATCCTGAACATCTGTTTCCCATATACGTCCAGGGACGAGATAACGACCGCGATCCGGAACACCGTTATCGAGTATAGCACCCCTCTTGATCGGACACAGTTGCCGTTGTCGAATGGGCCACGCCGCGCGTTTTCCGAAACGCACATCGCTGAGAGCATACAGAAGGAGGGTGGGATGGTTAACGGACACGACACGGATTCCTCCTTATTGCGCCCACGAGGTAAACGGGCGACGAAGAGTTCCAGTGACGACGCCGATGTTTTCCCCCACGCTACTTCAACCACATCAACCGACCACCACTCGCATGTTGTAGAAAAAGTCCCTATGATCCCAGAAGCATATACGAGCTACCCTCCCAACACGGACCAACTCATCTTCCTCTCGCCAGAAACCATCACACAGCAAACCCTAACCGACCACATGCTCACCGCCGGTTGTCCACCCCTGGATCTTCTCGTGCGAACCTCTGGCGTCGAGAGACTGAGTGACTTCATGCTCTGGCAGTGCCATCAGAACACAGAGATCGTGTTCTTGGACACCCTCTGGCCGAGCTTTGACCTGTGGACGTTTTTGCCGGTGCTGTGGGAGTGGCAATGGCGGGTACGCAAGCAAGGGAGTCAGAATGGGGAGCTGGAGGACAGCAATGAGGATGAGTTTGGCGGTTCGCACAATGGAGTCACGAATGGAGTTGGTTCGGAATATCCCCCCTTGGCGCGCAGGCAGAGCGGAAGGTCTAAGGATCGATAATCTTTTGGAGTTGTTCTTCTTTTTAACTCCCTTTTTTCACCTTTTTTTTCTTTTTTGGTTCTTCCCTTATGCGGGAATTGCATTATTAGTTTTTGTTTAATTTTGGATATTCGTTGTATTCTTTTTTGAATTTTTGTTGTTTTTTGAAACCGGCCTTCTTGTATTAGAAATATGGAGTTCTGGTTTTGTTGCGATTTTCTTTTTCCATTGGCCTCTCCCCAGCCTCTAAGCACATTTATAGTCTACCGCTTTTGTTTTTATATTTACCCCCTATTGCTCTGCTTTTGTTATTGTTACAGGGGAAGGATTCATGATTTCACGGTTGTGTCTCTGCCAATCGCTGGATGTTACATGTTGCCTCATTGTCTATTATTTATTTCTCACATTCGACATATGAAAATAGACCAATATACCCTAATCCGCCTTGTTTCCTGCACCTTTTGTATAGCGCCAGAAATATCAAAATATCACACTTATAATCGTCTCGCTTTCCTATCTCGCTCTGGCTTGCCCACGATAATATCACGTGATTTACATTTAGTCGGGCCGAGATCGGAACTGAGCTAACCGGGAATATCCTTCCTCTAACATTGCGGGGAGTCAAACAAAACTCGGCTTTCTTTCAGTTCATTCTCTTACACTTCAGATCGATACAACAATCTATACCCTTCATATAATTGTGGTATTCTATCCTTCAAAGAGATACTATTCGCAATGTCGCCGCCAATTGAAGGTCGCAAGGTGCTCTTGTAAGTTCTATTCTCGTCTCTTGCCCCTCCCCCGCCTTGAGATATCTCCTGCCCCACGGTCCCTTCCCCCACCGTATATCGTATTTTTCAACTCTTGCTTTTACAACCATTAGAATATTGCAATTGGATATTATCAACGAAGGCTGATTTCTTGTTCGTGCCATATAGGTTAGGAAGTGGTTTCGGTTCGTTTTACCCCGCGCTAGTGTCCTGTTCATTTTCTATCCCAAACAGGGGCTGCGAGAGCTCGCGATTAACCCCCCTGAAAATACAATCGCTGACGTGGATCGTTCTCTTTTTGATTATTGAATAGTTACGAAGCCGACTGTTGAACTCCTAAGCAATGAGGGTATTGAGGTCACTGTCGGTACGTACTAATGTTCCAACCGTAATTCCAATCGAACGGAACACCATTTTTGCTCGCCATTTAAAATACCCAACCCAACTAATTAATCTACCCAATAAACAGCGTGCCGCACGCTTGAGAGCGCCAAGAACCTTAGCCAGGGCATCAAGAACACAAAAGCCATCTCGCTCGACGTCAATGACAGCGCTGCGCTCGATGCGGAGTTGTCCAAGGTCGACCTGGTCGTTTCCCTAATCCCTTACATTCACCATGCAACTGTCATCAAGGGCGCGATTCGCACCAAGAAAAATGTCGTCACTACGTCTTATGTGTCGCCTGCTATGATGGAGTTGAACAAGGAGGCCAAAGAGGCGGGTATCACGGTTATGAATGAAATTGGTCTTGACCCTGTATGTTGCGTTCAAGGCTGGCCTTAGGATGATTAATTGTCGGGTTGTGTTGGCTGATATACGGTTTTATCCCGTTGTGTTGCATTAGGGCATTGATCACCTTTACGCTGTGAAGACCATTTCTGAGGTAAATATTTCCTTAACTGGTGATGTCAGTTGACATATTTTTCGCTGGTTTTAACGACTATTTTGTTCTAGGTTCATGAGGCCGGCGGAAAAATAACCTCCTTCCTCTCTTACTGCGGTGGACTCCCCGCCCCTGAATGCTCCAATAACCCCCTGGGCTACAAGTTCTCCTGGTCCAGCCGAGGTGTCCTCCTCGCTCTTCGAAACGATGCAAAGTACTACAAAGACGGCAAAGTGGAATCTGTCTCTGGACCAGAACTCATGGGAACCGCCAAGCCATATTTCATCTACCCAGGCTATGCCTTCGTCGCCTACCCAAACCGAGACTCAACCGCGTACAAGGAACGCTATCATATCCCAGAAGCCCAGACCATCATCCGCGGCACTCTCAGATACCAGGGCTTCCCCGAGATGATCCGCACGCTCGTCGATATGGACTTCCTCAGCGACGAACCGAAGGATTTCCTCAACTCCCCCATTTCCTGGAAAGAAGCCACCCAGAAAATTCTAGGCGCCACCTCCTCCAGCGAAAAGGATCTCGAATGGGCCATCTCGTCGCGCACCAAGTTCCCCACCACTGAAGAGAAATATCGCATCCTCTCTGGCCTCCGCTGGATCGGGATCTTCTCTGACGAGAAGATTATCCCCCGTGGAAACCCCCTGGATACCTTGTGCGCTACCCTAGAGGCCAAGATGCAGTACGAAGAAAATGAGCGCGATATGGTTATGCTCCAGCATAGGTTTGAGATCGAGCACGCGGATGGGTCTAAGGAGACGAGAACCAGCACTCTGGTCGACTACGGTGACCCCAAGGGTTATTCGTCCATGGCCAAATTGGTTGGCATCCCGTGCGGTGTCGCTGTTAAGCAGGTCCTTGATGGCACCATCAGTGAGAAGGTTCGTTTAGATATAACTTTCCCGCATTTTCGTTTTGTCTTTGTCTTTGTCTTTATCTTCTCCAAATTCGAATTTTATCCCTTCGGTTATTTTAACTCTATTTCCGATGATCGTTGCTAATCACTTTATTTTTAGGGAATCTTGGCACCGATGAGCATGGACATCTGCGCCCCTCTGATTAAGACTCTCAAGGAGGAATACGGCATTGAGATGATTGAAAAGACTGTTTAAAACAATGCTATGTCTGTCAGTTGAATAAGGTACTGTATTTGGATACCTTTTGCTTTCCGTCGTCAGGCCAGGGGGAAGGGGGGGGATTTAAAAATATTTATAGAAGGCTGGGGGGAAGCACACCATAGAAGTTTACAAAATTGCAGCCGTTTCATTTTCCTGCTAACCTTATTTCTGTGTGATGTGTTCACTTTCTGCTTTCCATATGTGATACTACATACATTTCATGGCATCTAAGAATGCCGCTAGAACCGACATCATAATGTATGGCATGCAAAGGCATTGGTTTCTGAATTGCTTTCGACCAGCTCTGCCCTAGACATTGAATCAAACCTGCTGGCGAATAATGGGTTCTTAATATTCGTGCCTTGTGCGTGTTTAAAGGAGATGACAGCTCCCCAAAATATCCACCATTGTTATGTGCATACCCAGAATCAATTTAGGAATTCAACATGAAAAACAAGGCTATTCAATTGCACAACAAAACACTAAGCCTTCTGACGAACGAGCTTACGACAGATTGTAAAAGTACCCTGTCTTATTCGCCACTCCCCCCCCTTCATCCGCCGCCCACCCCGGCCCCCCTTAGTTCTCTCCACAGCTATTTGAGCGTCCCCTCAACAATATTCATCTATCGAAACTCAATCATCTATCCAATATACCACCACAAACATACCAATGTCCCCGCCATGTCTAGCGCTTCTGTCTCCATTTACTTTATCCAAGGCACGGTGTTCACCAAATGAACGATGAACCGACGCGTGTCATCGAGCAAGAGGGTATGTGGTTAGAAGCGCATAGCTGCTACCGTAAAATTAGCTTCAACTTGAGCGCCACGAAACCAGTTTGCAGTATTAGTGGCCTTCGTGTTTGAGATAGAAAAAGGTGGAGAGGGAGGGAGCCGCCATGTTTGTGCAGGTCGATGAGGAGTAAATAGGGATATGGTATTTCTGGATCCCCCGGGGGGGAGGGGGTTAGATTTCCTACGTCATGGCTCAGGGATCGCTTGTTTTCTAGTGTAATCCCATGCGGAGGCTGAAGGAGCCGGGGTACTTGTATGTATTATTTATGTATGTACAGTACATAATTCGGTTTTTCAATAAGACGATTTCAGAATTGATCTCGGTCACAAGTTACGCTTTCTCTGGAAAATTCCTGTTCCCAATAATGGTTTTTCCCGGGTCCGGTAACTACTCGGGATCCCGGGGTTGCCGCGGTCGAACCAAGTTCGGGAATCGGGGCCAAACTTGCGGCTCCACTTTCCCCACCGAGCTTAAATACCTTAAATCCACCACTCATCGCAAACTTCAACGACAGGGGAAACGGCCAACTTTCAGGACATCTGGTTCCCGCAACTGTTTTTCATTGCCGGTATCCTACGTCATGATCCGGATAATGGTGCTGGTGAGAATTGGATTTTCTGTGTGAATTCTGCTAAGGTCTGGAGCCAGGTGGACTGAATGCCCGAGACAATCTGAACACCTACTGTATACATTTCCTTGATCTTCGCGATTCCTACTTCCAATACTACGATGGCTGTCGAGTCGATAAGGCACACAGAACCTGCGTGCTGTGCTATACGAACTTGCTCCAGGTATAATTCATGTGAAATGCTCGGACAACCCCCGGATTCGTGTGTTCCCAAAGCCTGGAAAACCGTCTTGGGGAGTCTTAGATTTATGCGATCTGGTTTGTTGGGACATCGTAGAAACTATGTCATGGCAAGAAACATTACGTCACTTGCAAACGGGGTAGGGAGCGGAGGACGGAAAACCTTCTCCTGCCCCTCCCAGAGTTTACTTTATTATGACAGCTGCGGAGCATGAGTGTGATTTGGTGTCTCAGGGGAAAGACACACGTGTTCAGGACCGATATATTTGAATATATATGTTTCATCACCCTGACGAATAACTCGCGGTAATCATTTAACAAGAGCTGTGGAGAAATTCGATATAGTGGAAGTTAATTACAACCCAACATGCGGCGCTTTGTTTTAGCACAATTATCGACTTGGGCGGTCATATTAATTCTCTTCTTGATCAACACGGTTGATGGCACTCCTGTCAAACCGAAAACTTATCTCGAGGACGAGTATGACTTCATAATTTGTGGAGGTATGACTTTTCCAGTCCTCTGTGGAATATGTATACTCAACTAAACATCTTTATAGGCGGCACTGTTGGCCTCGTTTTAGCCAACAGATTGTCTGAATCTGGCAGGAATAAAATTCTCGTCCTGGAGGCTGGGCCGGAACCGTCTGTCGTAGCAGCATACAAACCTGCTGGTGGCAATCAGTTCCTCGGCGGTATGCAGGCAATCTTCTGAGTTTCTGATATAGAACTCAGCTAATCGCTGTTACAGGAACTTCAATTGACTGGAGCTTTCACACTATTCCTCAGGAACATCTTGACGGGCGTATCTTACCGTATCATCGTAAGTCTACTTAAACTTCTCACTAAGACAATGCCAATTGGTATAAATACCACCCAAAATTCTTCACTTGTTAATACAAAATGCAGGCGGCAGATGCTTGGGTGGCAGCAGTGTCACTAACGGTCTGTTTTATGGTCGCGGTAGTGCCAGCGTATACGACAAGTGGGCAGAGCTTGGTAACCCTGGCTGGGGCTGGGACGATGTTTATCCGCTATTTGTGAAGGTAAGAAACCCTCACTGTTCTCGGAACCTCAAGTGACGTTATATGCAGAGTACTCGCTTTAATGCGCCGAACCCTGACTCCGAATTTGACCAAAGTTACCAAACATGGGACCCAAGCGCATATGCGGACGGTCCTTTGGACATTGGTTTCCAAGGCTACGTTCCTGAGACGGGAATTGCATTCATTCATGCTTGCGAAGCTGCCAATATACCTATCGTTAATGAGTTAAATTCGGGGAATAATACTGGCGTCAAGCAAGGTACTGGTTGTCTTGACAGTACATACCGACGAAGCTCTAGTTATGATGCGTTTTATAAACAGGCAGCTGGTCGTCCAAATTTAGTGGTTCTGCACCAGGCTCCTGTCTCCCAGATCATTACAAAACGAACAAATGAATCTATCGTGGCGACTGGAGTAGTATTTACTGAGCAGTCGACTGGTCGATCTCGGAGTGTCAAGGCCAAGAAGGAGGTTATTTTGAGCTTGGGTGCATTCCAAACTCCTCAACTTCTCATGGTTTCAGTATGAGTTCCTACCCCAGAAATTCAGGTTTCCCGTTTACTTACTATGGATCAGGGAATTGGACCCGCTTCTGAGCTTGACAAGTTTTCCATTGATCATGTTCTAATTAATGAGAATATTGGTCGCAAGTAAGTGGCTACCATGTCTACATTCAGGGCCGAACACATATGCCAACGTTAATTTTTTAGCTTGGACGACCATTCTGTCTTCAGTATTATGGCTACTGTTCACCACAACGCCTCAACTAGCCAGATGTTTGCCTCCGCTAGTAATATACAAGCCGCCCAAGCTGAGTTCTACAACAACCTTACTGGCCCATACACAGCACCTTCAGGCATAACCAATGGGTTCCAGATGCTCTCCAATGACGAACTAGAGTCTATTGGTGCACATGAAATTATTTCTCAAGGCCTCACGAATCGATCGCACATCGAGTACCTCTACGAATCAATGTGGTATCCTGGGGGGCCAACCCCATATTATACCCCAGATGAAGATATCTCATACATCTCACTCACCGCATCGAATCTTGTAGCTGCATCTCGAGGAAATATAACTCTTCGATCAAACTCAATGAGTGATGCACCCCTTGTTAACCCAAATGTAGGCAAAAGCCTTTCTTATTCATACTGTCTAAGTTAACCGCCATTGAACCCTCCCGTGCCATTTACCAAGGAAACTAACTGATCAAATTGATAGTATTATTCCCATCCCGTAGACCGCATCTTAGGGATTCAGGCATTTAAGTATCTACGGAAGATTCTCGCACATCCAGCATTTGATAGCTTCACAGTTGGCCCTTTCCATGGAGAGGTTAGCCCTGGCCCGTCTGTCAGCAATGATGACGATGACGCGATATTTGAGTACATCAAAGCAAATACCATCCCGAATTGGCACGTCTCGGCCACAACTCAAATGCGGCCACTAGAAGAGGGTGGAGTGGTAGACCCGAGATTGAGGGTTTACGGGATTCAAAATCTCCGGATAGCTGATTCCGGTATCATCCCGTTACTCCCTGATGTAAATATTCAGGGGCCGGTTTTCATGATTGGCGAGAAGGCGGCACAGATGCTCAGAGAAGATTGGGGAGACATTTGACCTTACTTGCTCTCTATTGGGGTTGTGTCCGTTATTTTCTACACGCACATTCCCAACTTGGATCCTTATTTATTTCACACTAGCTTTTTAGATGGATGGCTGCTTATAGTATCTTTTACTCGGGTACTGCAAACAGACTGATGTTTATTCTTAAAATAATGAAGAATTGCGGAATTCAGGAAGCAAAGAGTTACTTCAAATTAATACGAGGAATATTTCCTTGTCCTATTCACCAAAGTATCTGGTCGCTGAACTAACGTAACCACCACATAATCAAATTTTATTATTTGACAGATACCAGCCTGGACCACCGTTAATTCATACTGAGGACAACTTTACCTCTAGCCCGTCTAGTATCAACTTTTGCAAATGCTTGTTCAAAGTCTTCCAGCCTAAATATACTATCAAGCACCCCGTGGCATTTACCTTGCAGCACCAGTTCCGTTACCTTAGATAACTGCCCACCGTTCGGCTCCATGATGAAGAAAAAGTTCTCAACATCCTTCGCTGTGCAGTTAGCTGGCTTTTTCTCTTCTGGCGGCTGCACAATGCTGATCAGCGTCCCCCCATCCTTAACACATCCCCAGACATCCCCCAAAGTCTCATTACCAAAGCAATCAATCGCTAAATCCACCTTCCTATCCTCATCTGCAGCAGCCCATGCAGTTATGGATGTCTTTTTATAATCGACTACCTCATTAGCACCCAGGTCACGGACAAATTGTTCATTCTCCGACCCGCAGGATGCACAGACGTGAAGCCCTGCAATTCTAGCAAGCTGCACAAGCCACAATCCAACTCCACCTGATGCAGCTGTGATGAAGATTCTTTTCCCTTGGTTTGCGGTATTTTCAGGTCCACCTAGCCCGCCCTGAACGAACAAGGCTTGCCATGCTGTAAGTGCCGACAGGGGGATGGTTGCCGATTCTACCCAACTTAGATTGCTCGGCCTATGAGCAAGCTCAGAGGTCAGTGCAATGGTGTAGTCACGAGCGCAGCCCGGCCGAACATAGTTTGTGCGAGCGTAAACTTGATTTTCAACTGCAAATGGGGAACCCTCTGGCGCATTGACGACCGTTCCGGCGAGATCGTAACCAGGGATTATCTCCTCCTTGCCTGGTATTGGAAATAGTTTTGGCCAACGAAGCTCTCCAGCACAAAGAGCCGTTGCGTGGACACGGATAAGATGCTCATCGGAATTCGGCTTGGGTTTGGGTATAGGCCGCTGAATGAGGGTCAAGGTATCCTTTTCTAGGTCTTGCCAAAGAGATCTGGCAGTAGATTTTGATAATTGATCTACCATGGTGCAACCTTGAGTGACAGTTGATGTTGTGTATGCTTCTTTTCTCTGAATTGGAGTTAAGACGATGTTACTTTTCGTGCGAGGTAGTCGGGCTTCTGGGTATGGGGAGGGCTGTGGGCACGTATGGAATGGGTTCGCAGTCAGTTCACATTTCAAAAGGTTCACCAGCACTGGTATCTGCTGAGCAAGCTGGCTCACTCTAGTATACATATAATGATGTTACTAGAAGGCAAACTTTATCTAAATGTGAGTGTCAAGGAGGTCAATAGGCCAGAAATTTTCCTAAGTCCACAGTCCACAAAGCACATTAAGTAGTAATCCAGAGCTCACACATCTGATGGAAACCCCACCCATTGCTGAACTCAGCAGCCGAAATGTTCAGCCACTTCAAATCTAGACCATAAAGAATGTCTGAGATTGATTCAACCCTGTAATACCTCACTTCAATATGGTGCAGGGTCATATAAACCTTGTTCCATGATCCTATCCCATGAAATTCGAACTGATTACTAGCTCCACAAGCCAGCGGATGCACAAGAGTGACCTAAGAGTCAAGACTCAAAGTATCCAGTAACATGGGGAAAAAAGGTTGAGAGGGATAAAATCGCTGAATGAAGTAGATTTCTGGAAAAACAGATTGATCAACCTTGCAAACTATGGCGTCGGGTATCGGGTATGCATTGTGACGTCAGTACCCGAACTTTAAAAAGTCGAGTTGCCGATCACCGATTGTGGCCTTTGGTAACGGTCACGACGTTTAATTTTTCATGGGAAACAAATATCGAAGTAGGTTCTCACTGGGTTTTGGTTGTGAGTACTTTATATAAGGCACCTGCTGAATTATATAAAACATATATTAGGCGTTTGACTACTAAGAAATAGCAATCAATTTGCTAAGAATGTATGTTTAATGCTGCGGAGCTGCGATAACTGTGAAAATTAAAAAAGGGGGAAAAATAAGTGGAGCATAGGATACATAATCATTTAGCTACATGTGAGGAAGATGTGAAAATTAGTGTAGGAAAAGGGTTGCGCGTCTAATGGAAGAAATAAGCCTTTCATACTTGGATAGGAGGACTATCTGGAAAGAGACAGCGGCGACGACAAAGAAGAATCACCAAAGATTGAGTTGGCAAGTGACTCATCTAGCATTATCGAGTTACCAGGGTGATTCGGAAAATTGCAGGGGTTAGCCAATAGATCAGAGATAACTTGAGTATCAAATTTCTGAAGAGCGAACACCTGGCGAGCAATCGATTTTACTTCTTCCAGGCTTTTGCGGCCTAATGGCCATATTTTTTCATGTGCTCTTAGAGCACCGAGGTTGACTCGAATCCGCTCCTTGAGTGCACGGCTTGCAGCGACGTTGGGGTCGAAAATGTACGCAGATAGCTGCACGATTGTTGAGAGAGCCACCATGCATATTATGAATTGGGATTGCTTCACGAGGGTTGTCGGGAGGGCTAATAAACTGGAGATCCTTTCAGCGGCAGTTAACGCCTTTACTGTATGTAATTGGTATGCTTCCTGTGCGGCAAGTGTGAGTCGCTCGGGAGGCGGAGGAGGGGCGCATTTGGAGATATTTTCTGCGTTGCTGTAGAGAAGCTTTGAGCGGGGACGGTGGAGATAGATGGTTGTTCTGACACTGGTTAGTTGCCAGTGAATAACATTATTTATTTTATTTTTTGCCCGAGTAGGAATAGAATTCAAGTATTACTCACGTATTAATCAACATATGAGCAAGAAATAACATCGGATCCACGTTTCCTCTCCTCGTCACTAATTCCTTTTTGATGTCTGGGAGATGGAGCGACCATGCTACCAAAACCGAATCTGCGTAATCAACTTCTGGGTCGACAGGGTTACCCTCATCCAAGCCGACAATTAAAATAGTTCCAAGAATGCGTGAGGCGTCGATTAGATAGGTGAAAGATGAGAACACTGCGTCAACAGCATCGAATTGCCGCTCATCATATTCAAGTAGAGTTCTTGGCTTAGGGATATTCTGTCAAATATATTAGTTTTCTAATCTGGTACACCACTGCTGACGTGGATATCCGTGGCCTACTTACCCCCGAATGATAATCATCTTCTTCACAAGGCAGGTCTACATCACTACTGACACTCCATAGCGCAAATGCAGGCGCACGCCAGATTCCTGCATAAAGTGAATCAACGACGTAAAGTAACCACCAAGTCCTCCTCCAGCTCTCTTCTAAATTAGGGTTACCTTCCCCGTACTGGTAAGCGAACTGTCGGGAATTCATGCCAATCTCCAGGGCTAAGGAGGTAGCAATATCCAATATTTCTCGCGCGCGGGGCTTTTCATTATTCCAATGCGTAGCGATGGAATATAGCATTAAAGCTTGAACGGAAAATCCATTCTTCGGTAGTTGTTTGCAAAACAATAAATTTTCCGACAAACTTTTAAAGGACTCCGGGAACGGACAATGACCACATAATGAACCAATGTATCGTACGACAGCAGCCACGGCTTCGAGTGATTCCTGGTCAACCTCCAATCGAGCCATAAAGTGCTGTTTCGGGAGGACCATTGGATGTGATTCGTGGAAGAGAGAATAGTAACATTCAATAGGTCGGTCCGGGCTGGTGGAAAATGTTGATGTCGGACTCTCAAAATTGGTTCCAGTCCCGACCACCCCAGGACTATCTGAGTCATCTATGAGGATACTGATTTGCTCTGCAGAAGACGTATGGCTGGATTCTGGTCCTTTCGTCGGAGACTGTGTGCCCGGGCCTTGAGTTTCGCGCGAGACGATCTTATTGTGTCCACCTCTTCGAGACTGTATGTATTTGCAATGTCTACCATCGAATTTGCAACGTGAGCAAACCGGCGAAGCAGAGTCGCACTTCACATGTCTGCTGCGACACGGAAGACAGGCTAAGGAAACTCGTTGCCGTGTCCTATATCCAGTTTCACTTCCAGTTCCTGGCTGTAGAATGGTTGCTTGTCCTAGTCCATGGTCCCCTTTCTGTGTAATGAAGGTAGGAGGCGACCGGAGCCATTCTGCAGATCTAAACGGCTCTTGGCTACCATCAGGCATCGGTAAAGAGTTGGAGAATGACATTGTATCGCATAGGTAGTTGATCAAAATAGCACGCTGATTCGAGGGAATCTATTGGAGAGAAGTGAGTATAAGGGGCACTCCTCAAAGGTAAAAACCTAAAGTGTCAGACAATTGTTGATTTGGTTAGAATGCCAAAAATCACTTTTTCGGGGGGGGGGAATTAAGGATGAGAAAAAGGCGAAAACAGCATCAAAATAGAGTATCAATCCCTGAGAAGTCAAAATAATGTCAAAAGGTACATTTATTACCAAGCAAGCTCACTATTCGCGGCAAACGCGAAGGGAAAGAATATCATGGCAGTGACTTTATGTCCTGGCGAACAATTAGGAGTAAGAGCTGGGCAATGATTCCAAACAGCAAAGATTTAGCAGGATGCGGAAAACGGCAGAATCGTTCAGCAATAAATTAGTCTTTTTCTTTTTCTTCAATGACTCAATGTCATCCTAAGCGTGATTGGTTTGCGCTTCGGCGACAGAGAGGTTGCATCGCCGTCTGAGAAGCATGCACCCGTCAACAGTGCCGGGTTTGCTGCGGAAGGCTGGCGTTACGGTGCAAGAAATGCCGTTCAACACGTTCTTGGCCCACGACATCATACCATGCTGTCTGGTATGCACCTTGAGCCATGGTGGGGCTAGACATCATAAGACGTTTTCTCGGGCGATAACTCTGGCACGGGGGTTTCTTGACCCCAGTCAATTTAATGCTTGAGAAAGTTTTAGGGCGAAAGAATGTCATCGGGCTTCGGACGAGCCCTTCGGAACGACGATGTTATCAATCAAACAAGCCCCCTGTAACTGGACAAGAAAACCATCCATTTCGTCAGGCAAAAAAAACCTACCCCACCCATAGACAATTCGCAAAATCCTTATGTGAAGAGAAGGTGCGAGCTGGAAAGTATGTCTTTTATCTTAAGATGGGTGACACACCTTCGGAGTAAAAATCTTTCGCTGCAGTGGTCTCATTCATGCTTCATTTTGCCAGCTAGGAACTGCAGGGGGGAAGTCAGAGTTTTACCTAAATTTGGAGCAAAAATAGATCCATGGGAAATAGAAGGATTTCCCGTTTTTGGATTGGCGCTGGTTTTGTGCATTGACCCTTGCAACGGCGCTTCATAGCGCCAGGCTAGTTGGAATCAAAGTTGTGGCAGAATGTTCCTGCACTTTGAACCGAAGTGAAAGGTGCTTTTCTAGGATAATGGGAAAAGGAGAATTGCTCTTATGCCTGCCAGGAAGTAGAAGTGTCATTAAGATACTGGGGGTTAACTGACTATTTTTTTTCCTTCGCTTTATATGAAAACACGCTCTTCATCAACGCCATGAATCTTCTGTCTTTGCTGTGTAGATATTGCATCCCCGGGGCACGGTATAGGAACGGTTAGGATCACCCTCCCACACAACATTCTTGCCCACTTCCTTCTGAATGTATTTATACTCAAATTTCAGTCCTGCACTCAACTGAACAGTTTGGTACCATAAATGGTTGTCATGGGTATACCGGTCTGGAGAGAGCGCAATTGCAGATTCAATGTCCCAGGATCCGAGCTCGGGCACAGAGCCGATTATAAAGATCCTCTGTCCAAGGGACGTTGTGGCGACTTCATTGAACGTAACATGGATTGAATCAGGGGTGACACATGGGGATGAAGATGTAGTGGTCAAGGTTGGAGTGCTGTCAGTTTTAGTGGATCCTGTGGATCGCGAGATCGTCCCTGAGATGCTAGTGAGATCTGAAGGCCATTGACTATTGGTTGCGGTGCTGTAGGGTCCTGTTGCTGATGTAGTTTGACAAGTTCTCGGGATACTACTGGCAGCCGTCTGGCCCCAAGGGTCTGGGACGCTTGCATTACGCCGGGCAATCGTAGTAAGGAATGAGGCGTATGACCAAGTTAAATCGGCGGCTGAAAGAGGGGTTCCATCATCCCGGGAGAACTGTTCGGCTAGGTTGCCGGAATCAGGGGTATAGTTTTGCTATATATCAATTAGTGTATTCAGGATCAAACTTTAAACAATACTTAACTTGCCGCAACAGCCAGATACCCATCTGCATAACCTCTCACTGCGCTTATTATAGACTTGAATGTGGCACTGGAAGACGGGTATGTTCCCACCACAGCAGAACTGTGAATATCTTTGAAGAAAGGGAGGGATACGTCTGTAATCGAAATGGAACCAAGACGCTTCCATTGGTCGAGGGCATCATATAGCTGTTCCGCGGCGGCGAAAGTGCTCAAATACCAGGGATTACCACCGAAGTACACGTCTTCGGGATATCGACCGACTGCAACAGCTGAACCTGCGGGGATGCCAGAATTCAAAGGGTATATGGAACGGAAAGCATCCGTTACAACTTTGTGGTTTGCTAATGATTTAGCGGAACAGGGCTGAAATGTCAAGTCGTCACATGCAGCTTCAGGATCAAAAGTGTGGATGCTTGCGAGAATGGAGTTAGCATCTTTACCAGAGCGGCCACCACCAGTGTTGGAGTTGATATAGGACCCCGTCCAGTAATTCTGCATGTAGCAGAGGATCTGAGGAGCTTGGGATTCACAGCTCGGGCACCGATGTCCAATATGACGTGCCAGCCGGGCACCTTCTACAAGTGCACGATGCTGTACCGCCGTCGTAAAAAACGACATACTATCAACCTCTTCCCAGAGGTCTGCATAAAATCAGCACCTAGTAAATTCCCAGGGGGAGTGAAAAATGCGGACCAAAGCCAGAAGAGCTCCAGAACTGTGTCACATATGATAGGTCATTTTGCACAATAGGCCAGACAATCGCCTTTACGGTTTCAGCGTATCCGTTTGCCTTGGACTCGAATTAGTGCGTGCAATTTGTCGCGGCTAAAATTGACTTACCACCAGCCATCTCGCGTAAGAAATCATAGCAGTGGCCCTTAGAGCGGGGCCATCTCTTTGAGGCCGTCCCCAATCGCCATCGAACGATGTCATATTTACAGCGAATTTCGGTTCTCCAAGGCCACCCGTGGAGAGGTCTCCAGAAGGGTTAGATATCACCTGGAGGCGGGCTTGCGCGCTAATAAATTCATGGATATTGGACTGCAGACTAGCGTTCCCGGAAATGAAAGCGTCTACAAGACTTTTAAATACCAAAGACGCGTCGCGAGTCCAAGTGTAGAAGTCTGGACAGGGTGTTAGTTCAGTGAATTTAGAAACAAGTGATGGATTTGGCAGAGGCATACAATCGGGGTCCTTCTTGCTAGGGCTTGCAACGACAATGCCAGCAGCTGCACCTTTTACCTTCGCACCGTCTGCCCCAATATTGGCTAGGAGTGCCTGTAACGCATGTGGACTTTCTTTCGCAACCCAGGCATCCAATGAGTCGGTTGAGAGGGGGGTCTGAAGCGGCTTTTGTAGGTCACCCAACACCACGCAGAGCAATGTTAACAACAAAGCTTCGCGAAGGAAAGACGCAGCCATGGGGTAATGTGGACTCGAATGCTTAATTTTGCGATTATAGCTCAGGTTATGCTAAACGCGAGGATTTGACTATATTTCAACCCTCTGTCGCGGCGGCAGGTATTTCCGCGAAGACAGGATGGCAGGAAGTGAATATTTATCAAATGTGATTTCCCTTCATAAACAAATACCCTCGCTGATCACGCAGAACTTCAATATCGAGAAGCTGGATTCTGTGAAAGAACGGGTTGGCGACCGGTACACAAGCGAACATATGCTCGGGCCCCGTGTGGTGTAAGAATTTCCTGATTAGGAATAAGTGTTGGGCAAGTAAGCTACTGTCCTAAAGGCAAAAGTATTGGCACTGCCCACCAATATTCTACTCTCATCCATGTACACTTCAATGTTATGAATGACAATTGTCACAATTTACTATGCCATCACACATTATTTTAAATGAAATTTCTGAAAATAGATCTGACAGAGAATTGACTTCTTATGAACCCAGTAAAATTATCCATCTTGAGGTTTCAAAATCCATAGTTTGCAACATCATTTCCAACCACTCTTTTCAGATCAATGGTATCCTTAAAACTTTGTGCCTGTGATCACAGAGTTCTATTCAACTATATCTGAAGCCAAATCTAAGATCATCTACAAAATTCTGCTTCAAAATATTATATTAAATATCTCTCATGACACTATATACTGTGAGCTTAAGAAAGCGGGTATTATCAATTACTCTACTAAAGCAAGATCGTTTCTACTGCTCAGATGCAGAGGAACAATTGATGTGGGCCATGACCAGAAGGAATTGGGTATCCAAGAGTGGGATAAGGTTATTTGGTCTGTGTAACAAGCTGATGTCCGGAGAGGTACGAATTATATTCATTCCAATGTCAAATGCCAATGAAACACTTCCCGAGGATAAATTGACGCACGAATTCACCTAGCCCTATCCCAGTAGATGCCGTATATCAGCAAAGTTTGATCCATGGATACCTAGGTACTTCGGTACAGTGTCGGGACCCCGAAAGCCGTTGGAGCCAATTCTTCGGTCCCGAGCCGACGACCGGGTTAACTAAACCATATCCAGTTAGTTAAGCGAAACAGCGCTCGTCGCCCTTTATCCCGAGCCGCCCAAGCGGGCCGAGCTCGTGACTCTTGACGTCGTCCATCAATATTTTCTTTCCAAGGTTACGATGTAACGTCGATCTTCTTGAGCTTCTGCTCAAGAAGTTCTATAAATCCTGCTCGAATAATATTGGAAAACCCGTTAATAGCCCGTACCTGGTCACAATGCTTCTTCAGCTACACTCAAGTATTCAAATCCCGTCGAATATAGGAAATCCCGTTAATTGCCCGGGCCTTGTCCTGGTGTTTCTGCAGATATCGAGCCGGCTTCACAGTTTGATTGAGATCATTGACAACTTTCTCAATGATGAATTATTTTGCGAGTGTGCAGACGAACAATGTGCTCCCCGGGCCCAACGTACCCCGGCTCCCGCCTAACAGCATGCATGCATCTACAATGCGCAGCTTTTGCGTCATGCTATACCTAGGTACTCCAGCTACCCCGCAAAAACCCCGGATTACAAGATATTCAACACGCAAATTCTCTACAAGAAATTCTCCATTATTCCAGTTTCTGCATCCGGGGTTAAGTCCGCTCTCTTGCAGGGTCCCTATCTAAATCCCGTGAAGTTCAAGAATTGTCAGTCTTGACGCGGTCCATATTTAAAGTTATACTGTCAGCTGGAGTGGTCGACACGAAAAATGGAAGAATCGTCATGTTCGAGATATAAAGCGTTCACATTCCTCCCGTTTGGCTCAAAACAGGAAAACAGGAAACACACTAATATCGGTCATCATGAAATTCTCTGCCAACATTTTAGGTGCGATTCTAGCTTTGTTAGAAGTAGTTAATGCTGCAACTCCAGCAGAATGGCGTTCGCGATCGATATACTTCCTTCTCACAGACCGGTTTGCGAGAACTGATGGCTCTACAACTGCTCCATGCAACACCGACGATCAAGTGAGCTCCAATTTTCTTGCTTCAAAGGACACAGTCCATTCCCCCTATCAACTAAGAGCTTGTCCAAGCTGACATTAACGTAGAGATTCTGCGGTGGGACCTGGCGGGGAATTATCAATAAGGTATCCTCGCAGCAGTTATTGTTTGTGATAGGTACCAGATCTAATACCTTTGACAGCTTGATTACATCCAGGATATGGGCTTTTCTGCCATCTGGATTACCCCTGTGACAAAGCAGTTTCCCGAGGTATCTGGACATGGGGAGGCCTACCATGGGTATTGGCAACAAGATATGTAAGTCGCAACGTTTACATTTCCCTAGGAAGTAGTTATTATTTGAAACTCGGTTGTATGTGCTGCTTATGTTACATTGTTCTTTACTTTCAGCTACAATCTGGAGTCTCATTATGGATCTGCAGACGATCTCAAGGCATTAAGTGCGGCACTACATGATCGTGGCATGTATCTCATGGTCGATGTAGTCCCAAACCACATGGTACGTCAGAAAATGCAACTCTAGAAATTGTCTACCCTATTCTCACGGTTCCTTTAGGGCTACCCTGGTCCAAGTAGTAGTGTGGACTACAGTCGATTCGTTCCGTTCAATAGCGAAAGCTATTTCCATCCCTATTGCCCAATCACCAACTACGACGATCAAGCTATGGTCGAAAACTGTTGGCTTGGGGATCAAACGGTGTCGCTTCCGGATCTTGATTCCATGCAGCCAGAGGTGCAAACCATCTTCAACAACTGGATATCCGCTCTTGTGTCCAACTATTCTAGTAAGTTAGAGCACTCTCTTACTCGTTTGCACAGTTCAACATCCTAGTCTGGGAACTAACAATTCCCGCAGTTGACGGCCTTCGAATTGACGCTGCCAAGCATGTACCGAAGCCCTTCTGGCGGAAGTTCAATGATGCGGCGGGTGTATATTCCATGGGAGAAGTATTTAGTGGTAACCCAGGTTACACCTGCGACTACCAGAATTATCTTGATGGGTTGGCGAACTTTCCAATGTACGATTACTGATAGTTACACCACCGAAGAATTTTGTCAGATTAGCTAAAATATTCGCAGTCATTTCGCTTTCCAAGAAGCCTTCAAATCTCCCGGCGGCAATATCGGAAATCTATTCAATATGATCAATACAGTGAAGGATGGGTGCCCAGACTCCACTCTGCTAGGAACCTTCTCTGAGGGCCATGATATTCCAAGGTTCGCAAGGTATGTGACGCCTAAACCTGCCCACACCACCTCGGCCCCTCGACGCCTCGAAATTTCTAACATTGGTTTACTACCAAAGTTTTACTCAAGACATGTCTCTTGCCAAAAATACTCTAGCGTTCACCATTCTTGCCGACGGGATTCCCATAGTCTACGCCGGTCAAGAGCAGCACTACGCAGGGGCGCAGGTCCCACAAAACCGTGAAGCAACCTGGCTGTCGGGCTATAACACTCAAAGCCCTCTATACCAGCTCATTGCCAAAGCCAATAAAATTCGGAACAAGGCCATCGCAGACGATCACAATTATCTTACATATAAAGTAAGTACAATTGACATCCTTACACAATACCATATGACCACCACCAGCCCCGCTTCCTTCGCCCAACCGCCCACACACATGTTATGTTCCCCCAAGCAGAACTCTCTCTCAATTGACTCCTGTGATAATATCAAATACAGAACCGTCCCATCTACCAAGACCAAAGCACCATCGCGATGCGTAAAGGCTTCGACGGCAAACAGATCATCACCGTACTCTCTAACCTTGGCTCTGGCGGTGCTTCTTACACGCTGCAGCTGGCTGGGACGGGGTATCCGGCCGGCATGAAAGTTACGGATGTATATACGTGCACGACTACCGTGGTAGGTTCTAATGGGGAGGTGCCAGTACGTATGGCTGCGGGAGAGCCGAGGATCCTGTATCCGAGTGAAAAGCTTGTTGGGAGCGGGATATGCGGGTGAGTAATACTGAACGGCGAAATGGAAGGAATGTTTATGTGGGAATGGGCCTTAAAAGGGGGTAGTGTATATGGAAGAAAGCTTCTTTGGTTAAAGTCTGGGAAATACATGTCATGCCTTAAAAAGTAGAAATGTGTGTAATAAACGAGACAGTAATAGATCCAAAATGAGCACTTTGCATACACTACGTACACATATCAGCTGAGTCACCCTTCACAGAAGAAAGGTAGCGTGTAATGAGAGGGAAGTCGACGACATTTTGTATCCTTGGCTGGGGGTTGGGCAAAGGGCAGAAATGCGAGGAACTCCATTCATCAATCCCAACGCAAATTTACTTCAATTGCTAGCAAAGGTCTATTTAGGTAGAATTTGAGCGGCCCACGTCTCTCGAACTTGTTCTCTCGGGATATCTAGACGCCCCTCCAATGCTTTAAAAGATCCATACAAACAACGACAAAATAGTAGGCAAGCGCGGAAACGACCCAGTATCATCTGCCAGCATGCAGATCGATTTGAAGCATCCTTCCTATCCTCATTCAGGAGTTGATTATGTGTAGGGTGGTGATCCTACGAAGGCACATTTGCTCGTTTGTTGGATAATACGTATTTGATTTGTGATTTTACTGGCTTCATTGAGCCAATGAATTTTTATTTTCTTGTTATTTCATACCGATTTCGTAGCCAGCGTTGTTGGATTTCAAAAAGAAATTAACTGAAAAAACGGGAATCATCCTTAATTCTTCTTGACATTTAAGCGGGTGGGAATATATCAGAGTATCGTGCCAAACCTACAGCGAGTAGCAAAAGGGAGACGGAGAGGAGAGGAGTCAGTAAGTTTGTCCATGAATGGTGGGACTTCGAAGGTGAGAACGAGGGTCTAGCACAAAAGACAAAGGGTGTTGGCGGTTGAAATATTGTAAAAGAGTAGCGGGGGAAGGGGAAGGGAGCAACCGTGAAATAAGTGAAAATAGAACAATAAAAACAAAAACGAAAGGTCAGGGAAAAAGGAAAAGGACATGAAACGCACCCAAATGTCTGCTTAATGCTCCGAACGTAGTATCCCTCCCAGTTCCGCTTGACGACGTCCTCCTGTCCGACAGGGACGCCATCCCACTTCACGCGCATGTTGGTGACCCGGTCGACATCATTCTGATCAAATTTAATCTCTTGCGTGCTGTAATGTCCCTCAGGCCACTGCGCCAGTCGCCATTTCTGCACAATTAAAGTAGGAGACTCCAGCTTCACATATTCGCCATCTACATTGCCGTCGAAAATTGAGAATTTACCACCAACCTTGGCACCGTCGAATCGTCGAGGGGCAGCGCGGGTGAAGGCGGCGATACGCTGGGGATCAGTGAAGGTTGCGTAGAGTTCTTCTGCGGTAGTGCGAAATTCGTCTGTGGCGGTGACAGTGACAGTATTAACACTGGAGGTGCGTGTAGCTGTGGTGGTAGGAGTGGAAGTTCTTGGAGTTTGGGTGCTGCTCCGGGGGACCGGGCTTGGTGTCGCAAAGCCGCTGGAAGGGTTGGAGCCGGGCGCATGTTGAATATCCTTTCCATGCTCAGCAATCAGAGCAGGGCCTAATTTTGCCAACTCCTTGCGGATTTCAGGGACGAGTTTCGAGCGGACAAGGTCTTTCACCGGCTGCTTCGAGGCAGATTCGGAGTAGATGCCAATTTCAAACTATTGTTTTTTAAAAAAATTCACATTCTGTTATAAACCAGATCTTCACGCTACAGGTGGAAATGAAAAAAGCATCAAGGGTCTAACTAGGGAACGTACGACATACTCGTCTTCCTCGGTATCGTGCGCAACCTCGGGGATATTGATTGAGCCGCTGACATCCTCGTCGTCGCTTGTCCTACCTAAGAACAGCCTATCTCAGCTCAGGTTCCAGCCGCATGGTGACAGCAAAGCCGTTGGCGAAAAGAAGCATTCTAACCTTCATATTCTAATTGTAATTTAACATCAAATAATGTGATAACCTTGCCCTTGCGCTGGCTGACGTCTACGTCGCCTTCGAGGCTAACGACCTTCTTTATCTGAGCAGTCACTCCATTTTCCTCTGCGGAGATGGTAGTAAGAGTCTTTTCCAAATAATCTTTGGTCCAGGCAGAAGCATCCTTGTTCACCCAGTGCCAGTTGTTAGGATTGTGGAGAACCATTTTATTCTATTAACTTTCGGCAGGAAGTCGAAACTTTCTTTATCTCTCTACTAATGAGCTATTCTGATCCGAGGAGCGGAGTGCAATAGATGTCGCTTGGGAATGGCTCTTTTCAGCTGTAGGGTTCTGGTGGAAAGCAGGAATGTTAGTTTAGAACGAAAATTCAATCCACTCCACAAAAAAATGAAACACACAAAGAATGAAAATTGTGGGAGAAATTTAAATATCAGAAACAAGGCTATATAAGCCATTGCAAAAGCTAGTCCGCATCAAACAGAGAACAAATCTTTCTAGGACTGGTGCCAGCTATGAAGTCTCATCATGAAAAAAAGGGAAATACTGGAGAAAATCGGAGCCAGAAAATACTTACAGTTGGGATCGTATCAGTTGGTCGATTGAGAGTAGATCAATACGACAAACAATGGTAAATATGTAAATGAAGCGTGAACACCTGGGCAGAGTGTGTAGTTGAAGACGGTTTGGGGTGTGGATAGAGGGTTTTATATGTTGTCGCGGAGTTTCTCGCCTGCAACTTTTGGAAAGCTCTAGAAAGAAAATAGAAATTGGCCGAAAACAGAAATGCGGGAGACGCAGATTATATAATGGTAATCACGTGATATTACTCTTGGCGTCTCTATTCTCTGTGGTTATTGATTATTGACAATCTGGACAGCCGGTAAAAAGTAGTCGTGAAATATCAGGCGCAAAGTATATACATGACAAACATAATCCATGATAACATCGAACATAAAACGAGGGTTGGGTATCTTTGGGATCAAAACGGACAAGAAGAAACCAATGGTACTGCAGAGGAGAACCTTCAAACGAGCGAAACAACCGCACATCAAAAAAAGGCACACAAAGAAGTATAGATAACGAATCGCTCCTTTTAGGATTGTTCGAACATCGTATCATCCCATCCGCCCTGGTTCACAAGATCTTGCTGCACACGCGCTTTCACATGGCTCATCTCCATTCCGAGAGCCTCAGCCCACTGCTCCTCAACCATTGTCACCTTATCTTTCAGATCAGCCGTCAACCTCCTCTCCTCTTCCTCGCTTGATTCCGTCATTTCCCGCTGTACGCTCTCCAACGGCTCACCCGATATCATACGTTGGACTTCCATCACGTTGCAATTCGCCTTCATGAGGCTGGTTTTGACTTCATGTAGCAGACAAAGGAGGTTGGTTTGGGATTCGATGAATTGATAAGTGGATTTTTCAGCGTGAGAGAGAAGCGAGTAGAGGTATTGTAAAGGGAACTGGTAATAGCTGGGGTTCTCTTCGTACTCCTTCGAAGGTATCTGGATAGAGAACGATCGAAGGTCCTCGGGGATTTTCTGGAGGACCGTCACTAGGGAGGGCGCAATGTCCCAGAACGCTGAAAGCTGGGTCTCCGCACCTCTGCCAACATTTTGTTCAATGACTTCCATGAAACTTTCAAAGCGCCGTAGTGTTTCCGTGGCGAACGTCAATTTTCGGTTTTGCGCGTCCTGCACGAAGAAAGAGTCTGTCTCCTGTAGTTTCTCTTGGTTTTTGATCTGTTTGTATGGCAAGGTGACGATTGCTCGATATCGCTCATTACGTTCACTCTCGAGGTTATACACCTCCCGATGTAGCTGTTCAAGAGCCTCAAACAGCCATTTGAGCTGCGTCAATTTCTCTAACAGCTCTGGTCGTTCATCGCCTTCTTCTTGCGTTTGATTGGGGGTCCCATCTTGGTTGGAATCAAACAGCTTACCCCGGAGGCTGTCAATACAGGTGGTTGTGATGTCGATCCGGTCTGTGAGTATGCGTTGTAAAGGCTGGAACACTACCGCTTCGTAAGAATCGAACTCAACTTTGACTAACTCCTTTTCGCACTTCTGTTCCTCTACACGATGGACTGCCTCCGCCTCTGCGGCTTCTGCATAAGATAGCGTCCCTTGTTCTATGCGGGTATTCATGTCTGACCTAAATGCGCGTCGAGATTCCTTCATTTTTATTTGGTGTTCATGCTGAAGTTGTTCTAGCTTTATCTGGTGCGCCTGTTTCGTTTCTTGGACTTCCGTGAGGTCACTGACCGACCGCACTGTACTTCGGTAATACAGGAGATCCGGATGGTTGTTATTAACAGCAGGATAGTGCCTAGGGTACGGTGGTGGAAGGGTAATGAATCTCGAGATATCCAACGCCGGCACTTGGCGATCAATATGAGACACGACCGTTGGCGCTCGAGGTACAGAAGGATGCCGTTCTAACCCCACTTTCTCTGGAGGGTATTCATTTGGCCCATACGCAGCGGCAAAGCCAAAAGGAGGGGGTTGAGCATAGGATTGATTGCCGTCGATTAGCCCAGTAGAAAAATGTTCCTGCTGCATCGCTTCACGCACTTCTCGAGGCACACCCATGTACTTTGATTCCTGTTTGGACCGTCGGATCTTTTTCCCAGAGCCTCCACTTTCAGACCCAGTTTGTGACTCCCACCAGCGGCTTGGAGCTCTCCCTCTAGAACTCATTTCATCATCTCTTATACTAATGCTGCCGATCGGAGATAGGGATGGCTTGTAATTACTCCACCATCCTGGCTCTACACGCGTTTGCGGCAGTACAGGTGAAAAGCGAACCGGCGGGTCTACGCGAGTACCGATACCAGCCGATGGGGAATTTTTTGTATGGACGTCGTTGTGAGGGCTGGAATCCGGTTGAAAAAGCTTGTCTCTAACGCTTTGCACCTTAAATAAGCCGGCTTCGAAAGCACTTGCATGGCGTTCCTGTCGTATTTTGGACTCAGATACGATGAAATCAGCAAAAAGTTCCAAGGCTTCAACCGCGGTAGATGCGGAGGCTTCTTTTTCTATGAAATCACGATGCCGCTGGATGGCATCACGCATGAATTCGTCATTTCCATTTTCAAACATCCTACTAGACCGTGATAGGCGTGATGAAGGCCTACTTTGACCCAGCGGAGTGTGTTCCTGCTCGGTAGAGCTGCTTGTTACCGTAGAGCTACTCCGTTCCTGTATGGCTTGAAGTGGTGGTGTTGGCAGCGCCCTCGGTGGCATACTTGGAGTGGTGACGGATGCATGGAAAGTTGGTGATTGAACCTCACCGCTAGGAGAAAATGGAGGGGTTTGTGCATAGTTGCTGGGCTGTGTGAGGGTTTCAAGCGATGGTGTCTGTTGCTGCCTTGGAGTGGACTGAGCAGAGCCGGCTGACGTTAAGAGAGAGAACGGAGACTTCACTGAGGATGCAGTCAATTGGCCATCTGACTGGGCAGTTCGTGGGGTCCGGGGTGCGTGCTTCGTTACGGTGCGGCGACGCACAAGTCCAGGACCCCCCGGATTCCCAAGGACAAGGTCACGAGGCCAAGAAGGGTCCGATGGGTCGTGACTCGTGTGGCCGGGACCAGGATTTGCCGTGGTAGAAGTATGTTCCTTTCTAGCCTCAATTCTACGCTCTCTAATGCCCTTTGAGCTAACGGCCCTCGTTCCTGGAGCTTCGTTTCTATGATGTATGGCTGATTGAGGTCCGCGGTTATACTGAGTTAGGCGAGCCAATTCATCCACCGGCACATAATCATTTGCATTTTGAGACATCGAACTGGCACGCTCTCTAGTACTATCGGACCGCCCGCCGGCAACAACGTTCTCATCAACCCATCCAGCTGGTGTAGGTGGGACTTCTCCTAGGCCGGTTCCCAATACTGGTGGTGATCTATGTCGACTCGACCGGGTTGAGCCATCCTGCGAAGCCTGCGAAGGACCTCGTGACGACTCTCTCGATTGGCTCCAAGCACCATTAGGTGGTGGTCCAGGCGGTGGAGGTGGGAGTGGCATTCCTGGCTCCCAACGGCCGCGCTGTCGATTGAGCCATGCTTGTGCCGCATTGCTATTTCTATTTTGCCCTATATCTCCTGTAGAAGCTGCTCTTATCGATGCTGGCGGGCGTATAGCTTCATTTGCGGATCCATCCTCATGCGGCAATCTCGACGATGAGGGTCCCACGCTAGACATGCCACCACCCGCATTGAACGGGGGATTGCTTTGGCTACTCTGTCCTGTATAATGAGAAGGGTGAATACTCGCATTCGGGACGCTCGGTTGTGGATTATCACCCAGCATGACATCAGAACTATGAATCATTGAGACGGGCCTAGGGCGAGATCCAAGATAGGGATATCCGGAAGCTGGCTCCTGGCTTCTCGCGGGGGCCGACGAATTGTACTGAGCTCCAGCTATCAGTGGGGAAGCATCCGCACCCACGGTTAGCCTAGGGGAAGCCCCAGCGCGTGTCTCCTCGGGCTTCGGGTGTCTTGGAGAGTACGGAGGGGGAGGTATGGACGTGGCATCTGCATTGGAATGTTTATTAGTCTCCCGCTTCTAACGATAGCACTCATCATCTCAAGAACTAATCTCGCACCCAACGAGCAAAGAATAGGGACCAGAAGAGAGCAAGAGGGACACTACCATTCTGCGGAGCAAACGTGCTCACCCCAGCAGCGGGGGAGCCATTTGCTGTGATAGGACCCCATTCCTGGGGGTTATAGGCTGCGTTGTAAGAGACATGCCGTGATGACATTGGGGTCGTCATTGCACTCATCTCTCCTGAGGAGGGAGTGAACGACGACCTCATTGGAGAAAACGGACTAGAGAAGGAATTCATTGAGCTAGGAGTCGGTGCGTAACTTGGACTGGCAGGAAACCCAGCGCCCTGGAACTGGACACCGCTCAACGATGTCGTGAGCGAAGGTGGCTGTGCAACATTCTCCCGACGGCGGGGAAAGATCTGGGGGCCAGAGAGGGGCGGAGCGGAAGGAGGGACAATTAGTCGAGGAGGATTCCGCTGCGGGTCTGACCCTCCCGTCCTCGAGTCTGACCAGCTGGTAGTAGAGAACCCACGATCAGTCTAAGCCCCATTCACACCGGCACAGAGGGAGACAGGAGCACCAGAGATATGTGTCTGGGACAGTATAAAAGGAATGACGAGAAGGACATGCACACCTATTCATATCCAACAGTGCAGCCAGCAGCGGCCCTGGCCAGCTTAGCAGCCACCCAAAGCATCAGCCTAGGCATAGAAAGTTAAAAATAGCGAATAAAAAGATGACTAGCCCAAGCAACCGTCGCAAAACTAAATTTCAAGCACAAGAAGCAGTGTCGACAATCGTAGCCAGATCGTTCATTGGCGTTCAGGGCGGATAATCACACGGGAAGGGCATCCAAAGCAGCGGAAATCACCAAATCCGCTGGAGAAAAAGTCACGTCCAACCGTCACCACCTCGCGCGAGTTATTTTTATTCTCTGCAGCCGACTCCGCGCTAGGGGAGGTTCACCAGGATGGCTTGCCCTTGAGTGGCCAGTTCCCAGTCTCTGGATCTGAATTTAGAAATCCCAACCCGTTTTGCGCTGCCGAGAGGCCAAGAAGCCAGAGAGGACTAAGATTGTCCGCTCGGGCTCCACTCCTGGAGGATGGCCTGCGCTGCCAATGATAGCCTGTTTCGAAACTTGCTTGCCCGCCTGCAGTCGCCGGGGCAGAGAAATGGCTGGGCGATCTCAGCCTTTAGCGTGGCCGGTTGTCTTCTGGAGGAGAATCTGTACCCGGAACCGGACTGGATGCTGCTGAGGATTTGGCCGTTCGCAAGGGGTGATCAAGTGGTTGGAGACAGATCCTTGCCTAGTTTGCAGGACGCCATTGCTCACAGTCCCAGCCACGAAAAGCCGGGCGCTTATGGAACGTGTTGATTTGCCAGTTCAAGATGACTGAACAGACTGCATCCGCTATGGTTGGTCAGTTTGCGGTGCGCTGGATGCACAAGTGGTTGGTCCATCCAGAAATAGCAGCTTTTCAACCTCTTGGGATGCAACACAGGCCAGTGCTGACATGCAAAATACAGGGGTTTCCCATGTTCCAGGAAACACATTTTCGTCTAGCCTAGGATCAACACAGACCACTAGTGCGCCGATTGCCAGCACGCAAGTGGAGGGAGGGATTGTTGACGGAGGTTAAGGGATGAGGTTGAGTAACTTGAGCGGTGCTCTGGCCACGAGTTCCCAGAGGGTTGAGCGATGGGCATCGGTACATGCAGTCTGTAACTGTGCAAGTCTTATTTCCATGATTTCCACCGCTTCCAACTCCCATTCTGGGGTTGGCTGGGGCGTGATCTTGGTAACTCTTTGTTTTAGCGTGTAGTTACTGGTCAAGATGAAACGAGCGATCTCAAGTTCTCAGCTTTGGGGAACTTTGGCGGGATTCTATTTATAGCTACGAGCCCTTGGCCTATACTCCACAAAAATGGCAGCCTCGGTACATATATGATATCAGCAAGACTCTCGGTGCGGGGGAAGTATCAAATTCGAGAGGGAAGACTCAGGGAAGGGCCGAAATAATTTAGAAACAGTTTTGAGAGACTGCCTTCAATTCAACAAATCTATCCCAGGGGATTGTAGGTGTACTAAAAAGATTGCAGAGATTCTCTAGTGTATTCCTGGCATTCCAAGAACTACTCTGTAATGTGCTTTGCTAATTGAGGGGGAAATGAGGTCGCCGTTATATCATATATCATTGGCAATGAGTTTCTGCAAATGGCTTTGCCTTGGTCATATATGTTAGTAGCAGCCTGGTCTTCTTCACACGTCATAGATGAACACTGGCGTCTTTAGCATAGTCATCTCTCATTGATTCAATCACGGACCGAGATGTGAGCATTGACTTCAAGGATCAAAGGTTGAGATTCCCTAAGCCGAGCGCGAACCTGACATGGGATATAATTTAATTTCAAGTTCTATAACTAGTGGCAGCATGCGGCATAGCTTGGTCCAGACATTATATAATTGTCTCAACGCCCACAATAACCGCCGTCAACCTACGTGGAATTCCCGGTTAGCAGAATCCATAGCCAGAGGGCGATATCGTCCCTTAGAAAAAGAAGCATACCGTCAAAATCTCCCCGCTGACATAGGAACTAGCGTCACTAGCCAGAAAGACAATAGGACCCTTGAAATCTTCTGGTTTTCCCCAGTGGCCGGCGGGAATTCTGTCTGTGATGCTCTTTAGATACGCTGGGTCGCCAGTTACGGTGTCCCGATTCATGTCTGTTGCAATGTAGCTATCAGGATACACACAAGATTCGAGATCTTGGTCAGCAAAGGAGCAATAGACGAAAGGCATGAAATGTAAAAAATCACCGCATTCCAGTAGGGGACAGAGTGGTTGAATAGTTATATCTTACCCTGGCGCGATTGCGTTTACATTAATCCCCTTCGAAGCCCACTCATTACTCAACGCCTTCGTCAACTGCCCTATGCCCCCTTTGCTCGCCGAGTATGCGGGTATTTTCACACTCCCAAAGAACGTGCACAGGCTGGCCACATTGATAATCTTGCAACCCCTCATGTTATTGTCGATCCAATATTTGCCCATGTCCCTGCAGAGCGTAAACGGCGCATTGAGATTAACCTGCATGATCTCTTCATATGCCTCCTGCGGGAAATTCTCCGCTTCGCAACGGCGCTGGATCCCCGCGGCGTTGACGAGGATATTGATCGCTTTGTGTTCGGCAGTAACTGCTGCAATGAGACCAGCTACAGCGGGTTTATCGAGCAGGTCGCACGGGTAGCTGTGGCATTTGCGGCCTGTTTTCTCGATGGCTTCTCTTGTGGTGGTGTCGGGGGAAGAGCCCTGTGGGTTATTTTTTGCTTGTCAAAATCGTCATTTCAACTTTCAAGCCGCGTGTTATTTCACTGCCAGAAATGCCTCTTGCGTACCCTGATTAGGATGATATCTGCTCCCGCCTCCGCCAGGGCGATCGCCATAGCCTGGCCAATCCCCCGTGTGGCGCCCGTCACCAGAGCCGTCTTCCCAGTGAGATCGAAAAGGGAGGCCGTCATCTTCTAGAAATCTTATCTCGGAACTATGCGTATGTACAAAAAGCGTAACCCTAAAGTCATATATCAAATCCGTCGCAGCATGTCCCAATATTGGGTGAATGTATTATTACACCCATCAGCGTGCGTATTGTTTTATTATTAACCGGCTTTTGCTCGCTCGAGAGTGTATGACGCTAGCTGTTGGTGCAACTTCCTTCAAAACTTTATGTCCCACAATATCAAATACTGTAGTTGGAATATGGCAACTTTTTTCTACTTCACAAATATGCCGTTCTACTGCAATTTCTTCCTTTTTTTTTTACAAGGACCCCCACCTTTATCTTGCAATAGCCTTTTCATATACAAGGGATGTTGTATTGGCAAAATTCATTTAAAAAGTTTGCTTTTATTTCTTACAGCAGGTAACAACCCGGGAACTTGTCGGCTTGCCGAGAGCTGAGCTATTTAGACCTCCGATTTCGTGGCAGTTGTCGGAATCTCCTCAATCCGTCCCGCATTCACAAACAATCCATTGCCAGGTAAAAACCAGTCCTCCGCGTCCAGCGTTCGGGGGCCGATTGGCCTGATGACTTTCATGGTATGTACGTCGATTAGAAAGAGCCTGTTCCATTCCTCTATATCATCGGAATACTCGCTCTCGCCTCTAACGTTGATTACGGCCAAGTTCGCATCCAAATAACCACCCGGGTACGCGTCGACATAACAAGCCTCCTGGTCGAATTCCTCTAGCTCAGTTGTGCCCAGAATTTGACCGTCGGGGAGGGAATGGAGAATAGCACGGTTGTGTATCTCATCAATGCTCTTGCATCGTGCCCCATCAGGAGACATGTCAAGCAGGCGGTTGCCTTCGCACCAATGACATCGGGACAGTTGGATAGATTCAGCATCGTCCAAGTAGAACATGTAGAGTGGCGATCCATCTTGACCCTCTCCAACATCCAGAAGCACAAACGGGTTATTTGGACGGGCAAGAAATCGCGCGCCATGTCCCGTGCTTCCCAAATCCACTTGCGAGATGACAGAGCCTGTAGACGCGTTGATAGCAAGAAGCTTGTCGGTATGGTTTCCCCCCCGAATTCCGCAGTCCGGCTTGTAAAACCATAGCACCCTCCCGTCGAAAGAGAATTCTGGCTGTGCTATGTAGCCCATGTATCCTTTAGGTCGATCTGCAAACTGGTAGTGCCACAGCACCTCGCCTTGTCGATTGATGCATCGAAGCGTAGTGGGAGTAACGTACGCCGCAAGCATCCGGTCATGGCTTATAGCAGAGGATTCCGGGCAGCCTGGGACAGGGAACTTAACGTCTGGGTCGCCTAGAATGCCAGGCAGCGCCCTGTTCGTAAATGTGTAGACCGCGATTTCGCCGTCTTTCGAAGTAACCAGATCGCGCAACATTGGAAGAGAGGTGGGCAAATATGATATCTCCGAGTTTGCTGCTTTCGCGGGTTTCAAGCGGGGGGTTCCAAGGTTATTACGAGGCTGCCATGTTAAGCGCAGGCGGGCCAGTCACTCAAGCCTTTAATTGGCTATGTTGTATTCCTCTCGGACAGTACAATTGGAGTTGCTAAAGGTTTCTGCGGTGGCCTTCCGTACGTTATCGGGGCTACATATAGATAACCTGCGGCCATAACACTGTATTCATTCTGGTTTGAACGTGAACGTGGTTCGTCATTAGCTTGTTTGACCAGTAGTACAGCCGCTGGAACCCGAAATTTCCTTGGTACGTTGATCGTTGGAAGAATGTATGCTCTCCTTCAACATGGATGGGGTGATTGATGATGGTTCAGGAAACTCGTGTCACATCCGTCTGCATTCAGTGTTCTCACAAGCAAGCGCGCTGGTGTAATGTAGGATTTCAATCATATGTATGCCCAGAGAGATTAAGGATAATCTACAAGCGTCTTGTATCCATGGATTTCGAGGGCATGGCATGTGCTTCAAGTGCAAAAGGTTGAAGAATAGAGAGCTGCCGCCTTACCTTGTTTTCTGATTCTGTCGGGTAAGAAAACCTAAACAACCGGGCTGTTCCCCTGAACTACTTCTTTATAGCAATCAGTAGGGCAAGGTTATCAATGCTGACCTGAATCAGCCTGCGGAGCAACTTGCAGCCACAAAGTAAGCCAATTCAACAAAATCAGGTGGAGAGAACAAGACTTTATCTAAAATGTCACGTTGGGTATGGTACAGGACAGATATAAAAGGAAATATATATGAAGTATGGAGGTGCGTGGAGCCCAAAATATAAGAAAATTATTACAGTCAGCTGCATATAAACAGTACAGAGAGATGAATCATGTCTAATCCACCGGCTCCTCTTCCAAGAGGGTCTTGAAACTAAACGCCAGGAACGGTATTCCATCGCCGATGAAATGCTTGCTCATGGCCTCGACCCAGTGCAACCTGAGCGAATGCAGCATAGCGCTAGTGCCCTCCATTACGCAAAGAATGGCGAAAGTCAAAGTGAACCACATGTAGAAGGTGACAATGATCATGATCACTCTCGTGACATTTGATTCCTGCGCGAACGCGCCACCAATCGTCATGGTCCACAGTACGACAGAAAGCTGTTGATGGGCGAGGGAGAGGGCCCACAGTCGGAGATACGATGCGGTATGTGAAACGCAGTTTAGACAGAACTCTACCGGAAGAGCAACGTTAATGACCCAGGGAAAATGACTAGCGTGGATGATGTTGAAGATACGATCACAGGATAGATATTACTTACCGATAGTATGAATGATTTGGTGAATCATCTCCTCAGAAAACTCAAACTCCTCATGCTCCCCCTCATCTATGTCTTGGGTAATCATCGCCATACCGTCCGCATCACTGGCCAGGCTGTTCCGCCCGTCACCGGAAATACGACTGTCCTCATTCTCCTCACCATCCAAGGCACTCACATGGGCAGTTTCTCCAAGGCCTCTATATCCAAGTGCACGGGCGCGATTATGTTCCCATCGAAGGTAAAATGGTTTCAAAAACAGCAGGATCGGTATCTGAATGACTGCAATAAGAAGGAGAATGATCTGCACGGCTGATTGCCCTGGATATAATTGTTCCTCAACAGTGCCGGGTTTGAGGAACATGAAAATGAGCATATTTAACAAGCCAGGGGGTTGTTGGCCACGAGCGTTCCAGTCCACACACCACTTGTATATTATGGTGAAAGACAAATAGCCAAAAATAGACTGGAAGAAAATCATTCCAGGAACGAAATTACCCCAAATATCTATGGGCTTTTTGAAATGGCGGCCGTTGATATAGGATAGGCACAGAGAATATGTCATGTGCGACCAACCCAGAAGGATACTCAACTTCATTTTGAAGCTGTTGGCGAAGAGTAGGTCATTCTCGGTTCCATGCCACGCCGAGTCAAGGCCAAAGGGATACCTATAACTGCCTTTGAGGTCGGCCGTGACGGTGTCGCCTTGGCTAAAATGTTCCGGCCACTTCCACGCACTCGGGAAGATTTCCATGGACCTGGAGAAGATATCATTGTATATCAAACCGGTGTACATCGAGAAGATACCCATCATAAGCATGATGTATCGACCATAGAAAGCCATACCCGTGAGCTCATCCAACTTCGTTTTCAGCAATTTTCTTTCGAAAAGAATCATGCCTGCAGCAACCATCGTCATGAGCATTCCGTGACCGAAATCACCAAACATAACCGCAAAGAGGAACGGGAACGTGATGATCGTTGGAAGACCGGGGTTGACCTCTCCATATTTAGCAGTCCCGTAGGCGTTGATGATAACTTGGAAACCCTCTGTAAATCTGTTGGTTTTAATATAGGTCGGAGGAGTCTTATTGGTTCGAATCTGGTTGACAATCGTGGGCACAGATAATCCGGCCCGGTCGTTGACGTCCTGCAACGTTGTCTTGATAAGCGGAAGAGAATTAGTAGGACACCAAGCTTCGGCGATAAGCGTCTTCCTGGCTTGATCGTATGAGAACTTGTTGAGTGTATGATAGGTCGCCTTCTCCTTTTTGACGATGATCATCCAAGCAGCAAGGGATCGCGCAATCTGAGTTAATTCGCCATCCAATGTGTTTTTTGTATTGCGCAGAAAACTGCCCACATCGCCCAGCCTGGTATTAACCTCGTGAATCTGATCTCGCCGAAGTTCGCTGTTTTCATCCACATTGTACAAGTTGGCTCCAAGGGACTCGGAAATTTTCCTGATCTTTGCAATTATTTCTTTTCCGTGGGCAAATATCACAAAGACGTTCTTGTGTATTTCTTCGTTGTTGGACGGATCAATAATAGCCTCTGGGATTTCGGATTGGTTCATGTAGAGATTTCCACGCAGAGTGCGCCATAGAATTCGCTCAAACGCTGCGATTCGATCTCTCGGGATAACACCGGCGACAAAGCCAATATTCATCACTGAGAAGGCCTGTTGAGTCTCAACATCGCCGTTCTGGCCTCTCGTGGGTTGCTGCTCGACGTCTCGAAGGAGGGGAGCCTCGTCGTTCTCAAACGACTGGCGAATCTCTTCCGTGTGACCGTGGGCCTAGTTACGGGGTTAACCGCCATTTACCGGGAGTATATACCATGAAATAAGTTAAGAAAGGAACGAACCCGATCAAAAAATCCACCAGCTTCCCTTAAAACCCATCGCCACTCGACGAGTTCAATTTCCCGTTTCCGCAAGGTTTCATAGCTCTCGTTCAGCGAGGCGACTCGTTGCTCGAGGCTCTCACTTCGGTCAGCAAGCTCGTCGATTTCGGATGCCATGGGAGCAGCTAATGTGTTAGAAAACTCGGAGGATGGCCTCATCGGGATTCCTGCCTTCTCCAGCTGGGAGTGAAAGTATCCTAAACAATCCAGCTAAAGTCAGTACTGCCAGTTTCACATCGGCATCTTCCGAGCACATGACGTACGCAGTTGCCTCTCGACGTTATCGAGTCTCCGGATCTCATTCGTAAATGTCCGCTGGAATGCAGTGGTATCGGGGTTTAACTATAGCACATCGTTCCAAGGTCAGCTGCACGTTGGCAATCAAAACACTCTCAGTATCCGGAATCGACGCACATCACGAAACTGGACCTGCCCAATTTCGCCTAAAGCACTGACGACCTCCCGACCGATTTCGTTTGCGATATATAGCTGGGTAAGGCTCATGTCCGCCGAGCGGAAGAGCGTATCTTGCGGAACCCCCATGATGGCAGAGGTTGCCTGGCGTCGGCTATCTCACCAACCCAGAAAGACCGCACCCAAGGCAATAAAACAACAGCAGAACAATATCACTTGGAAGTAAAGAGAAAAAAAGAATGAAGGGCAGATGCGGGTTGATGTCGAGCGAGCTCACAACCAACCCGTTGTTGATAACGAGAGGTTGGCGTTGCGAGTTGGTACAAGCGCTCCTAGGGAAGATGTCGAACTAAATATCACGTGATTCTGATTACTGTTACATAAGCCGTGCCAAGGAAGTGTATTCCAGGCAGAGCCAATGGAGGACTCAGCTTACTCCATACAAAACGGGAAAATATTCTTTCCTACAAAAAGTAACCATTATAGTCATATTAAATCACTAGAGGGGAAGACCTAGTGGTGCGATTAATGAGGGTGATGTATACACCAAGTATAGGCAAATAGATACCCAAAGGAAATTTTTGAATGCAAGCTATAAAATGCATGCACAGAAAGTATCGAAACGATAAAAGACCCAGCGAACCCTAATTCCCCACCCAGCTACAATGTAATGTCACATATCAATTCTCAAACGCCAAGCAGTGTGAAAAGGTTGAAATGAATGTCCAGTAGTTCCAATGGTACGTTGAGTAAAAAAGAACCAGGTCTGGAATTACTACATAGGGATTCATGCGCAGCTCTTGCACTACACTACCTAGGCAAAATAACTCTTCCATAGGACTCCCGCGAGGTCTTCGACTTGGTCTGGTTCGAAAGCCTGATTAAGGAGAGTTAGTCAGATATTGAATGCATTAAAATTAGGTAAACTGAGCATGGTTAACTTACCTTGACATCGATATGCCATGTGTCTTGTCTCGTTTTCTTGAACTCACTGATTATGGACTTCACACCCTGTCCGACGATTCCTGGATCACCGGCCGCTTTGTTGCTCAGGGTGATTAAAACCCCAGGCATCCACTGTGGCGGAGGGCTAGTGTAAGGGAAAGCTTGTATGAGGGCCCCTAATCCAAGGACTGCCGCATGCCTTGTGAGAACAAGCCGGGTATGCTCGGGATTAGGAGTGCTCGCGCCCGTGGAAACACCTGAAGACACACCGGAGCCAAGGCGACGAGCTTTCTTCGGGAGTGGATTGTCAACAAGCGCTTTGGTGAACCGGTCACGTAATCTGAGCACCATATCGGTACGTAAGCGCGCCGGGGAGCAGCGGATCATGCCAGAGAGCGTTGCAGAAGCACCAGAACGGACTTCAGGTTGAGTATCCTCGAGCATGCAGGCAATGCAATCGAAAAGCTTGTCCCGGTCAGCTTTTGGCAGCAAGAAAAGACGGCGGAAATACATGATTTGGATGTTAATCATAACGCGAAGACGTTGATGCCATGAAGAAGACGTGAGGCCGATACGTGTCAAAGCTTCCACGAACTCGGAATCATCCCCAGGAGGATGAGGAACATTCGAAAGATGACGGAAGACATGGTATGCGAGCCTCTGTAATTCCTGATCCTCTTTGACGTCCATCATATGCAAAAGCTCCTCCGTAAATGTGCCTGGAAAGAACTGGAGAAGCTGAGTGCATTCGTGCGATGACAATGTGGAATCTAGCCAGAGAAGAACAGTTTTGCTCCCTGAAGTGTATGAAGACGGAGTTTGCTGGCCAGGAGTTCTTTCACGGCGCCATTTTTCCAGCCGGTTGAATACATCGACTATTGTGTCTGTAAATTCCTTGGTGGGTTTGTATGGATGGCTGCCAATGGATGAGGCTTCTTTTTGCGTCTGAACCAGCTGTTCTATATCAGCAAATGACTCGTGATACCTAGTCCGGTATATCGACCCCAGCGTATGACCCATCGCTTCACGGACTCCTTTGTAAGGATGATCAAGATGGGCAAGGAAATCTGCAACAATCGGCTTTTCTAATTGGAAGTGCCAACCGAAGTCCAGGATGCATTGATGCAGCAAGTTGATTTTCGAGCTTTCCTTAAACGCCGCATTCGAGTTCATGTCAAGTCGGAAGCTAGTCAGCCAATCCACAAGAGGCCATAGGCGACGCGGATCTCTGCATTGCATTACCATATGCAAAAAGGTTGTCCAATATCCCGAATTTTCTGGAGTAAGACCATCTGAAAATATTTGGCGAACAATCGGAAAAGCGTATTCCCATACTAAGGTTCGTTTGTCCACGCTCGTATCCGTGACAGAGCCGATAAGAGCTCCCAGTATTTCCGCGGTTGCACGGTGCTGGTGCTTATCACTCCCATCTTCAAAAACAAGGGCGATCTCCTCTTTTATTTCCTCAAACGTCACGGCTGTCAGCTCATCCCTCAACATGAGCTCGAACACATAGAGTAGCGTCATGGCGCTTGACATGCGAAATTTGTCCGCGTAGGCATCCCTTGGCTCCTGCTTCAAATATTTGAAGAACGTGCTAAACCACTCGCGAGTGCATAATTTCCCCATTTGTTTGCGAACGTTCCATTCAAGCTCGTCGTATTCGATATCCTGCTTGACGTTGGATTTATAGGCCGGCATAGCCTTTCCCCAAACAAGCCAACCAGGGTAATCATGGTCGACATAGTATTCTGCTTCGGGTTTAGCAAAACTTGCAAGGTATTCTTCGGTCCAACCCTTCCTATATGGCTGAGTGGGGACTTGGATTTTGGCAGGGAAACGTTGAACACCCATAATGTAGTCTTCGTACTTGTGGTTGCAAACTGCCCTCACGTCTACCATGGTAAACAGAGCAACAAGGGTTTGGGAGTATAAACCTCTCAGGCTCGGGTGAGAGTCGATGGATCCCTGTATGATGAGATTTACCAAGTTCTCGCTTGCGACGTAGTCAAATCTCAAGCCCATGCCGATCACAATTGCCGCAGTCCTGCTAGCCATTTTCCAATGCGATACACGTGCCATATCAGTCAGCTCTTCTGCAAGCTCGGCCTTCTTCTGTTCTATCAAAGCTCGCTTTTTTTGGATACCTTCCCGTTTATTATTGACTGTGGCTCGCACGTCACTTTTTGGCGCGATAGATTTTATAATGTCCTGGTCAAGTACCGCCATTCTCTCCATTGGACGTCCGTAGTCCATGATCTGGTAGACAACTCCGGAGCAAAGCCTTTGAATCGACGGCTTATCAACGGCGCTGGCTTCTATAAATGCTTTGATGAGGGCAGGAGCGTACTTCCAATGGCGGCCCACTGGTTTGGCAATGCTGCTATAAAGGATGGAGTATATGGCACCCTTCAAACGGCGGTAATCGTTCGTCTTGATGGCATTTTGCAATGCTTGGATCAATGTCGGAATAATAAGTAATCTTGATCCCCAAATTGCTTTGAGGGCAGATTCACTGGCTCCTTGGGCACTTCGCCTTATATCAGTGTATAGCGAGATACTCGACTCAGCGAGGTCAAATAGAAGCGTTTCATCGAGTTTGGATCGAGGTCGTGGGGCCGCATTATGCCGAAGCCTTTGCACATGATACACGTTCGCACGACGAACAAGTAGAGGCCGAGGATAATCTTTACGAAGGCCGCTCACTTTGTATGGCTGGGTGTCTGCGGCGAGAAGTTTGGTAACCCGGTCTAGAATATGGGCGGATTTCTCTATCCCCACATCCACAAACCATGAGCGATAGGCGGTATACAACGGAGTGAAGCACGAAACATCATCTTCCTGTTTTTCTACCAAGAACCGGTGAACGTTATGCAATACTTCGCCAACTCGTCGTCTAATATCATGGATTTCGATATAAAGTGGGTCGTCTTCTTTCAAAAGGTATCCTGTGGGATATTGGAATGTTTGTCGTACCGCAGAGTCATCGGAGCCGTCTAATGCAGAATCGTCTTCAGAGATTTCTCCTTTAGAATGTTGATCGTTCGCATCAGACATGCTGACGTCGATATCCGCATGGGAGCGGCTCCGCCCACTGGTATAGTTTGAAGCTGCCTTGTTATCAAACAACATAGACATTCCAGAAATGATGAGTCTAAGCAAAACCAGCTTTCGGGTTACCTCGTCGGACCATTCTTTGCCACTTCCATCTCGGTTTATATTTGGTGTTTCACTGGTAAGGGAAGTAAGCTGATCTAGAGCGTTCTCCGCCTGCGATTTAAAGAGCTCAACTGCGAATTCAAGCTCTTCTCGTTGTGGGACATGCCATTTTATGGTTAGGAGGTTTGGATCGTGTCTCTGTCCCCATTGCTCTACCTGAATTCCCCTTTCCTTGATATCCGGCTCGTACAGAGAATGATCAATAACATACGTTACTGTAAGATTCAGCAGCAAATGATGAATAAAATTCGACACATGGACAGTAGGGATACCCTTGCATTTTTGTTGCATGTAGATAGCAATATCGAAGAGCTCTTTTCTGTATTTCAAAACGGCAGAGCCGACGTGAACGACACACATGCTCAGCATGCTAACATTCCAGACCAACCCGCGGTCACGTGGCAAGATATCTGAGCCAGTAGTCCTGGTAGAGGCCGCACCATTCTCATCTATCTCGGTACGAATAGATTGTATTAGGAGTGGGACAAGGGCTTTCAGAGCCTTTTCAGGGTTGACTTTACAAACGGCGTTGCAAATAAATGCCATCGCATCTCGGGCTTGATGGATAACATGATTGGAAACAAAATTCACAATCTTGTTCAAAGCTTGATCATATAGTTCTGGGGAAAGGGATGCAAGTAGAGGCATAAGGGTAGCAGGCAATGTATTCACGACATTTTCCTCGGGAGAGCCGCTGCGAACCCGAGCGGCGTCCGGCAGATTTTCGAGAAGAGTAAATACTCTGCCGAGAAAAGATAACAAGAATTCCCCAAATTGGGTGGTGGATGACCTCAAGATCATTTCTTCCTCTTTATCGGTAAGTTCTGTCTCATAATTCATCTCAACAGACGCTCCGTCGGTTTCCATTCTTTCTAGCTCTCCGGTTATCCACTGAACAGCCAGCATATTTCCGTTCACATCGTCACGATCTCGAGTAAGATCTTCAAAAGGGATATTGTAACAAACAGATTGTATGAAAGCTAAGGAATGTAAAGACTTTTCCAGGTCGTTAGCATCAATTCCCGGTAAAACCAATCCTAGTAGGGTGGTGATATGGCAACGGAACCCCTTGGTTCGCGCCATCAACCGAGATAGAACCTGTAAAGATCGAAGGGAGGAGGTTGTCCTATGGACTTCCACCAACCCCTGAAGCGACGGGTAAATTCTTTGTAGGGCACCAGGCAAAATAAGGTTCGGTTCCAAATATGCCAAGCTTTGGAGAGTGGACAGCGCAAAGTTCATTGCGACTCCGAGCTTCGAATATATTCCCATAAAAGTGACCTCCCGAAGGCACAGGACAAAACGTTGTTTCAATGCATCGTTTAATCTCCGCTCAGGTGCGACTTCCATTTCTTCGTCATGCTCCATGTTCCACCGCATCACAAAGAAGTCCGCGAGGTAGTAAACGAGCTGTGACAATGCTTTCGACCATCCACCAGCGTTTGAGGGGTGGAAGAAGGTCTCCACTGCTTCTATCAAACCCTCAAGCATGGATAATATAGAGTTTTCTGATTCAAGACATGCGGGCGATAATGACATCACTATCCATCGAGCGATATTATGAGTAAATGGGTGTTTTCGAGGGTCCCTTTCAAGCATCAAACCCAGGCCTGATGAAGCGTCAACGCCACTACTGTAAGTTGAGGTTGCTTGTCCAACGGGAATTTCCAGTAGTCTTAGAATTGTGGTAAACACCAGCGAAGTTTGTTCAGAGGTGAAGATTCCGAACTCAGAGAACGGAATATAGCTAGCGGGAAGTGCGTCACGCGCCATTCTCGATAGGAGATCTGTGAAAGTTACATCAAATGTTCTAGATCGGTTCACTAGGGACCAAAGATGGAAGTAGGTTGGGAGGTATTGTTGTGGGAGAAGATCTTCACGATCTTCCGGGGCAGGTGCTGTTGGCAGGAACAAGTTTATCAAGCCGGCGACGACGAATGCCCCTTCGGTAAATGAAGCACTGAAGTGAGGGAGAAATTCCTCCAGCATCACCCGCAACTCCAACGGGTCGAAATAGGGCTGAGCAAAAGCACAGAGTTTCGTCAAGGTCTTGATATTCCTCTTCAAATTTGTGGAGTGGACCAAGCCAGATTGCGAAGGAAGCACGAACACCTTTATTTCTCTGTACAGGGGTTTCCAGTCAAGTATTAGATCCTTGCCTGGTCGAAGGTAATGTTTTCTCCTGCGTCTTGTTAGTCATGTCAAGGGATGCAAGTACCACGCTGGAGGTTGGAGGTCTTCCTTACTTGGTTAAAAGCATAAACATGGTAGCAAATCTCTCTGCCACATTTGGGTCGATTCCTGGTGCTAGAGAAAGTTCGTAATAAAATTGTACCAGTTTAATCCGCTGTTCCCTGGTCGGGTCGAACTTCAAAGAAAGCCATCCCTTCAGTTCACGTGTCCAGTGTACAGCCCCCGGACTGAAATCTCCCGATTCAACTGCAATGTAGAGGTGCTTGAGGATTTCCTCCAGGTTGTTCTGTCGCTCACTCTCATCCTCAACGTGATAGGGTAGATACTTGAAGTACGGATACGTCCTTGGTCTATGCCGTGTCTCTTGAAACTGATCATCGCGTACCCCGTTGATTCGAATATGTTCCCCTCCTGGGGACGTTGCCCGTGAAGTCACATTTCCACTATGGGTGTGATCTACAGCTAAATGATCGGGAAGGCGTTCTCTAGAATCCATGTTGGCGTTGAGAAGGGTGAAATCGTGAGGGGCAAAGAAGGATGGTATGACGTCGAAGGGTTTATATAGAAAACAAGAGTGTCTAGTGCAAGAGATACCTAAACATGGTATTAAAGAGTTAGAATTAACACAGAAGCAAAGATGAACAGTAGATTCAGAGGGGCAGTAACCCACCAAATACAACAAATATCGTAACTATGGGAATTTCTTAGATGCCCCAACGCTTCTCCGGCCCTTCAGAGAGTTTGCTCAGGATATAGCCGAACAACAACAATCCGGGCCGCACGCGATGACGATGATTCTGGGTCAATGATCATCTATCGAACTAAAGTGAAAAGGAGAGGTGGGGTCTAGGACCGGTCACTTCGTCAGAGAACTATCCCAAGCTCATTCGACTTGGGAGCTGTGATTGTTCTGAGCTGGCTGGGAATTCCAAGCTGGGTTGAGATGTTGCTATTTGCGGCAGCACTGATTACCTAATCGGGCTAGTTAGGGCGGCCGCGTTGGACTGGATAGTACAGATGACGAAGTACAAAGCACGGAGATAACCACAGCCTGCAATGATTGCTCTGGGATTTCTTGAAGTTTGAAACGAGAAGGCTGAGCAATTCGGATTTTACAAAGGTTCCCAATCATTTTGAAAATAGTGAAAGATGGCATGGTCAGCCTGATTAATAATATCCCTCGCCGCCAGGCAGAACCTACGTACGCAACCCAAAAAAAGCTGGAGACTATCTCGCCAAAGCACGCGACTCTTTTCCCAATCTCGCACCAACCAATTAAGTACCTCTTTGATAAAGATGTGAAGGACTAATCTCAAGTATCATGCCGGCGGAAGAAATGATGCGAAAAGGCCCCCTTGAATCAGACTATACAAAACCATTCCCTGAACCAGAACACGGGGTTTAAAAACCGGATGGAAAATGTGCCCGTATCCCAGTATACAATAGGATATATACCAGTACCACAACGGATATCCGGAAGATATACGGTTGATAATCTGGACGTGAGAGTTCGTCAGAACGAGGGCAGCGAGCACCCCTTGGGGAATTGCGAGTCTGTATAGGCATGTACGCCGATGCTCCGCCCGTGACGCTGCTTCTTCATGTTGGCCCTGTTCTTTGTATCGCATGTCGAAATCAACAGGTGACTGGAACGGCCACCAAGATGAAATACCCATTACAATGAGCATAGGTGCTGCCAGACAGAAAAGAGGCAGGTTGGATAATTTCCAGTAACTCAGGAACCCCCCGCTGCCCCTAAAAAGACACAATAGAATCAGTATCAGATTTCACAGCTTTGGTGTTTTTCATAACTTCCAAGACATACCAGTAATGGGTCTGGACAAAGGTGTAAATGCTGGGGATGGTATTATCACACCAACTCCTACGCGCGTCCGCATGTTGGCAGTATACCGTAAAGGCACGGTACTGAGGCCCAATAACCCCTAACAGAATCAAACTTCCACCAAGGATAACAAAGAACATCCTGTGAATTTGGGAGATCGATATTCCACTTGAAACAAGGTTTGCCAATCCCAACACTGCATCGTACGCAAACAGCATGCCGCTCAAAACGCCATTGCTACGGATTGTAGTGACGACAGCGAACAGTCCTCCTGCCACAAGAAATTTTACATCTCTTGCGAGCATGTATCCACGACGATCATCGTGGAGCGCAGACACATACGCGTAATAACCTGTAAAATTGAGCAAGGAGAACACAGGTTCGCCATAGGGCGCTGATAGAAAGGCGCCAGCGGGTGAGATGATATGGAGAACTGCTGCTAGGAGAGGCAGAGCACGACCTCCATCTCCACTACCGAAGACGTTTCTCGACAGTCCGTAGAGTGAGAGTACGGATAAGTAATGACAGACATGCGAGAGCCCAATACCAGTCAGCGCTACGTGGAGACTATCAGGATCCGAGCCTCGATCTCCCCAGAAGGCTATAAATCCAATTAGTTGACTGTTTCAAAACACCGAGAAAGGTGACGTAAATTGAAAAAGCAAAATTTATATATAGTTATATAAATATCAGGTAAAGAAAACGCTCACCGTAAGATAAAACCGAAAGCACTCTCGTGTAGCCGTATCCAAACGCCCATTCCTGCTCAAACAGATAGCCGCGTTGGGCAATGCTCACGAAATAAATCGCGTCCCATCTCACGAACTTCAGCAGAGACGATGGCCACCACCCGCTGCCAGCTCCTGCTTTTACCCTCTGCAAGAACGGGTCTGAGGCGTTCTGAGATGCATCAGACGGCAGAAGAGTAGTTGACGAATCGTATCCAGGCCCTGGGCTGGCGACAATTGCCAGGAGTAACAGCAGCTTCCATAGCACGAAGAGGACAGACAAGCTGCGCAATGGATGGTGAAGCAATGCACCGCATATCCACTGCCAATGAGAATTGGGGGATGAGGAGGCTGCTCGCCTCATGGTTTTATATTATATTTGAGACGATGGTAGCATTGGAAGTGGGATTACCCTGGTAGTTCGTTTTCATTGCGGTTTTCATTAGAGGCTCAGGAATTTTTAAGTTTTGGATAAGTCAACTAAGCTCTTGTTTACATACACTCATTTCCACCACAACCAACACCAGAAAATAAACGGTTTTACCTGCCACGGTGCATTGGTGATATCAGTGACCCTTAGATACATGCAGAAACAAACGACAGACACGGCCCTGGCCATTTCCATGAATATTCTTCATGCAAACGTTTCCCAGCCCCGGGCTCAGAAATCCTTTCACCGGAAGGATCAAGCGGACATCGCTTGGCTTAAGCCTACGCGTATTTTACATCTCTCTTGGCCTCAGTCAGCCAGCAAGTTTTCTTTATTATTATCCTATCGATTTAGATATGGATGACATAGTTCATTTGATTATCTAGGCATCAGCATTTCAGCGATTGAGCCAGCAACTCCACTCGGAGGCCGCCAGCGCACGAAAGCATTATTCAATTCTAGCCCGGTTAATCGCCCCTTGCGCCAACTCCTCCGTATTTAACGAAGAAATCCATTGCATGGCATGAAGGGTTGTTATCTGTGCCCCGCATTGAAAATGATACTCAATTGGTTCGCATCAATTCAAAAATGATGCATCCAAATGGAGACAATTTCGATCATACTGCTATCCGTCTGCGCGTCTCGGCGCCTAGGCTAAACCGCTTCATCATAATATCTAAAACATCTGGGATCGCAGATCGTCAGCCATTCTCTTTTCGTATTTGCAATCTTCGACATCAGGATTACTTCAAACCCATTTTTGTCGCGCGGCGAGTAAGGGTTTTTTTTTACCCCCCCTGGGTGCAAGAAAGAAAATCTCCGCTTGGGCCGAGTGACAGCACGCTTTCGATCATTCGCCAATTGGGAATCTGCCCATCATCTTCTGTCAGCCACGAAAACACTGCCACTGTCTGCCAGGAATGCTGCTACCTAATCATCAGATAATTCATCATATCCGCCCCACAACTTGCTCCCATTCTGATGGCACTAGGGAGGGGGGGCAACAGGAGAAGGAAGAAGAAGAAGAATTGGGAAGTTCCATCGGATGTAGCTCAGACCCCGAAGAGAACTGCTGTCTTCAACGGTGAAATTCCGCACGAGCCACTTTTCTTCCGCATAAGGTTTTGACATCATATCACGATCAGACCAGGCTGGAACCCCGGGATAGTGGACCATGGTAGCCCAGCAGTGATCATGCTGCAGCACCTCGTTCTCTGCTTTCAGGCTCCATCCGATGGGCCCCGAGGAGGCCGAGGAAAGCTTAGTGGAATGCGAGCTTATTTCCAAAACCGTTTAGTGACAACAAACGGTGGTAAAAGTGCCCGAGAGCAAAAATCAAAAACATCAGGCGAAATCGCAGCCGGATATCAATTCCCCCGATCAAGATATTTCCAGTATTCTAAAATGACATGCTGTCTCTCAACTTCGAACACTACATGTTGAGGCAAAGGGTGAAAAATATATCAATTCCAGCTTCCTAAGTATCGGCAGTCGGAGCTCCTGGCAGCCGTTTGTTTGTTGTGAGCCTGCAGGTTTAAACAGCAACCCATGACATTCAAAAATCATTTCCTGGCAAACCTGCTTGAGGCACATGAGTGTGAAATGGCCGAATCACAGCAGGGCCTAAAACCCGTCGGCTTGCCTTGATCCCCGGTCCGAATGGATCCACCTACGCATGGCTGACAGCCAAAAGTAAATTATCCCGCCGACAGACATTAATAGATTATGCACGATTTCGGTAAAGAGTTAGCTCATAATTTTGTGCTCAAGGCTGATTCATTATTTCATATTCGCCCGTTATGGTGCTCATTGCAAAAAATTTTTATAAAAAATAAAAAGGGAATTGCACTAAGCAGGTTGTTCGCATCCCTCACTCAATTCGCCCAATCATAGTGACAACCGGGCTGTCGGAACCTTGCTCGTGACAAGACTCAGCCTGCAGAAATCCTGGAAGTTCTCTTGAAAATGCCAGCAAGCCCCCGAATTCAGCGATGGTCTTTGGGCTATTTTAAAGTTCATATCAGAGGGACGAGGGGGCGACTCTGTTAGTAATGTCGATATCAGAAAGAAGACTATGAGAACTGTTACTAACCCCGTTCGCCGCCCACCGTATTCGGTTTGGCTCGCCCATTTCTCGTTGCCGGATCGCATTGGAGTCATGATTTCTACCCTCCTGCATCGTACTCGGCTAGTTTAGACTCCGCTCGCGGAACGAAAGCTCCCCCCTTGTCGCTCTTCCATATTCCGCCGCCTGCCGCCTTTTTATCTCCGTGGCGGAGGCTCGGCAGGATTGTTATATATCTCACCGTTTGTTGCTGCTAATGATTATTTATAAATAAAAAGCCTTGAAGTATGTGGCAATATTGGCTATATATTCCGATATTCTCAGCCGCCTTCTTCGTGATTTTTTATTATTATTATTACAAAAAAAGGATCTCCCTCTCTTGACTCGATCAGTGTTACCAAATTCATTCTCCACACACGCAAACTCTCAAGACTGATAGGGCTCCTTCAAAGTTAACTTAGTCCCTAACGAGCCCATAAGGTACTTTTTTTTTTGCCCGTATGGCGGCGCGGGGCATCCACAGCTTGTCCCGCCTAACACAAAAACAACAAGCTGTCTCTGCAGTGTTGTGAACGTACCGCATGTTACATAACTATACCTGGGTTGTTCAAAAGCGATCTTGGGTTTTGCAGAAGGTTTCAGATACAGCTGTCAGGCTGAGAAAGAAGAGGCTGATAGACAGCTAACCGACCCTGACTGGCCCATAAGGCTGACAACACGAAGAGACCCCTGTTCCTGTGAGCAATTCTTTTTTTAGAGGGCCCAGGATTTAGCGACTGTCAATTCCTCTCACATTTGTTGTTGCTTTTGCTACTGGGAATTTGTGCGTCCAGTTTCCACAACACTTGTCCTGTGTATCATTGACTGTCAGGTGGAAATATCTTGTCCCCCGTGCAACCTCGGGAAACATCGTCGCCGTCCAGCAAACACTCACGTTCCGCGCGGGATCCTGAAATATCCGGGGCTGCATCGAATTTTGCTACCACTAGACTTGCTTGGAAACTTAAATAAGCCAGTTCGATGGCCCCCTGGTAGGGGTCATCATTGCGCACTTATTTCCTTCTTGAGTCATGTTAGTCAATCTGGGCTTGACAGCAGATGCGGCCGCGGCCCATACACACGAGTTTTCGAACCAGGAGAACTCTCCACCGATCACCTCCCTTCTATCACGATCTGCGGCTGCGATTTTCCCGTTGGGCTTTATGTCGTCGACCAAGAACCGCTCAAATTCTGGAGTTCCGCTGCCAGTGATGAGCCAAACATCGACCACTACCTCCCCGCTTACAACACCTCGTTTATCGATCGATGAAGACTATGATCCGGCAGATCCCGCCAACATTGGTCTGCATAATCGAACGCGAGGGTCTTCAGCTGTAGCTGCGAAAAGGCAGCTACAAGCTCGAACAAAGTCGTCCTTTAGCTTCGCGCATCCACCACCTAGCACCCGTCGCAAACGTCTAGGACTCCGGCCAAAACTGCTACTTCAGCTGCACAGAGTCTCACAGATATCCCGCCCTATACCTGCTATTGATGTTCTATCATCTACCATTTGTTCCGGACCTCGAAAATTCCAATGCAGAAAAAGGGGAAAGGATAGCGCGGCTGCGAACGACCTCGTCCTCGTAGCCAGCGACACTTATGAGGAGGCGGGTGCTGATGATGACAGGAGTATTTCATCCGATGACGATCCGCACACTGACAGAGACGTTATTGCGACAATATGTCACCATCGCAAAGATAGTGCACAAGCGGGCGCGATGGCAGAAATATCGTTACGGCAAGGGAGCCGCTGGGAGGTTTTCCGTCTTCCCTCTGGCGCCTACGAGTTTACAGGGATTACGGAGAGTGGAGAGCAAAGATGTGTTCGTTGGGTATTACGGGGGAAGGCGGGAAGTCGTCGGGTTTCTGGATCCAGCAATGGTACGGACCACACCTTCGATGATGGCAAGCGGTTCACATTTAGTATAATCGACCCCAACACCCGGCGACACCCAGTTTTAGCGTGGATGTCCCGCCAGGGAATTGATATTCTTGATCAATATCCCCTCTTTTCCGCTCAAACTCACAGGTCATCGTCCCCGGCCTCTCCCAAAAGCCCACATTCAGGCGCCGGAGCCATTCCACCGCAGACCAGCGACTCTATTGATCCGCCTTTAATTGAAACCGATGACCACCTCCGTACGCTCATTGTGGTCAGTGGTGTCTGGGTTGCCTTCCGGGAAGGGTGGCCTCAGACTCCCCTTTACGCCGACGTACTACCTACAACACCAACAACTACCGGTCCTGGAACTTCTATTTCTTCCTCTTCACAACAACAGCAGCAGCAGCAGCAGCAACGATCACAATCAACACCAAATCCGAGAAACGATCCGGAGAAAGTAGATATGATAGATGATGGCTCGAGGAGTAAAAGCTTCCCGTTTACTAGGGGCCGATTACGATTGGGAGGCCCGGGTCTGATCCACCGCGCGAAGACGCTAAACGAAAAGTCAAAGAAAGCAGACTGTCCCCGACGAACAGTATCTCAGAGGAAGAAAGATAGATTAGTCGATGACACGGAAAATCCACTAGGTCATGATGCGCAACGCCCCTTTCATGCTGAAAGCATGACAGCTGGCGAGCAAACACATACACAATATCTGGGCGTCGCAAATAACCTTCCGTCTTCTCGATACTCCTACGGCGAAGATAGCCAGAATGATGCTTTGTCGAGTGCCCCCAGTGTTTACGTTGGGCAGGGTAAACCAGAGCAGCAGTCAAAAGGCAGGCGGTGGCGTAGATTGGGCAATTTGCTTGGTAAGAAGGGACCGGCGCCGACTTGACTTTCCAAGCTGAATTTTCTTTCCGATTTTTTTATATTCTGTATTTCAAAGCATTTTCTGTAAACTCATGGCTTGTCAAGCGGCTGAGCAATTTTGTTTGCCTCTTTCTTTTTTTTTTCCTATTTTGGGCGCGGGGGAACATTACATTAGCATTAGTCCATCTCCTATCTGTTGTGTACATATAGCATTCCATTGTCAGATATTTAAATTCCAAATTTCCTACCCATGAATATCTCATATTCCTCACCGCATATGTAAAGATAATGTCTGCGCAGCGGAATCACACGTGATATGAGGCTGCGTCCGAAGCGGCTCTTAGCGCATGCGGCTGCTGCCCAAAGTCGGCAAACACCTCGCAGGTCTGCTTTGTCCAACGCAACGACACGACACTGTGCGAATTCCCAAGCCCTCACACCTTGCAGTAGCTCCGTGAGATGTTTTCTCTCGTTCAATGTAGATTTATCATCTCCTCTATCTACGTTCGTTTGTCTCAATAGTTTGTTTTGCTTCGTCTTTTCCCACTATCGACTCGTTTCCGGTTTATCAATTTTGTTTGCCCTGTCCGAGACCAGGTTTAAGCCCCCCCCAGGTCGCAATTCCCATATCACTGCTTGCATCTATCCTTCAAAATGACAGACAATGATACAAACAACACGTATCCTAGCTTCAGTGCACGGTTAGATGAGAGACTATCTGACCTCAGTAACTCTCTTGTCGGCCCAGGTCACTTGTTTCAGTCAAATTCCCAACCCAGTCAACCATGGCAGGGGGCTACACCATACACACCCGGAGGAGGGGGAGGAGGTGGTTTCCATAACGACACGTCTCAGCCTCATTCATATTTCACTTATGAAGGTCAACAAGATGCCCCAAGAAATAATGAATATCAAGCAAAGTCAGATGAACTCTCTAGTGAACTAGAGCTTTTACAAAAAAAACGTGCAGAAGCATTGGCATCAATATCTCAGAAGCGAGCTGCAAGCCGTGGGGAGAATCGTGGAATATCAGACGTTGCACGAGGGAACTCGGGGACTCAGGCTTCTATGGCTCAAGGCCCAGATGCTGCCTCTCATCAACCACAACGCGCAACGAGATCCGCGGTTGATGAGAATGTTGAGAGTCAAGCTAAAGAAGAAAGTCACGCTAGGAGGACGGGGGTAGTCGAACACCAAAAATCTCAACCCCGCCAGGTAGCCTCAGCCGAAGATATTGATGGTCTGCTCGCCGAGGGTAGAGTGTCAGCAGCAGCGAATGCTTCCAAATCACCTGTCAAGGGCCAGCTAAGTGGTGAATATGCAAGTATTCGCCGGCGGGCTTCTGTTCTTTCAGACGAAAACAGTTCTCCAGCAGCCAATTTCAACCCTCATAGGCATCAAAATTCACAAGAACCAAGCCCCAAACTGGGATCTGATGGCCAGAAGGTCAACCACACCCCTACCGTAAGCGAAACAGTGGGATCAAGTGTTGCAGACAACATCGAGGTTAATCCCCATATGGATATGAAGAGCATGTCAGGGCAATATTCGCGATCTGACCTCAAATCATACCAAGAGAAACGTTTGTATGAGCCGCCCAGGCACCCTATGGCTATGGCGGACAGTAATCCAAAGCCGCATGTAAATGAACCACCAAGGCGACTCCCAACTCGTTCTGTTTACCGAAGCAATGGCTCACCTGCCACGTCTGACCGCAACTCGGATAGACATCCCCCTTCTGCAATGCTGGCTAGCTGGGAAACTGATAATGAGTTCTCCAAGCTACAATCCAATGAAGTTGAAGAGCTCCGCGAATGGCTTGAATACACTGGTTACTATGATGAAAATTACCGTCGGGGAAAGTTGCATCGCTTCAAGCGACTAAATGCTTTGGAGCGTGAGCGGGAGGAGCTTATGAGAGAAGATCTACAGGAACGTGAAACTTTGGCCAAAAGCCGCGACCGGGCTTCATATTCAATTGATCGCAGTCATTCCTTTGATTCGTTAAGCCATGATCCACAAGCATCTCCTTCCATGCCCCCCCCTCCGTTCATCCCCAGGATCAACACCACACCTATCACAGCAAAGCATGCCGATGCCAAAAGAGAATTAAACTCAGGAGTGTCTGATGATCATATATCCAGCCAGGCCTCCCCTAGCAATCCTTCAAAAAGGCAGTTCTCTGATTTTGAAAATGGTGCTCAGCCTGAAAGAGTGGAGAAAATGATCCGGACTCAATATAACAGCAGCCACAAGGAGGTGTTGCATAGCGAAGAAGGTTGGTCGCCAGCAAGAAGATCACGAATGAAAGGATTATGCACCTCAAACAAAAACTGACAAAATATCCAAAAGCAGCCCCAGACTTTATGAATAGAGAACGTATGCACATGATCAAAGACCATAAACTCCCTGATGGTGACAACTCCGTGCTTGGGAGAGAAGATAAAAAGTTCACTGATCAGGCCTCTGGCAATTGGGAACAAAATACTGATCCTTTCATTCCAAATTCTCCACAACACCCGGATGAGGGCCAGGTGGGCACATATGGAGGCCGGGGCGGATCTATCCAGTGGCGGGGTCGTGGCCGTGGTCGTGGTCGTGGGTTGGTTCGTGGCCGCGGACGCGGTCGTGGGGGGTCCAACGCAGGTTCGACTCGTGGAATTTTTTCATATAGTGAAATGAAAGGGTCTGACGAGTTGGGTCTGATGTCAGGAGGTGTGTTTCCAGAACTATAAGAAGCCCTCCTTGGCTAATCGTTAATTTATTAACATCTCGACTCAGACGTCAGTTACTTCTTGATCAAGTGTGTTGCGTATGAGATGGTCAACGCTGCCAAAATCGAAGTATGCATCATTACCCCTGCGTTTTTTACCCAAAGCTACTTGACCTATGAGTAAAAGCATGAATCTCTGACAGACTCTGGCTAGGGAATTTGGGCAACACAAGAAAAAAACGTGGAGAGACTTGCTGCTGCTTTCGACAATTCTCGTCATGTTGTCCTTGTCTTCTCGGTGAACCAGAGCGGGGCATTCCAAGGTTATGTATGAAAATGAAGCCTTCGCGGATACCCTTTAATGTAAAATCTCCGACTAACTTGCTAACAGGCACGGATGGACTCTCACCCCGGGGCTCCAGGCGTTACGACCCCGAGTTGGCTCAAAAAGCCTGGCTTGCCACTCGGCCCACCCTTCAGAATCACCTGGTACAATAAGGTGGAAACAATGTTCAAATATGTCGGACATCTTAAAAACCCTTACAATGAAAACCACGACGTCACTTACGCCAGAGATGGTCAAGAATTAGAAGCAGAGTGCGGTCGCATTCTCTGTGGACTTCTTGATAAATCACTGGACTTCGTGTCCCCGTCAGGCTAGTTTCGCATGGAGAGCGGGGACGAAGAACGCAGGGTTATAAGGCTAACCTAGGGAAGGTTGTAAACCTCTTGCCTGTTCCGCTGCGTACGGGTACTATGCACACACCATGCGAGGGGGTTTACATTTACAATCATTCTGAAAAAAAATTGCTTGCTTTATCGGTTGATGGGAAGCGGGAGGCCGATTTTTCTTTTCTTTTCTTTTTTTATAAACGGAAAAAATGATGTTAGGTTTGGTCTTGATCTGCCAACCGCAGCTACACACCAATATTGAGTGCTGAGGATGGCCAAGTCGGAACAAATCGCTACAGTTATACAAGCTAATGCTCTTAATAGGCTACAAAGCCATGGAAACATTCACACATACATACCACCATCGTCCTTCTTTCATTTCTTCTAAATATCCGAGTTGGTAGTTAACATCTTTCTGAAAGCTCTCCAATTTATCTTGGGAAACGGAGCGGCAACAACGCTACGTTCCATCATTGTCACAGCGCATGTTGAGCTTTGCTAATAGCTCGCCCATTCTTTCTTTATATATACTTACTTTTGTTTTGTTTTGTTTTCTTCCTTTTTCTCATGCTATAAGGGATCGATCGTGGAAATTCGCTTCTTATTCGCTATCGCAGCGAACTTGGGGGGGGGGGGGGGGATCGCCATGGGAATGGATGGTTATCGATCTAGTTGCTCAAGCAATGCCAGCCAAAGTTTTTCAGTCCCATTCCATCCCGTTTCGGCGCTTTTCACCAACTACCGTATGTCACTTTTGTCCCCACGATACCTTCCCCTTCATGCATTCACATCTCATTCTTGCTTGATATGAACCGAAAAAGAAAATAAAAAAAGGGTGCAAGAATTGCAGGAGTTATTTTAATTATTACTTTTCGTGCGATTTACTACGTTTTTTCTACTGCTTATTCACGATGTGAATAAACCTTTTGCTTTACATATAATAGCTGGACATTGAATCTGATGGTGGGAAAGGAAGGTCAGAATATTTGATCAGGATTAAAATATTTATTTACTAAATAGTGTACGGAGGAAAACTTGATGGGATGGGAAGTGTTCGTGTGAATCACGTCAGACACAACTGTAACCATGATCGAGCCGTCCCTTGTAAAAATAAGGAACTGCTAGAAGTTTGCCTTTGAAGATCTGAGCAGACATCATGTCGACAAGAAAAATGTAGAAAAAGGACAAAAAGAAATACGAAAGCCAAACCAATCCCTACCAACACCAAACATGAAAATCTCCAACCCAAGGGGTAAAAAAGAGCCCACACGAGAGATGAAAAGAAAACAGATTGAAAAAACACCCCAAAGTCAAACCAAAACCTCCTACCCTATCCTTAGCTAAACACACCCTTAATGCACAACCTCCGTCTTAAAAGTCTTAAAAGTGTGAATCCGCGCATGGATAACATCTTTCGGCTCATCCGTATCCAACTCCCTCAAAATTCCACTCGCAACATCATACAAAACCCCATGGAGCTGCAGCCCCCGCTCCTCAATCGCATCTAGGACAATACTATTTTCTTTCAGCGTGCGCAGACCGTGGCGCACATTGATCTCCGCCAGCTTCTGCGCCGCCTCCTGGGGGCCCAGGCTATTGAGTAGACCAAGGTTCTGCTCGCGGAGGTGGCGGAGGGGCATAAGCCAGGTATCCAGGAGGCCTAGCCGCTTATTCGCGAGCGCGGCGGCGATGCCACCGCAGGACGTGTGGCCGCATAACACGATGTGCTTGACTTGCAGGTACACGACTGCATATTCGATGACGGAGGAGGAGCTCATGTCGTTGTAGTGGATTACGTTGGCGATGTTGCGGTGGACGAAGACGTCGCCGGGTTGCAGGCCGAGGATGGCTGTTTCAGGGCATCTGGAGTCGGAGCAGCCAATCCAGAGAATTTCTGGGTGCTGGCCTGTTGCTAGTTTGGGGAAGAGGGCTGGGTCGTCCTTTGCGGTTTTGCTTGCCCATTGTCGGTTTTTTGCTAGGGCGAGTTGATAGGCGTCTAGAAGTTAGACAGGGACAAAGGTTAGCTTCGATTCCCTCATAAATGCGAGGGATATTAAAACATAGGACGTTTAACAATGTCCTGTAGTGGTGGACCTAGGCAAAGTGGCGCTTGTCTCGCATGGAAAAGTAGTGTCCTGGCCAACAACAGTCTTGGTGGCACAGGATAGCATAGAAATGTATATCAGGAGGAAATAACATACCTTCTGAACTTTGGGGAACTAGGATCGCACTGTCTGCAGCCATCATAATCAAACAAATAGAAAAGTGTTTCACACAATGGATTCCCTTCAGCGATCTAGGGTAAAAGGGCTCGAGGCTATGTGATAGTTGGCCCAAGGAATGCTCCAGATTTCAGGTCTCGCCCCCCTGGTAGAATGATAATGCCAACGGCTGGAATAGGAGGAGTATTTCTGAGTTCGACAAAGTTGAAATTTGTATCCACTTGGGAGAATAACGGTATTATGCCGTAAAGTTTGAAGCTCTCTAGAAAGCCAAATTGTTCCAGTGGGTATAGCCAAGTTGTGTTCAAAAAGCACTAACGATGAAGCAGCATTAAGGGAGGGGGAAAGCCAGTCAAGCTATAAGTTATTAATTAGTCCACAACAGTCATGAAAGCGTTCCTTTTTGGGGTTGTGATATAAATTTGTGTCTTTCTCTTAGAACAGGTAAGGAGAAGCAGTGGTTTTAATATTCTCCACCAAGCAAATGATAAACGGAAAGAGCCGACAGCCAAGAAGTGAGTCAATAGCACGTCGGGAAGCGGAAGTTGAAATAACTACGCTGTGGGGGAGAACAAAGAAAGGCGTTGCTTTTCTGTCGCCCGTTTCACAGCCAAGCAAAGCAAGTAGTGCCAAGGGGCGGAATATGACTTTCGGGAGCTTCCTTATATACCTGCATAGTGCAAGTAAAAAAGGTTGCGAGAGGGCGAAAGAATGCGAGAGACGAGGTTGTTGCGCTGGAAAGGAATATACCATCTGCGAACAGCGGGGAATCTCGCGGGTCCCAAAAACTTGGCCAAGCCTCCAGCTCCGCCTGAGAAAAAGAAATCGTGGGAAAACGGTAAGATGCGGACTGCTTCTGCAGAGTGATGAAGAAACCAGTTACACTGCCAATCTATGCTCAGAAGCACAGAGGGGACAGATGTATGTCAAGGGAAAAAACACAGAAATGAATATCTGGGCAAGATACGACATCCAAACTTCCCCAATCGCACAAGAAATGGCCTAGGAAGGAGGTGTAACGAACAGAAAATCCCATCCCAAGGGCGGGGTATACATGATTATTGCAAATCGTTGATTCGCCATCATCCATCATCGCTCATTCTGCATGACGATGATAATGGGGTTGTGAACTTGTGCATGTGGTCAGGCCGGTGTGTGTGCTTTTTCTAAAGCAACTCAACGTTCACGGCGAGAGGGGGATGGGAATTTTTGAAAGAAGCGGCAAAGCATATACCAAAAGAGAACCCAACAAATAATAACCAGCGAGCAAAGCAGTAATAACAACTACGTATAAGTTGGAGCCTACATACCTGATTAATAGGTACCCTTCCTTCCCAGCTCCAGGTATTCTATATGTACGTCCGAGAGTCCTTGGTCTTCGTTTCAGCAGCAACAAACTGGCCCAGGAGGTGAGAGCGAGATCGAGGACGAGGACGAGAATAAGGAACTGGTAGAGAGAAGGTGTGGCGATAAAACGAGAGCTGTCATGGTTTGTTTCTTGGGGGGAAGAAACCCATTCTTATTTCTCTGCTTGGAGGGGGGTAAACGGGGAAAGGGGGGGCAGACAGCAGGGGTAAATGGTGGGGTGGGCTGCTCTTCTGCCAATGTTTCTTACAAAGTGAAATATGATATAAAAAGAAAAGAAATGGTGGTCCATCGATTGGGGGAGTTTTCCAACCCTGGCGGACATGCTTTTTTTGGATGTGCTGGAGCTCTCATCTGCTTGCATCAGCCAGACAGAAACAAGCTGCCGCCCACGCCCCACACGCCCGGTTGTACGGAGTAGTGGAGTTACTATTCCCCGGAAATGAGATGCAGCGGATTGATGCAGGCTAGCGAAACAAGGGATGGACCTTGGCAAGTTGGCGGGGACGTGATGGAAACGCCATACTATGTATGTACAGCGTTTGTAGTCTGTATGGATTAGTTTAGTTTAGCTTCATGGCTGTTTATGCTGAAGATTTACACATACTGTACTAGGAGTTATTTCTTGTGATTTTGCCTTGCCGTCACATATTTCGTTTGATCTTTAAAGCTCATATATAGGACTCTCAAGACATTGCATCGCATGGATGATAACCAGATGAAGTGAAGTGTTCTGAGTGGACAGACTCTATCGCATCACATGACGCTAAATCCCCGGCTAGCTTATTTGAGCCTCCTTGTTCAGGCTCCGGAGAATGTTCAACCTTTCCGAGAAACAGATCTAACTAGATCTACGCGCCTGCAGAGGAAGCGCTGTCTGGCATCTTGCTCCTCCGCAATAATAATAGTGTCCCAATTTAATATTCTTCCGCTTCCGATATAACTAATAAATAGTCAGTGGCTTGGCTGGACGTGATATTATTTGAGAATTGAGCCCGGGGAAAAGCAGCTCGAATCCCCGATCTTGGCTCTTCTCAGCAACTCTCAACAGAAAGGACGTCCAGAGCAACTACTCCATAGCTAGTTAGTCAATGATGATGAAATAATCTACCGTGATGAGGTGCCATCTGTCCTACATGTCCTTGACTCTTGGCCTCGCCTCATTATGAAACATACGGAGGTTGATACCAAACAGAAAAAAACAACACATCAATCCTACCAAAGGAAGTCCCGGAACCTTAAAGAAAACCCCCCTTTTAAAAAATATCTTTTAAGAAATATCATTGCTTTTCAGCACACACGAATGAGGCCCCTGGATTGAGCACCGTGATGATGTCAGTGGATGCCTGCCAAGACACACTATCGATTGGCCTTTGTCTGCTTATCAGATCAGCCATGCCACCTCATACAGATTAAAACGATCATATCAGAAGTAATCGCGCCGCGTACAAAGAAGGACACATCTCAGCCTCCATTATGCCGGGAAGCTGAATATATCCCTATCGAGAAATACTTCTTCCCCGTTCTCCCTCACTCAAACCTTGGTTTTTGGCTGGAGATGCGGGAACCAGAAGCAACATGCGATAGCCAAATTTCCACACGCAGTCGATCATTCCAACGGCCCATTCCAGCCAAAGAATGCATCAATCCGATCCCGGAGAGACGTTCTCGTCGGTGCCACAACGGCTGTGCGACTGTTGCCATTGCTATTCTTCAATTTTGTTTGGGGTGAATCCGAGGTCGAAATTGGGGTAGGGTCATATCTGCTTTCAGTCCCAGTCCGAGGAGTGGCACCAGCTTCCGGGGTAATCTGAGCTTGAGCAGCCTTTATTTGCATGTCTCCTTGCTCTCCTGCACCATTCTCCGCGCTCCCAGTATTCTCGCTATCCATAAAGATTACCTCCCCACCACTAACAATCTTGAAAATATGCCCCAACAAACCTCTGTCAACGACAGACGCCTTCTCCCGAGCAAGCCAGCTGAAACTACCCAGGGGGGACTCGATTTGAACATTGCGTTGTGGACAAAATGGCCCAAGGCACTCTTGTTGACTGATTTGACTTTCAATACTTGGGCGCCCAAGATGTTGGTGAACGAGGGCCATTGTCTGCACCAGAACAACGGACAGTAGGATTCCTTTCATCCAGCCCAGTGGAACACGCAAGACACATATATGAACCAAATTACCTAATTCCTGCATAATGGCCATGAAGAAAAGGACCATCCGAACCAGTTGATGTACACACCAGTAGGACATGCTTTCCGTTTCAAATGCCGGTAGCCCTAAATAACCTTCAAGGTCATCTTGCTCCCATTTACTCTCAGCTTTCTCTATCTCAACAGAGTTGTCGCTTTCCCCATGCTCCGTTTTCTCTTCGAAAACGGGATTCCCTGGAGGTTCCCTTTGCAACCGACCACGGAGCAACGGCGCATACTCCGCCTGGGTCGCTGGTTTCTCAAAAAACAGTTTGGGCACCCAAGTTTGCGAAATTTGTGCGTCATAGGGGACTTCCCAGGTTATACGGAAACATCCATCGAGCTCATCTCTCTTACAAAAAATCCTGATTTTCGTTGTCCCAATATCACTGGTGTTTGCGGCCCTTTTTTCGACACGGAAATCCCTGTTACCCTTCTCCATTTTCCATTCGAAATCTCCTCCAGGTCCATCGCTGATAATAACGGGAATGAAACCCTCATCGGCACAGAGAATTCTCTGATAAAGAGACAACGCACAAACCGCTGTGTACTCTATTATACCAGCTCGCGTACGAGCTCCTTGGCGAGAGTGACGTCTCCAAACCATGCTTATTTCATGGTTCAAGATACGGTTATCGCGCGACTCACTTGTCAGCAGTTCTACAGCTCGCATCGATAAAGCAAATGGTTCAGCGATATCGAAATCCGCAATAAAACCGGCGCCGTCGCGGGCCACTCTCAGTAAACCCTCAACTCCGCAATCCAACTTCTTATTAACTAAACTGTGGAGGATGGCTAACTTAATAGTCCCTTTACCTCCTTGTTTTTCGATGGGGAAACCGGGTATTTTCAGAAGTTGCCAGCCGCCCGACTGCAGCGGGCCTAGTTTTACTTTCACATCGAATATAAGAGCATACTCCGTTGGGACAGAAGTTTCTGGAAATAAAATATAAAAATCTCTGCCAAGTTCTTCCACTATGGCAATCTCTGGCGCTGGAATAGCGGATTCCATGTCGACGCGCTGTCCCAAATCGCAGTTTTTTGCCAATTCTTCTGCCGAATTCCATGGCATGCTCAGTTGAGATGATGTGGAAGGACTTGGCAACGTCATTGGCTTTTGAGCCTGGCTCTGGCGCAGTATGTCAGTGCTTTGAGGATGACTCTGTTCACTTGTAGGGCTGTTCTCTTTGTGGCCTTTCGCTTGTTCTGTCGAATATCTAGTGGGGTGCGCGGATCGGGATTGGGAGCACTCCTTTAAAAATCCATTACCCTCGTTTTTTTCCAGCCAAGTTGAAACGTACACCGATTTATCATTATCCTTTTGACCCTCTCTTTCCTGGGTAGTAATTGCAACGTCACTCTTCCGAGGACGCTGTATATTTCGAAGAGAGCCCGTCAGGTCGGGCTGCGGGAACAGGCGGCCAAAGAGAGGAACTGGTCTCCCTACCTCACGTGAAAATTGTCTAGTAGGCGATTGCGGTAACTCCTGATCAACCCAATGTTTCTTCAAATCAGCGGGTAGCGTATTCGATAGCTTCACTGGCGAGAACTGTTCGTTTCTGGGGGTAGAAGGTAAAATAGAAGGCGTTTCATTTCCCGGAAGAGGAAATACATCGGATGGAGGACCTGCTACCTTGGAAAGCGAATCAGACATATCTTTGAAATTACCTTCAGATCCAGACGAGTGTGATAACTCTTCAGATGGGCTGGAAGATTTTGCCAGCCGCTGCGCTTTGACTGGTATCCTGCTCACTACCCCTTTTTGGGTCTTTGGGGTTATGGTAGGCGAAGATATTGATGTCGCTCGGTTACATGTATCGGTAACCTTGTTTTCTTTTTCAGCGCCATACAAGCCTGTTATCTGAAAGTCTCCAAAACCATCAGCGCCGTTCATGCCATTCATGCCATTCATGCCACCCTTCAGATCCGCTAACATGGCCTCCATCTCAAAAACTAGATCACCATTTATCGCACGAGCGGTATCGAGACTCTGGGCAGCGGAATTAGCGCCACTGCTTTCTGAAAAGTCCGTTGCCGATATATTAGTGCTCCTGCTAGCTCCACCATCGTAGCCGTCATCTTCATCCTCACGGCTAAACACAGATTCATTGTCGAGTGCCGGCGTCAGCTCATCAAACGAAGGCAGTCGGCTGAGAGTGCTTGTTGGGCTAGGGGGGAAAAGTCTTCTTTTTGTCGGAGGAGGGGATAATTCCATTCCCTTCCGGTATAATGTCCGTGGTGTTTCATTGAGGGACTCAGTTCCCTCGCTCGTAATTCTCTTTAAAATATCGGGACGCTCACTGCCCCTCGTACAGCCCATGGTTGGCAGGTTGGTATATTTTCCATCGGGTATCTCCAGGTAATGAGGCGGACGCCTAGCCTCCAGTAGCCTAGTTGGTCCATGATATTGCAGCAACTCAACACCATCATTGCTCAGGTCAAGTAGACGTAACCTAGTATTTGGTGCGGACACGAACTTTTTTTTGTTTTCATTTATCAGATTGAATCCAGGCCTGGTCCAAAGCATAGAAAAGGGGGGTACCCTGCAATATCTTACCTCAATTTTCACCCGTAACGCGACTTGGCTACTCGGGTTACCATCCCACTCACCACTGAAATCGATACGACTGATCGCCGGCTGAAGGGCATATTCCGATGCCATCGTTCTAATACCATGGAGTCAGGTACCCGGGCACCTGCTAACCCTCCTTACTGCAGTTTTTATTGGCAGCAGTAATAACGTTGGTCGTTGGATCTCACTCGCGCCTGGGACATATGTAAAGCGAGAGCTGAACCTGAAGGCATATAAAAAACAACACCATCGAGAGAGGAGAAGAGGACGAGAATGAAAATAGGCGGGACTTGGGAATATAATTTCTGAAGACTGAAGCTAGGCGCTGATAAAAGCGCGGCAAGCTCGACGTGGTTTCAACACACACCACAGTGTTGGGAAACCGCGGTTGGGAAGCCACACAGACTAACACATATACACAAGGTATACGGTCTACCTATATAATAGGTGTGTTGTCCGCGTTGTTGTTGTATATTGTATGTTGGGTAGCGTCAGTTACAGCCTTGCAAGGCATGCAATCGACGCTTCTAAAATCTTCTGCGATGCAACGCGGTTTGGCGCATGTTGCAGTCAGTTCTTGAGATGCGTTCCAATGACGCACTGGGGGGTTTAGCGCGTTCCTGGCAACTGTTCACGCCGTTATTAAGGGGGCGGAATCCCTGCTGTTATCAAAACAAAATAAGAACAGGCATCCTTAGTTGGTACAGTACCTTAAAATCACCGTGCATTTTATAAATACCCTAAATTGAATCTCAGCCATGAGGCGAGGTCAGGGTTAACATTAGTAAACTCCTGTACCATAATAATGAACCGGAGAAGGCCGTATTAAATTATCATTTTAATTGCCCTGTATCCTGAGGTCCCCATTCTCTAAAAGTCCACGCCGTTACCGTTTAGAACTGCCATCCCCACGTTTAACAACCTATAGTTTTGTGAATGCACCGCAAGCTCCAAACAAGACAAATAGGAAAGCACAGCAAGGGAAATGGAAAAAGGGCGTCCAACAAACTGCTTTTATACGAAGGAGGAAAGGAAGGCTCTGCCGCAGAAAAAAAAAAAAAAATATAACATACTGTACAAGAAGGAACCAAGGAATAATGCAATTTTTATGAAACCCCCCCGGTGAAAAGAAAAAAAATTAGCATAAAAGTAAGACCTGAATGTCGCTTGGGCACCAGGAATAGCTGTATTATTCCGAACCGGACCTATTAACCCTCCCTCCATCCATTGACACCTCCCGTGCAAGTCTATCCAAACGAACGAGTATGGAAATGGAGAAATGTCATGTCAGAACACCAGGAACGAATCGTAAGCCGAAATAAAAGTGCGGGGTAAAAATATAATATATATAAACAGTCGATCACACGAAATTCGTAGGGAGTACGTTATTGGGGCGTTGTTGTAGACGAGCCAGGAGCGTCGAAAGCAGCCTGACTGTCACTCCCGTATCTCTCGCCATTTGTCGAGTGACCCGGCTGAGAGGGGAGAATTGGTGGAGTTCCCTGCAAGGATGGATCGTAGTACGCTCGTGAACTGCCGTTACTATTCGACGGAGCTACTTGCCTGTTCGATTGCAGTGGAGGTAGGATGGTTGAACCTGACGTTGGGTATTGAGATCGTTGGTACATTTGGGGCATCATCCCCATGCCGGCGGAACCTAGAGAGTAGATGATTCAGGTGAGTGCCCTTGTGGGTAGGCAGAACCGGTTTGTCTCACTTGAGAAGAACTCTGCATGTGGCCTGCGGGTTGACTGAAAGACTGACCAGAAACGATTCCCCCCATGTTTGCTGCCTGGCCGGTCCGGCCTGGGGTGGATTCGCCCATCTGTGGCATCTGTGCTGAAGAAGAAAGATTGTATGGCATCTGTGCGCCCGAGTATGACTGATACCGTGGCTGTCCCATGTACGCGCCCGCTCCAGGAGAGCGGATAGATCCCATGGATTCGTCAGCGGTTCCAAAAGGCGTCGGCGTGGATCCTTGCGGCGTCTGTCGAATGGGGTAGTCAGATACCCCAGTGCCAGCAGTTGTATACCCTTGCATCATGCCCTGTTGGTACGCTTGATTTTGGTATGGATTCGTCGCGTGCGGCTGGTACTGGTAGCGAGCGTCGCCATCATACAAACCTCGGCCACTCATATCAACAGAGCTCCGCGGACGCTTGGCTTCAGGTCCATTGTAGAAGGGGTAATCTCGGCTTGGCTGGTAAGCAGTTCCCATCTGCTGACCTGACGCGCCGGAGCGCTCTGGTGAACGAGGCTGCGTCAGTGGCGCAGGGTAATCTGGTTCCGCTCGAGGCATTGGGCGCTTGCTGTTCCATATCAGCTACGTTTCCTACTGAATGCAACGGAACACAACTCACAGAAGTGTACGTGCCTCCTTCCGAATTCTCAGCTTAACCCCTTGATCCGCAAAGGACCTTGAAAGCCATGTGGACTCGGCCATCCCGGGAAAATTCTTTGGGGGCGACACTATTCAAGATCAGCATTTGCACCAAAGAAATCGCGTTCTCGTATTAACTCACCAGTGAATGGCTTAGAAAGGATCGATTTTATGTAAACGACTTCATCTCTCGCGCCACCACATCTCTTAACCCTGCCAAAGAGGTCAGCAAGCGCGATTTAAAGATGGATTCCACCTGGATCATACTCTCGCATCTCAAACAGGTTAAATTTCAGCCTAAACTCTCCTTCAATCTTAACGGAAAGGTCACCGAAGACGAAAAAGCCACCTTCTAAGGACTTCTATGTCAGATACCAACAAACGCTAGATAAGGTCCTGGGGCAACACTCACCCATATTATCAGTGTCTTTGAGCCGATGGAGTGAAGACACTAAAGTCCCTGCCAGCGCCGTAGATTGAGCTGTGGTCGCAGGCGTGTCCTCTGTCGCATTGTACAGGGTGCAGCACATAAAAAAAAAGGGACTTTGCAGGTAGTTCCTAGATGCACTCTAAGCAATTATACCTTTAAAGATTCGTCACACGGGAGCCTTACTGTCCAGGGTCCTTCGTTTCATCGATCTTCAGCTGGATTATAGGCGGAGGATCCACCGGCTTGCGTTCTGCGCAAAGGAAAAAAACGAAAGTAGAAAAGACCATCAGCCCTCAGTCACTACTGATAAGAAGAGGATTACTAGGAATGGGAAATGATCAAGTTACCTTTCTCCTTCCCTCCTGCTACACGAGCCCGCTCTGGATTTTGGCGAACCGTAAGCCGAAAATCCGCACTAACGCGCAGCAAATGTCAGCGGAATTTTTCTCGGTGCAGATACGTAGTAAACGCAGAACAGAACAACACACCTTTGAAGAGCCGGCCGCTGTGTAACAGGGTCCTCTGGGAATGTCGGTGCGCTCATGAATATCAGAGTGTTGCAAGTGTTGGTTGTAAAAATATCCAAGGAACACTTTAGCTCTCCTCCGGGCGAAAGTGGTTCGCAAGACCCAAGGATTGGTACGATGATCCTTGTAGGGCGTACCTAGGGTTAAGAATGGCGCTTGGTAATGGCTTCTTCCCAAGTCTACACTCTGGATCAAAAGGAGGGTCGACTATAAAGATAAACGGGCAACAGTGCCGGGGTTGGAGGGGAAGAATAGTAAGCGTTATATCATGGGTAGAGAGAAGCCTGCGGGATAAATCAGTACCGTCGAAAGTGAAGGTATAGTCGAGGCCAAATAATGTTGGATGGCAAAGCAGCAGCGGTAAGTGGGCAATGGCGGTAGTGTCGTCAGAAACCTTTGCGCTTAATGTGGGAAGGGGAGCCTGGCCAAGCGGCAATATTGCTTACTTCGCTTCACTGCCAATGCCCACCAAGAAGGAGTTGTTCTCTGGTTGGTAGTGCTATTATTTACCTAGTAGTGATTTGTTCCCTTATTAACAGCCCTCCGGGAGGGGAGAAGGCGAGAAAGATCTTCGAAACGACTTGGCCGAGTATGGTGCCCTTGTGTGGATCGGAGCAAGTGGAGTTGCTCTCTGAACTTCTGAAGAGTCTAACAGCCCTGCGCGACTCCACTGGAAACAGCCCGGATGAGAGATTCAGAAACAAGCAAAACGTGACAGAAGAGCTGAAGACGGGTTCCCGAATCCGACTTCCCAGCTATGATGCGTTGACACACACTCCGTACCGTAGTTTCTATCCTGGCCGCACTTTGCAATCGTACGAAGGTTGTGGACGAACCAAGGATCCGATCTGGACTGCCCGGTATATTTGAGTTCAACGGTCGACACTGCCTAGAACCCTAACGGGATAAAGGAGGGTCTCGTCGGGGGGGGTGGGAGAGTTGTCTGCGAGGCAATCCTGCTTGACAACTACCACTAGCCAGCTGTCGTCCGTTTGCAGCAGATACGTGGTGGCCGTCGTCGAGGGGTATAGTTATCCTGTAGACTGATTAACATCCGCGGTGCTTGTTGAGCCGCATGGTGGTAAGGAACAACCGACAATGCGTGCAAGAGCTGCGAGTAGGCGCGGTTGCCACTCGACGGGCGCCAGGGAGAGGGCAAACCTTGGTATGGACAATGCTTATCTCCTCCGGTACGTGGGGACCTCGTCGTATCGTGGAAGCAGAAACAAGTCTAAAATGAATATGGTAAAGGGGCTTGTCCGCATCCCGCTGTCGTAATAGTATCTTGTCCCTGCCTCGATACACCTCCTAATACCCTTCCCTGCCAGTCCAAGCGCGCCAAACAAATCAAATGGACGAGCCAGTCGCGGCCCCTAATAATCCAGCGTCGTTGTCGTGGTCTCCTCGTCGTCGTCGTCGTCGTCGTAGAGGAGGGGCGGTATGGTTTGCGGACAAGAGCTGGCTGAACAATTAAAGGGGGGGGGGGAGGGAATTGTCCGAGAGGGGAAAAACCGTCTGGCAACCTTCGGGAGCTCTTGATCACGAACGAGTCTACAACACTTCCAGGTACTATGCCCCCTTCAACGGACAGCAGACAGCAGCCAAGATCGTCGCCAATTGACCAGCACACGGTTAGATTTTTGTATTCATATACGGAGAGAAGACAATGTCCCCAGGATCTGCGAAATGTGGCGGGACACTTGATACAAAGAGCATGAGCCACCCTGCAGCGATCCTGTGAATCCGCGGCCTCGGGCTAATTTCCTCTTCTCTCAGAACTCACACTCTCCCGATGGACTGAGATCAAGAGCGTGCAACGCTGGTGGAAAGCGCCTCCAGACTGTGGAATGGAAGCTCATACAACTAGGGGAACTGTGCAGATGGAAATGATATATCCTACGGCTTGCAAAACCATTCAACAAAGCAGCTCTGTTTGTCAATTAACTCCAGCTTCCCCCAATGACTGCTGTTTGGCTGTCGATCCGTGCCTAAAACGCGAACATCTATTTCCGACGCAGCATGGCGGTTTCGAGAAACAAGGGCGTGCGTGTTGGCAAAGAAAATAAGATATGGCTACCTACTCAATGAGTATTGCGGGCGGGAATTGCATGCAGGAGGCGACGGCTCCCAATAATGTCCACTGTTGGTCAGGGCAAACGGCCGGCAAGGCAGGATAGAGTCATTCCTCTACATGTTGGCTCCCTACTGGCTTCGCAGTATGGGAATGAAGTCAACGCTCCAGACCCCTGTTCATTGGGGCTTGGAAACATCGACGAAAAGGATCGGCCAGATGCAGGAAATCACATCTTATTGGGCAGATCACATCACATATCCCAGTGAAGATGCGGCCCAGGGACGAGTGATATCAAAGCACAGGCTTTAGCTTGAAATTCGGGGTGGCTGCGACCACGAACGGTCCACCCTCTGGAATTATTTGGCTAAAAGAGAGAGACTTTCGGACTGGAGGGGCATGTATGGAGCGTCTGGTATGTACGCGGGCCCTCATGCTAGTTACGTCGAAAGCTGTAATGAATGATGTTGAGAGTCCAACAAGGTTGTCAATAATAATAAAAATATAAAATACGAATGACGCCAATACGATGCCAGGGAGCTTGAGCACAACAGAGCGCGCGCTGGTGTGTAGCTTGGCAGCTCGAGCGCAAACAAGGCTGCTCCCCTTCCTCATAATCGGTGTTCAGCGAGTCCTGCAAAACGAGAGCGAAGAATCCGCACTATTTTCAAGTGATCTGTGAGGGCCATTATTATTATTATTGTCATCATCAATTGTGTATTTCCAATGTTCTGGTGGGCCAATACCAAGGCACAGTACATACCCACTGCCTGAGCTGCCTTGCATTGACATTTCGAGATGTGCCCTCTGCATTGCCGCTCGAAAACAGGCCCACGCAGGGATCACGAAGAATCGTCCTGTCAGGTCTCAGCAATCTCTTTAAGGTCTACACGATTATCCACATCAGGTTGATGAACTTGGGTCGGAATGGAGATGGCGCCCGGGAGCTGCTGGTTACTTTTCGCGTGGTAATTTCAGAGGGGTCTTCGCTCCTGTGCTGGAGCCGCGAAGCACCCGGGCCTAGGATAATTAGTGCCTCCACCATGTCAGACACTCGAGCCCAGAAGGCATGAATTCCAAGAAGCCAAAGCATGGCCGAAACAGGTTTCAGAACTTTAAAGTCGAACGGAAAACCTTTGGCCATTGCAGATCCATAGATCAACGGAGCAAATGTTTTTCAATTTCTTCGCAGTTATTGGTTCGCGCTTCGCATCATCCGCCTCCCAAATTCGAGGTACAAGGGCAATCACAAAACGGAGCATGAAGCGCTTCCTAAGACGCCAGCCTGATGGCAGCTGGTATGGGAGAAAGGATGTCCATCTTGGCCAAAAAAATTGGATCCAGCGATGGGGGGTTGATGGAAAAGGAGCGCACACACCTCTGTCAGACTGGCCTGCAGCTAGTAGAGTCGTCTGCCAATCATACCCAAGCAGCGACTACATCCATTTCGAATATCATCGAGTTTGTGGCTAGTCAAAACCCATCGGCATATATGCTGCGTACACACACTCCGATGAATCAGCCCAACGAATCTTGTGTCACCCACCTCTGAAAGGGGCTTCTAGTTTTCTTACTCTCTTGGCCAAAGACAAATGCCGGTTTCCTACATCCGTACTCCGTAACTACAGCTACGAATAATAGTTTCCATTTTGGAATAAAGGCTAAGGCCTCTGCGACAGCCGTGATCTCCCAAAATCATTACTCTGGTGTTCTACCATCTTTTTCTATTCAAGTTAAAAACACAGAGTGCAGAGCGTATATGGAAGAAACGATTGTGCTTGCGGCAGAGCTTTCAAACGGGTATAAATCTAGGTAGTTCCAGCATGCGTTCGCGAACCCCCTTCCATTTGTCTCAGACCCCTTGAGGGACTGTGGGTAGGTCCCGAAGGCCTGCTTTGACCTCATGAAGTCACCAACAATCCGCTAAGGCATATCTGGGCATCTGCGGAATGCGGGAAATTGGTTCGTAGACCGCGAGCATCGGTCACAAGATCGTGAGATAAACGGCCCATTCATCGGTGCTCAATAATGAAGTCTGTGGAACTCTCCACCCGCCATCCTGCACCTTTATCCACCGGAAAATCAGTCGGAAAGGGCCCAAACTTCCAAGCAATGTACAGTACAGTACAAATTATTTTCCCTAAGTCGATCAAGGATGAAAACCGTTTTTAAAAGCCAACATCTGTGCATGTTTCAACATTTTTGCGGTTGCCATAAGCAGTGCTTGATAGCTCTCTATCACAGACCTTTAGCAGATATCTAAGATCGCCAAATCCGTGGATACATAATAATTAAACATGCTTCTACCTGATACGAATCCATGGATCCGTTGCAACTGACAGGTCCTTGTAAACCTTGGGATCGACCCGCAACACTTGCAGATTCATAACCAGACCTAACCTGGGGCTTAGAAGAGCTTATCAACATTATTCAAACTGTCAGATTAAATACCAGTCAATTCCTTCTCGACGAGATAGACATTCGAGTCGAGAACATCCAAAATCACCATGCGATTCTGAGTTTTCCATTTGGGTTGATCAATGGGACCCGCTCATGTGGCAAAATTTGTGGAGTTTACTTTTTTCCCTTTCCCCCCCCCCTTTGTTTTTAATGAGTTCGAATCCAGTAATTTCCAGCTGACCATCATCATCATTTCCTTCCATCATGCTTTGCCTGATGATTTTGAATCAGATTGTCGGCATGAAGAATCGAGAAAATAGACGGTATGGACCAAGTAGCCCATTGAGCGTAAATCTTGTCATTGAGCATGTTGATGGCAGTTTATCAATGACACATCCCTCAGCCCGCTCTTCATTCCGAGAAACCCCCCCACACCGATTGACCAATACAAAATGATGGGCGACAACAGTCGTGCGCCGTCTGCAAGCATGGTAACAATCATAACTCCCTAGCGCTGCTCTTTTGCTTTTGTCCTCGACCTTGACTATTGTTTAACAATACCTTGGCAACGCTGTCTGCTGGCTTTTTGTCACCGTAACTGAGCTAGCGCGCATCCTCTCGCTGCTGCTCTGAGAGTGCTCATAGACCCTGAACCTAATTGAGCCCCAGCTTTGGCGCCGTCGGCTTGGACAGTCTTAGCTTTTTTAAAGGTGAACGAGAGAAATCTGGAACGATGACGATTGTGGGTCCATCGACGATCGAATATGCTCGGCCGCTTGGACCGCTAGTAGTGTCTTGACCTCGAAAGTTCGAAACTCATAAGCTGCGCCGACACGGTGACACGATCGCAACGCTGGGATTTTTACGACAAGTTTTACTTCCTCCACACAAAGGCATGACGATTTGCGCTCATCACACTAAGGTTCCTTCACACAATACTTTGATATTCGTCACAATTGCTAGAAGGGAAACTATTACGGTCTTGAGGCCGGGTCGAACGATTTAAACCTATCAGACGAGAGAATTCTTTTTCAAAAAATGTATGGATATAACTACAGCACATGCATTGCCGTTTTCCGACTCATAATACATGTTTAATTATTTTCGGTTGTCCTGCACTCCCGTCCCCCCTTCTCTCGTTCTAAATCCTCAGGCGGATGGATACACGGGAAGAAAATACACGTTTCCCTATTTACGATCGTCAATGTGAGACATTGCTATTTACAAAATCGTTGCTCGACAAACAGACACGGCATCTCTTTTAAATGGCCACCTTCCATCTGAGCCTAAAGCTACGTTGGCTGGAATAGCGAAAATTCGAATTCAGAAAAGAAACGAGAGCTGTGACTGAGAAGCGAGACATACACTCCATAGTATCTTACATTATTGGCGAAAGAGTCGGGCAAGGAATGTAGGGATAATTGACTCCTTATCTCTCCGCACAGGTCTCACAAATGTAGCCCTGTATCTGGAATGTACAGTGCAATACCTTGCCTCAAACCTGGTCCACGGTGACTGAGTAGTCGACCGGATACCAATTTGGCGAGTTACCTACCTGGTTCAGAGGTTGAAAATGTCCACTACGGCCCGATGGCCGCAAGAAACGTGGCTTTAGTAGCCAGATGCACAAAAGAGCCCTCGTCGATGCGAGACTTCTTCCAGCTATGGATGGATAACTCGAACGTAATACCTAGGTAATTTGGACCTTACATTGTCGGTTTCTTTTTTGTATCCAGGTCGACTTGGATTTCTGGGCTAAATTGGCGAAACCTGTTCTACTACGCCCCTCTCATTGGCTCGAATAACAAAGACAACTTAAATGATGTAGAATGTTTCAATCGGCTTGGGAGGCTTCTACTCCGTAAGTGGCAGCTGAGAATTAACCACGCAGGTTCCCGGTCGATCCTACAAGTAATGAGATAGTGGGGTGTTAATGTCGTTGCCCCGCTGATTCAAGCTCCTATATGTTTCAGTTCCTAGCCAGGGCATTCTCGACTTTTCCAGTAACCAAACTTCTGGATATAAAACACCTAGGTTAATGTATCGAAATATCTCCATGGTATGGATAGACGAGGACCCCCTCGTATATACATGCTTTTTGACGCAAAATCTTACGGAACTCGGCGTATTGGACATGTATCTCAGCAGCTCCTGATCAGCAGATCTCCACACTCCAGAACCAGGGAAGGTTTATCCGGGCAATTATCCCGTTGGTGCGGAGAAATGGTGGACCTGGTGCAGCAAGCAAATGCAGGACGCTGTCAGGCTGAGCACCAGGTATTTCCGACTGGCGTTAAAAAAAAAACGTCACTCCTCCTTGGTGTTAAAAGGCGTTCTGATGGCACAACATCTTTATATACCCGATTTTGGGCAGGTATAAGCGCAATGCTCAGGTGTATCTAGCCTATGTTGATACAACAGAGCAGGCTAGCAAAATAAATGCCCAGGCAGCAATCGGCTGTCTGCAGAGATCTCGTGGGTCTTCCTATCGGATCTATCCAGCTATACAGCTCATATACGCAGAAACCCTCAATCAGTGATTGCAAAAACTACGCGCGAAAAATAACAGCTGCCCACACACGGCCGCGAATTTAAAGCAGATAAAAAAGCAAACATGGGCGATGCCCAGTGCTCTGCATTAGCGGAAAATTCGGTGAAGATCCCAGAACCACACATCTTTCGGACAGGGCGAATAATAAGGAGCCGAGTTCCTAGCGACGGGAGAATACCATGGGTACCAGGACGCAGGGAGATAACCCATGGAATATGATTCAGGCTTCCTCGGATAGCTCGACCGAACTGTGGTTTGGCCATCGGTGAAGATATGGTTAGGTTGGGTGGGGTGGGAGTCAACCAGGATATTTACCAACGCCCGGAGAGCTTAAGTGCTTATTCCCATTCGACTGAATAGGGGCTTGTCAAGCTACGGAAATTTTATCAACAACGCCGTATGCATGGAAAAGGGGGGGGGGGGGGATAATATAGAACACTTTTCCGTCTGCTGTCAAGAAAAAGAAAACTGCCTCTCTACAAGGCAATGACAGATAACTACTCCGTACAGGATCCGACACTGCATGTGCCTAATGTGCTCGGTTGTAAGATACATCTCAAGTCTGGCAGCACAACAGCAGTAGTTAGATAATAACAAGTCGGAATTACCAGTAGCCTCGCAGGACCATGTACATATCTCCTGCAGGGCACAGAGAAAGAAATGCAATCCTTCACTCATTTCTTTGTTCAATGTTACAAGGGTGGGGTGGGGTTTCTTTCTATTTGAATATTATTTGTTAGTTGAAACTACAGGTCGATTGAAACGAAGCTCTTTATGGGCTGTTTACTGACGCCTATTCGCTGAAATCCAACTCATCTTTTCTTTGTCCCGCTTCAACTCAAATCGCAATCCAATAATGTGGAAGCGTCGGGAATAGTCCGTTGCCGCCCATGAGGTCCCTTATTGCAGGTCGGGAAAATAATATTATCAGAAGAAAAAGAACAAAATATAAAAAATGTAATAAAAAAGAAAAAAAGAAAAAAAGAAATCATGACTAGACTGGGGTTCGATCCCAGGACCTTATCGGCACATGTGGTGGCTGACTAAGCTTGCGCTTGCAGACCAGGAATGTGAGCGATACGTGATAACCAACTACACCATCCAGCCGCTATTTGATGACGGCAAGACCGCCAACAGGCTTTTTTCCATAGGGGCGTTGTTGAAACATCTCACCACCGCCCAGGCGACAATACCTAAGTACGGCCTCAATCAAATGAATAGTGATATTGCCATTCTCCTGGCTTGTCGAGTACGTGTGCGGAATGTTCGGATGTCGTAAGGTGGCGCGAAGAGTCAATCATCCCACCCGATTCCGGCTTCCTGCATTCAACATACACAACATCCATGGATATATATATATTTATATATATATAGCCATCTTTATCTGCTCTGCTCCGTACTTCTCCGCACAACCTACAATGTATTTGTATCCCACCCATGACGCAGGATAGGTTGTCTCCTCGCTAATGATAGGCGTAAACGATTTAACTTTGGACCCTTTCGCCATTGGCTACCCAGGATCCTTGTAGATATCAAAACCGGTTTGCTAGATCTTGGAAAATTGGAGATCAAGCCAAACCTTAAAAACCCCGCAATAAGGAAGAAGTAAATGCCTTGAACATATCAAATGGACGGGATGCAAGCCTCAGTGTGCACCGACCACACACTGCATCGGGCTTTTGGATGGGCAAAATAAACTTTCGTGGTGGAGTATCACACAGACATGGGGAAGTCCGCGGGCATGGAACCCTGGTAGCCTGGTAGCTCGAGACGCAGGTACGAGAAACAGAAGAAGTTATGCTGTGCCAGATTACTTGCTACATGTACCTATAGGCGGGGTTGAACTATTAGAGCTAGTATTAATGTAACAATCATCACCTGCCATTAAATATGAAACCAAGAGAAAGCAGCGAGCAGAGATATATGCGCCGAAATTATTCCACGTGCCAAAATATCCATCGGCTCGAAATTGATGTAAACTAGGACCAATTGATAATAATAAAGTACAGAGGATGATAGGATATGTGTCTGTTACAAGATAGGGGCGACGAAGGTGCGTGGAGAAGATCGGTTGGGTGGTGGTAGGCGGAAGAGAGGCATTGGAGCGGCAGACCTGGATGAATTGCGGGGCGCATGTAACAAAACACGAAACGCCAATGATGACTTTAGGTGCGAAACCCGAAATGGGGAAAATAAGGGTGTATATCAGAAAAAAAACTGAATGATATGATTCCGGTGATACGGGGAAATGAGGCTGAAATCAAATAAAGGAAAAATAAAAATAAAAATAAAAATAAAACAGTGGTATAAAAGGAAACGAAGGAGAATATCATTGAACATGCCCATAACCTCCACATGAACCAGCGTAAAACGCCTTATTGCGCCCTACAAAAAGTCAGAACGAATGGTGATAAGCTTCAGCAACGTTATGACATTTAAAAATATCAGATATCTCGCTGATTTGAGTAGAGAAAAAACCTCGATTGCCGAGAAGGGAAGGCGCGTCGCAAGTTATTCTCAGGTATCTGCATCAATGCCATCGATCGACTGGTGATTGCTGTCAGCCCCTTGGCTAGCTTCCCGGGCACCTCCATGGTCCACAATATCCAAATCAGTCGCATGGTGCTTCTTGCCTTTGCTGACTCGAGATGGTGTGATAGCGTAGGCAACTTTGTCGACATTCGTGTTGCCATTCTCGAGAGCGCCGTTAGCTCTGCCCTTGCTACTTGAGCCACCACGCGACTCAGATGTAGCACTGGCATCAATCTCCATAGCACTCGTCTCTATCTCGGCAGATTCGAACTCCGGCTTCCCCACTTGCTCAAATTCACCGTCCTCCCTGCTTTCAATACCATCAACCATTGTTTCATTAGCATCATTAGCGTCAAGGAGCCTACTACTTCGGCCCCTTCTGAGGCCACTGGTTCGACTCGAAGGTGTGGGGGTACCCGTAGCCTGGCTGGCAGTTCGCTTTGGAGTACTGCGCCCACTTGTTCGTGCCGTAGTGGGAGCAGTGGCGGTAGTCGTGCGTCCTTTGAATTTATTAGCACGGGTTGAGCCGAATGGCCGACCTGGTCGGCGTTTGGTAACAGTTCCTTGGATAGGGGGAAAGATTTCAAACCGCGTGGGCGGAATTCCGGCTGCTGGATTCTGTATCATGGACGACGTTGACGGGGTTCTGGAGCCATTGGTTGCTCTTAACGAAGGGTCATTGAAGCGCGTCGCACTCATTGATGGCGGTCCAGGTGGTTCAAAAGGGGGCGAAGCGTATCTGGCTTGGCTATGTCCGTTGACAAGGCCATCTTGCATGCTCTTTGTATCACCATTCACATTTTCTGCTGAGTTGGTATACATATTGCTATCACTATTGCCTTCCATATCCAGGTCGCCGTCCATATCGGGCTCATCGCGCGGGGCAACGGTATGTAGCGGTGCCCGGTCATAGTGTGACTGGTTGCTGCGACCCATGAGATAGGGAGTCCAGACAAGTGCATCTGGATTGAGCCGTATGTAACCTTTCTTCTCCCAGCTCCGAATATATTCCTCGAAGTAGGCATAATTTAGCCGCAAGGCGTAAGTTTTTGTCTGGGGATCCCGTACGAGAGCCCGCAGTCCCTCCAGGCCGGATACTATGTCATCCGCTGTCATACCAGTGCGCTCTGAAAGCTCAGCAATACTGACAGGAGACTTTTGATTTCGCAGCTGGTATGATAATACGAGACGCCAATAATTGCGGTATGAGACTAGACCCAGATCTGAGAGTGGTTTTTCTGGTGACCCTGTTTTTCGTTCCACCCTCGTTAGGAGATAGGAAAAGTCTATCAGGAGATTGCCATAACCTTTCCGCTGGTGAATTGGCAGGGTTAAGATGCATGACACGTTATTTGATGAACTGGGCCTCTTTTCCTTGCTAAAGTAGCCAACGAAGTGACAACCTAACTCATCATATTCTGTCATGACATAGAAGAGGAACGGTTCGACATCGTAGTACAGCGTTTTGGATCCTAGGAAAAGCTTCGCAAGCAAGCAAAGGTTCTGGCAGTATACAGGATTCTTGCGACCGTCGACTTCGAAGACAGACACTGATCCGTCTCGGTATATTTCATCCCCCGGAGGGTGTTTCGCCGGGCATTTCAGTTTGTGGCGCCAGGCAACAAAAGCCGAATTCATGTATTTGAGGCAGAATTCGCAGATATAGAGCACCCGGTTTCTACTGTATTCTTCTGGATAAGGCGCCGCATACCACGTTTCAATCTCGTAGCCACCAAAGCTGATGTATTTTATTTTGCTTGGTGGACCAGAGATCTTTTGCGAGGCACGTGGTGCTGGTTCACCAGACTGGTCAACAGCAGCCATTTTCTGTCTCCATTCTTCTTCGGCTTTTTGGCGAGCGGCCTCGAACTTCTCTCGATCCGCAGCAAGGGGGAGTGTCTTTGACGTGTCAGCGTCAGCTTCTGATAAGATTCCCCCGTAGGGTTTCGATTTGAGCTCATCGTTTTCTCGATCGTGGAATGCATAAAAGGGAGCACTGTATGTCGCGGGTGTGATGGGGTGAAAATGAGGCTCGGGGGGTTCAACTGGTGGAGGTGGCTTCGGTGGCCTTCGTCTTGAGGCTTTTAGTTTTGGCCAGGAGCTCAAGATTTTATTTAGCTTGGTACTATTTAGGTGAAATGAAAGAACAATCTTTCCTGGCTGACGTTGAACAACGTTACATAGGGGTTTTTCGGTTTTGCGCGTTCGTCGCGATCTTGACTGGCGGGCAGTAAGATTGTTCTCTGCAGAATTTTCGATCAACGCTTGCACTGCTTTCATATTCCTGGGCAGAGGCGTAGGAATCATCCCTTCGAATCTGGTGGGCGTTTTCTTTAGACGTTTCTGGGTAACCGTATTCGCTTCTGGGCCCTCGTCAGATGCCCTCCGCTTCCGAAGCGACCTAGAGCCATCCAGGGGATCATCGTCGACTATTAACGAGCTAAAAATAGAATGTGACTCTGGCCCTAAAGCTTCGCTATGCGCGGGCAGTAGATCTCGGGCAATGTTTGTTGGGCCAGATTTTCGCCGGGATGGCGTCTCTTCAGGTTTATCAGGTTCTAGTTTGTTTGTAACACAGCCAGGACACCTCCAATCTTCGGCGTCTAACAAATTCCACAAGTTAGTTATATTGTTCAAAAATCTTAGAAGAGCCGGGATGTGCAGCGATTTGTTTGTTGCATCATTTTGTTAAAAGAAAAAAATTACCTTCGTCGTTAATTAAAGCTCCTCGTTCTCGCGCACATTGGCGGTGGCCTACGGACCGATAGATTAGTCTCAACTCCACAATTTCGTCAGGGGCACGAGCCAAGCTTTTTAAACCCATCGAAACTTACAATGATCACCACAAACAGCACATGACAAATATTCTTCGAACTCTTCGCTAGGATCATGTTCTTCGTCTTGACCACAGACTCTGCATGTAATTAGCAATTATTATTATTATTATTTTGCTTATTGGTGTGTATATTCAAACTTACATGCAATTGTTGGGATTTGATGCATCTGCTTCTGCATCTTCAGCGTCGTTACTTTCGGCTTCCCACTCCTCATCTGCTTCCGACTCTTCAGAGGAATCGTCATCGGAATCTGCCTTGACTGCGTTGGATTCGTTCTCGAATTCGACATCCGGGTCATTGGGGTCATCATCCCCACCATCACTGTCAGATTCGGCATCCCCGTCTGGGAGCTTCACCGCTCCGATAGTCTCAGTCTCTTCGTCTCCATCATTATCCGCGTCGGCAACCCCATCTATACTGGCAATGTCATTACTATGGTTCGCCTGCGGATTATCCACCCCCGCAGCGCCATCCTCGTCATTCGCTTCTCTTTCACTCGCTATGATTGCCTCCACGTCTTTTCCAAGCGCTGAAGGAACATCGACATTTTCCTGTGGTATTGTAGGCACCGTTTGGGGGAGACTTGGATAGAACTCATCATCCTCATCGCCCTCGGCATCTTGGTCACTATCCACCAGGTCTGGTTGTCGATCGATGCTAGTATTTCCGTATGCGGCCGGCACAGTCGCCGCCATGGTATATGCTACTGCAGTCGCCAGATTGACGATGCGCCTAGACCATTGGGCCACTCTGCTCGGGTTGGCAGATGACTGCACAGCTTGTTCTTTTATCTATCGTCAGGGAATATAGGAGGCCTCTGTGGCGGACGCTTGCGCCCCCAGTGGTGGAGATGCGGGTGTCTGAAGCAACGCCTTGGACTAGAATCAACGAGATCTATAAACCACCAGCCTGCGTAAAAGCCAACCATGCGATCAAGGTTATAAGTAGTAAATCAAAGTAATCTGAAAGTCAAGACGGGTTCTTTATTAGCTGGAAGTTTCATCGAGGTTGCAGGATGCAGACTGTCAGGAAAACGCGCTGGGAACAGAAAAGCAAGAACACCAGAGAAAAAGCGCACAGTAGAACTTACAGCAGCTAACAACCGGACGCGTAAATCACAGCCGGCTCATCCCTCAGTCTGCTCTTTCGCCAGCTGGTTGCTCTCTCGCTCCGTGAACCCCCTCTTGGCTGGGGTGAGGTCTGGCTTGACGAATTTTGCTTACTCACCAAACGCCAAGCTTCTGCGGCGCTAAACCTCTTTTGGCCCACTCCAAACCATCGTCATCCAACTTTGCGGGAACAGCAATCGATCCCGGCTGCAACACCGCTTCTCAACCCCTGTGTTTCTCTGTGCAATTGCGGCTTCTCAGGAGGAGCTGGGTCCTATATTTCCTTTATCATCGTCTTGAATTGCATTCTACAGCCATGGGCCTTCCGTTTGAAGCCCTTCTCCCTTACGGGATTATCGTGGTGGTACGTTCTTCCCTCCATTGACTTTGCCAGAGACGGATGCTCACTTCACACCACTCCTAGATGTTCGGTGTCACTGGGTTCGGGTTGTCAACAGTGAAGTACTATTCAAACGGAAGAAAAAACCCAAGACGGGGTATAGATATGTGGGATAAGGTATGGTTTTGTTTTTGCGCTCCATTGATTGGATAATTCGCTGACCGTTCTCACAGCAAAGTACGTATGCGCACAATCGCAGCCGGATCGCGAAGACTAACATTATTTAGTGATGGAACGGGACCAGCGGATCACGGGGATATTTAGAGGGCAGGATAATAACCACGAGGCGCCGGTGGGATTCGAGGTTAACAATCCATGGAAGGTAAGGGATACTGCGGTTGTCCTTTTTTTTCCCTCCACGTTACAAAGCTAACTTTATATAATAACTAGACTGAGCGACGATTTTTCTAAAAGAAATAAGAATTTCATTTTTTCCGCTTTACTTTGCCATAACTACACATATTTTGTTACGTTACAAGATCAAATGAGGAAAGGCCGTTGTATTTCTGCATTTGAGGAGGAGCAGCATTAGCAGTGTGGGCTCGTCTTGTTTATTTCGATGTCTGAATTTCCACCACCGAACCCTTGATTCCTCGAACCTCCATGGGATGGAGATGTACATTAAACCATTTTTCTAATGCAGAAACTCTATCGGCTTCGGAATTTAGAGTCGCAATCTTCTCGACATTGCCATGGATATTTTGCTTTACATCAACTCCTGTTAACGCCATGGTCCCGATGATGTCGTCCTCCGCTTCACTTAAAAGAAATTTGGTGCAGATAAATTTCTGCTTAAAGGTGCTGGTGGGGTGTTGGCTCGTCCAGAAGTTCAGGATCTCGTAGTCTTGTGGCAGGAACTCGATGTCGTAGAAACAGTAGGCGTCTCTCCAATCGCTTTCTGGGTTCGGCTTGGTTTGGTATATCCAGAGCCGTTGGCTACGGTCCACATTTGGGCCGATATTGTTTTTGACCACCCTCATTTGCGCGGGAGCGAAGGACGTGGCAGGTTTATCCTCCTCCATCAGGAGAGGACGGGTGGGGCCGTTGGGACCAAATCCCACATCCACCTATGCCGCAATCATTAAGCACTGTCCCTTACTGTAGAAGTGTCTCGGGCACAAGAGGAGTAGAAAACTTACCATGTACTTATTCCCATCGATAGACACGAGTAGTATCATGTGGCCCCTGCATATACCGATCAGTTAGCATAGATCATAGCAGAAACGGGCCTGGAAATGCCCCAGTTGATCCTTTTCCCCCACTTTTTCGTTTTGTTCATGCCGGGGGACAGTCTTTATATTCTCTCGGAATTCCATACCATCCGTGAAATTGACCAGCATCGGAAGGCGAATCGTAAGATTTGCTCACTCTTCCTGCAGTAGTATAAAACTGATATCCCAGGGAACGTATCACTATGGCCAGGAGGCCTGTGTTTTCCAAGCAATAGCCACCCAGGCCGCGCTCTATAAGTTTATGGAACAGGTAGTCAGGGTCTAGAGAGATGGTGTTGTGTTGCGAGTAATGGAGCACGATATTGGAAAACGGTACGGTGGCGAGCTGTCGTTGTTGGAGCAGAGTCAGTGCCTTCAGAGGATCCCTTTGGACAAGGTCTTCAAGCTCCGACAGTTTGGTCAGCCCTTGGCCTATGGGACAGTTGTATATAAAGCTGATATACTTGGCGAGCTGTTCGCGAGTATAGGTAGGGCGTTCAGAAGCCATATTATGTTGGTGGAAATTGAGTTCCGTAGGCCTAGCTTATTATTCCACAAAATTATATATATTTAGGTAATTTGGATATGTCCGCAAGCTTCAGAAGACTGGATCCCGTAGGCGCTTTTATTTCAGTCGCATATTAATAATTGTCGGGGAGCAATCTTCCACATCGCGGGGCTCATTCCGTGCGAATATACCGCGCTAATCCAGAACGGCTTCGCGGGGCCTCGTACTTTTCGTGTAATAATTCTTGGGGGTGGCGTTGAGAAATCATCTTTAGAAAATGTAAGGAATTATCAAGCAAAAGACCTAGATTGGGGGCTCTCAGTGATCTATACCTAGAGGGATATTCCGATGACATTGTATGTTGTATGTAGGCAGCTCACCTTGAGCGGGCAACAACCGCCGTTGATACGCTTCAAATGCGCATCCAATAACCAGGGTCTCTCTCTCGGAACACTCATCGCACTAACTTTCCTACACGCGCTCGCTCCCGTCAGATCTTCGGAACGCTCGAGTGGATCGATTCCGTAAGTGGATGCTCGGTCAGTCGGGATTCGGGATTATCTTATCATGATACAAAAATGCCCCTCCGATGCCCTTGGAATGGGAATAGGACAAAGATCCTCCACCACAGTTGCATATCTTATCTCTTGAACATTGTTCCCTAGATAAGGACTCTACCACGGCTCCGTGTTGAATTTGTTCCCCCAAGTTATCCCAAAGTTAGTGTGGTTCCTGGCTGGATCGGCCGTGATATCAACCTATCAATTCCTCCCCCCGCCGCGCAGTATGACATCAGGATCGCTTGAGGCGAAGCTAAATGCTCTGCGGGAGTATTCGGTTTGCGATGTATGTAATACATATCCTGTGCAACTATGTGGTAGCTGAGACTCACTTCAACCGGCAGGTTTCAGACGCTCTTCTGAAAATGCAAAAAGTTCCAAACGGCCAAGTTGCTCGGGCTGGATTCCTTGCTGATCTTGGTGAGCGCTACTTTGTACGGTGCATGCTGTACAGCCCCAGATTTCGATGCAATGATGCTAGAGGAATATATCGTGGTTTATCATTGAAGTTATTCTTCAACTAGCATGTCCTCCACTATAGCTTAGAAGAAAAGAGCAAGTCCCTCATGCATACATATCAGAATAACTCCAGCTAAATCAATAATTCTACGAACAAAGTCCCTTTCTCCCCCTCCCGGATTAGCCTCGAAAACCAGCCCAAAATAATCGCACCGGTGTCGACGTTCAAATTCATACCTAAAAATGATCCTATCCCTGAAGATACATCGCCATCAAAGGACCATAGCTTCCCCCCCGGTCACCACTGGGTGGACTGCGCGCAGCCTGGTACTGTCGTAGTTATCGAGCAGCCAGCAGGCCAATATTGCGCCAATGTTGGCGGTATCATGGCAGCGCGAATGAAGGTTCTAGGAGTGAAGGGGGTGGTTGTGGATGGCCGGGTGCGGGACCTGGCTGAGTTGCGGAGTACACAGCTACAGGTAAGTGTGAAAGGACCCCCTAGTTATTTATGCTAATATAATCCACCTCTATTGTTTTAAGGCAGTCTGATCCTTAAAAATTATGAAGCCTCAGCTAACAGCAATAATAACAGATCTGGGCCCGGGCAACATCCACCGTTGGCACCAGCGCAGAGGCCAAACCAGGTGCTCGAAATGTGCCAGTAAACATTAGTGGAGTGACCGTTTCTCCGGTAAGAAACGCTCTGGCTCCTTTCTGCTAAAATCGTAAAACATAATCATAATACCAAGTTACACTCTAACATCTTACAAAAAACCAACCAGGGAGACATCGCGTTCTGTGACCCCCTTGAAGGAACTGCAGTTATTCCCGCTGAACTCCTCGACGAAGTACTGGCCTTGGTGCCCAAACTTGCTGCGGCGGATGAGAAGGTCAAGGAAGATGTGCTGAATGGAGCAAGCGCCTTCGATGCTTTTCAAAAGCATCGCAGTCTTTAAGTAGCCTAAAGTACTTAAGGATGTAGTTGGTGGTACCAGCTGGCGATGCTCTTATATCTGTTTATCATTTTACCTATATATCTATCTATTTATTTTTTGTGAACATCTATGTAGCCCTTGGTTGGGGCTAATTAGTATGTAGCTTTTCTGCAATAACACACATATGAGATATTGATCAAGTGTTCATCATATTGCTGTTACTCCTTGGGAGGTAGGCAGAAGATGGACCATTCCATCTTACGATGGTCTTCAAAATCCAAATAACCTAGGAGCATGCAAATTGAAAATATATAAATGTATAAATAAATAAATAAATGTGTATACTCATACATAGACCCGTAAGAACAGCTATATAACAAAAGTGCGAGAGTCAAAGAGGAAGAACATGAATAAGCAATGATGAGCAATTTGGCTCTAACCATCTCTAAGGAAAATGAACATAAGAAAAGGTATGTACCTGGAATACATTGGAAGACCCGCATGACAACCAGGCGCTAGCCAACGAATCCCCCTTTTTAAATCGTAATCTATGACCAGCAAACTTACTCCGCAACCCAGACGGCTGCCATACCCATTCCAGTACCAACACACATGCTGGTAACACCAATCTTCTTCCCCGTCCTTCTCAGTTCCGTCAGGAGCGTGCTAACCTGTCTGGAGCCCGTGCAGCCAAGCGGGTGTCCAAAGGCAATGGCACCGCCCTTGGGATTGATCTTCTCCAAGGGCAACCCCAACTCCTTCACGCACCACACACACTGCGACGCAAACGCCTCGTTAATCTCATAAATATCGACGTCGTCCTTGGACAAGCCCGCCTTCTCCAGCGCGACGGGGATGGCCGCCCACGGTCCAATGCCCATGAGGAGTGGCTTGACGCCGACGACGCTGGCGGTAACGTACTTGCCGATGATCTTCTGGCCCAGACGCTCTGCGGTGGAGCGCTTCATGAGCAAGACGGCAGCGGCGCCGTCGGAGATCTGCGACGAGTTGCCGGCATGGATGCTGCCGTCCTTGGAGAAGGCAGGGCGGATCTTGGAGAGCGATTCGGCAGTGATGCCGGGGCGCACGCCGTCGTCGCGGGAGACAGTGATGGTGGATTCCTTGTCTGTCTTTGGATCGACGAATTTGACGGTCAGTGGGGCAATTTCTTCATCGAAGAGGCCGGCCTCTTGCGCCTTGATGGCCTTTTGGTAGGAGGTGGCCGCGAAGGCGTCCTGCTCGGCACGGTTGATGTTGCGGTCCTTCGCCATTTGTTCGGAGAGGACACCCATGGGCACTTTGCAGTTGGCGGCTTCTTCGTGGTTTTCGAGCAATTCGGAGAATTCGGAGACGGCACCGGGGCTGAGGGAGGGTTTAGTCAATGTTCCTTTGATTTACTTCACGTGGTATCGTTTTGTACACCCAGGAGTGCTACTAAGTCAAGAGTAACTTACCCATATTGTTGGGACATGCTCTCGACACCAGCGCCAACGCCGACATCAATCATGCCGCATTTGATGGCATTCGCAATATCGACAACTGCCTGGAGCCCGCTCGAGCATTGTCTGTTCAGAGCCTTGACAGCAGCAGTTTCGGGGAACCCGGCAACCAGAGCGGCGGCACGGAACTCAGTAGCTCCTCCTCCTGGAGGCAAGACAGAGCCAACGGCAATATCTTCGACCAAAGCAGGGTCAATTTTGGATTTCTCAATCAAAGACTTGAATACACCGGCCAAGAGGTCAGACGCGGCGGTGTCCTTGAAGCCACCCTTGCCGCCCTTGGTGATGGCGGTTCGGAGGGCGCAGGTCACGACGATATCATCCGGGTGTTTAGCAGTGATAGCAGAGACTCCGCCCTTACCCGTAAGGTGCGAAGTGACCTGTGAGAGACGCTGTGATGCTACGAGGTTGTTTGTCACATGTCAGCTTTTGGGAAGGCGGAACAAAGTGACGTAGGTGGTGAATTTAGAGACGGCCACATACCTGGAGACATGGTGAGTGTATATAGACAAGAAGGTTGAAATAGATCGAAAAGGATCAACGTAAGGGTATAAGGAGATGAAGGAGGATAAGTAGAATATCAAACAAAAAGAAGGAAAACCAGAGAAGGAGAGTTGCGAGTGGGATGGTTGTTTTATATCCGCCGTGTCTTTTGATCACACCCCTGCCCGAAAGCTTGGAAATGCCGAGGCTCACCGGATCATAGTTATTCCAGCGCGCGATGTTACACGTGACCAGTTACATAATCACGTTTTGCCGCAGCTCTAACATGTGAAAATTTGATATCAAAATGTTCATTTCAAGCAGTTGAAAGGGATGAATACTTATACTTGCAATGATGGGGTTGAATAAACACAATAAGCCAGTGACTGAGTTTCACCACTCATTATTCACTCCGCATCCTATTCTCAGCTCTCTAAGTCATTGCTGTGCGCGTTTATGGTACTCATACTCATCATAACATTTCCACCGTTGCACAGAAATGCCGCTCCACCCCTAACCAAATTAATCCGAAGCTCAATGTTTTAAAGGTTTATTCGGGTCGCCCTTGTAGAAAATATGAAAAGTGGGAATATCAGGCCTTTTCATGTGACGCCCATTGAATGCATACCGCAAAGATCTAGCACATGCAATGTCGAAGAGGGCGTATATATATCCCCTGCATGAGCAATATTTTGTTGGATTTTTCCAGTAGCACTGAGGAACAAAGCTGTCAATTCGAGATCCGTTTTCTTTGACTACCCTTCGCAGACACACAATCGACTATGTTAATGTTGTAACGTGCTGTCATTAGAGGGGTCAGTGGAATTGCGAACTCATCAGATAATATCTCAGAGTGTATTGCAGAAAGACCCATCTTCGCAACGCGACAAGCTGGTTGCTCCTGGTACAGTAAGTCTGGGCGATACGGGAAACAATGTCACTGCAGAGCACTTTACCCGATGGATATATGCCCATCAATCATAATAATAATCCAATTGAGCTGAACCCGCCATCTTGTACAGCGCAGAACTAGAATATGGATACTCTGATGTGTGGCTGGTGGGTGGAAACGGTTTGGCGCAGGAAACATTTTGCCAAGACCCGAGCTACTTGCGGCCTGGAATTCAAACGTCAGATGTATGTAGTTTTGCTGTTCAACCACTTTTTAGCGCTCTTCGCTTTTGCACGTCCACGCTTAAGCTTGAAGCCATAGCGTATTCTACTTGTTAATTTGAGGATAAAGCTTTGCAATGTCAATCGCAAGAGCGCCGGGTCTAGCTACCCGAGTGACCTCAGGCTTTGCGACACCACGGTCAAGCCTCAATATCCCAAGATGGAGCCGCCCCCTCCTCAATAGTCGAACGGTATTTTTGATCTTAGCACAACACATATATTTGTTCAAATACATGAAACTAACTCACTCCTCTATAGACCTATTGTCTTTCAACGCCGTACATATGCCGTTCACTCTCTACCAGATGGCCAAGCGGCCAACCCCCTTCCTCCGCCCCCTCTGCCATATCCTCTCCTCTCCTCTCCATGAATACGCGCGCATTTAATACCTCAGCTTCAACGCCTCCCCCACTTGAATCCACCAATCGCCCAGATGATAGCCAAACCCCAGCCGCCAGCAGTAGTGATAGCAGCACCAGCACCAGCAGCAGCGAAACTCCATCAACGGTATACATAAACCCACACCGCGCAAAGCGAATATGGCCACCGGATATATCGAAGCTATCGCCAAAGCAGCAGTTTAGATTAGAGCGGAAATACAGGAGGCGGGCAAAGCTAAAGTGGGCGCGGCCTACGTGGACTAAGTGGACGAAGTTGGTGCAGTGGGCAATTATTGGGTGTATGTTCCTCCCTTTCTCCTCAACATATACAAGTTATAAGAAAGGCACCATGGGAAAATATATGCTGACATGACCCCTCTTGGGACCTGGCCGGACTAGACGTTTTGGTATATTGTGTTATGTTCATGGATTTGGGGGAGAAGGCAAACCCGTTCCAACCGGTGAGTGTGCTCTCGCGCCAATATCCTTTTAATCAATATCTATTCATCCGCCCATTTCCATTTTTGTTTTATCTATGTACCATTCATTCGCACAACTGTTAACTAACTGAAATCCTTTGCGGAATTTTGCGACAGATCCGAGATTATGTTCATCAATCCATGCAGGGTATGCTGTCAACTTCTTCACCACCTTCATTTCAAAAAGAGCCAACCACGCCTAATCCAAAGGCGTCTAAAAGTGACTCTTGAGTGCTGCTACTACATACCACAGGAGTTGCCCAGGTGAGCGGGGACGTCCAAATGTATCAATAAATATTTGAAGAATGTATATATGTATCTTTGGAATAGAGGTTTAATAAATTCACCTTTTAATCTGGCAACTCCCCCCCTAACGGGATCTAAGCTTCCCTAGATATATATATGTAGAGTCGCTCTAAGAAATAGCTGTCCATTCCAAAAATATGGATGTCGCCAATTGACCACCAGGTTGAAAATCTTTCGTTTCCTTGCTGTGGATGGGACTCTCGGATACGGAGCAGCTTCACGAGTCCCGCGAGAATTCCGGAACCCGCTACGTTGTACTGTACTCAATGACTGGATTTTGAAAAGTCAACTTGCCGGGGCGAATAACAAATGTTGATGTGGACCAATATCCCGTCTTCACGCTCACGGAAACAACTCGTATCCCGGGATATTTCACCCCCGACGAGGTGAGGTTCGAAGTGTCCACCAGCTATTATTGATCATCACCATCCATCCACAATCTCCAGAACATCGCTTGCGAGGCTCCACAGCGGGAACATGCCTACCTTGGTAAATAAGTTAGCTAGCTGAGATTTCTCCTCACGCTATGAAAAGGCTCCGGATAGTAACCGGCTCCTCTTCGGCTCCATTTCTGCAGCATAGCTAGTGTTGGGGCTAGGAAGCACAGGTCCATTTTTGTACGGAGTACTCCTGGGCATAGATGACGAGGACTTCATGGAGTGAATTTTGATCTTTGGAGACACACAGATTCATAGAATTTCCGCTTTGGTGTGGATGGAATATATGTCAGGCCACCAGTTAACACTGGAGGAAGAGGGGCTGGAATACACACAGGATAGCTAGCCTTGGTTGACAATATATGTATGGCCTGTCCAATATATGAATTGGAATAAGATTTACCTATATTTAAGACAACACAACCTGGCTGTTATGCAGAGCTGGTTGGCTGAGCTCGCAGCAGGCGGAATGGAGTCAACTACTCCTCACATCCCATCTCCAAGAAAGTCAGCCAGGTTCTTGTAATCCTGCACTCTCGATTTTTGGCCTGTTGCGTCATGGTATGAGCTCCAGGAGGCGACGAATTATGTCTATTGGTATATTTAGGTGCACGAACCCATCGACCTTCCTTTACCAGCGAAATCCTCCCGTGAGGATCAGTTCACTGCGGGGGTTTCATGTACAGCTCTAGAAATATACGTTGCGGGGTTTATGGCTGGAGTGGAACCCTTTGCGGGGGAAACGCTCAGCGGGGTAATTTGCCTTGATTGTGGGGTTTTGCAGTTTGAAATCTTGGTTCGATTCATCTGGAATCGAGTGTACAAGATAGTTGTTCAATTCTTGGTTCAAGTTTGAGGCGAATGTGGGAGGGGATATGGACACCGAATTTATTGAGCATACTGGAACACGGAGAATTGCACCTGGTAACTTTGATTAAATGAATAATAAATCCAATAATAGCCTCTGGATATTATTGGTATAAGAACACGTAAATAGCTAGCAATTTATCTTCTCCGTAACGTCATATTCCCACCGTAAGCCATACATGAATGCCATCAACAACCAAACCCCTTGCTTACAAGGTGTATCTAAAGCCCTCGAGCCCTTCAATCAGCTTCGTTGCAGTCCCAGCATCGACCGCCTTATTTCTGCGCCAGAAATGGAAAGTTGTACAAGCCAACAACGCCAGAATAAGGAGCTGCAGGCCGGTAGTTGTCCACAGGCCGGGAACAAACTTGGGGGCATCCACCTCACGGAACGTTGTGGAGGCAATAATGCCTCCAATGGCGCCAAACCCAATCTGCAGCGCACTTCCAACAGATCTCTTCGACTGCATGCGGATATTGTTAGATTGGTAGGCGAGGATGGCAGGAACGTTTCCTTGACACCCGGCAGTGCCGAGGAATATGCCAAAGTAGCGAACGCCGGATTTGGAGTGGTAGGCGGTGATCATAAGGCCGACGATGCCAATGATGCATTGCGCAACGATGATGGGGCTACGGAGACGGTATTTGTCTCCCAACAAGGCGAAGGAGTAGGCGGAGATAACGGCGAAGACTACGGGCGGTGCGGAGAGGAGATTTGCGATACCGCCGCTATATCCCATGCCCTAATGAATTATACTTTGTGAGCTTGGGTGGGTAATCGGGTAGTGTGTTCTGGCTATGTGTCTTACCGCAATGATGGCTGGTGAGAAATAGGCAAAAGCGTATCTAGAAGAACGCGGTTAGAATGCCATTCCAGTCTTCCCTCCCCTCGATACAGCGGAAACTCACGCAGGGGTTGTAGTTGACATAAACATGATAGCACTGCAGGTCGGTTAGCGCTTATTTGTGTTTATATACGCCCTGCCTGAACACTTACAAGGCCCAGAGCTTCCCATCCTTCAAATGTTCCCCAACCTTCGCCCAGGTTAGAGGGTCGCTCAAGGAGTCAGCCCGATCCTTTTCGATACGGTCTTTGATAAAATCGGCTTCCTCTGCCGTCAGGAAACCTGTCTTTTGAGCCTTGTCTGGGAAATCAATGATAAGGAACCACGAAACGATTCCCACCACTTGAGTGATAAGACCCTCGATGATCTGACGTATATCTAAAGTTAGCTGGTCCTCTTGGGATTTGGTCCGGAATTTCCTCCAGTTCAGGGGGCTTACAAAAATCCATCTCCAGCCAAGATAGCCTTGTAGCCCTTCCATTTGCATGAGGCCAAATGCGAGAATAGAAGAGAAGCCTCCCACAAGAACGGAGAAGAGGTAGAATGTGGCAAGTCTAGCAAGAAGTGAGCATTTATGCTGGCCTTTCGAGATTTTTTGGGGTAGAAAACTAGGTATACGAACCGTGTTTGCATCTCATACCGAACATACCAGCAAGAGATTAAGTACACGCAGCCAGGGAAAAATCCTATGTAAAATCCCCAAGGTTAGCCGCAGAGTTTGTTTATGCTAAAGGTTGAAGGTATGGGTAGATATACCAGCTTCGAAGAACCCCAAAAGGAAGCGTATCGCAGTAAGAGCTTCATAACTGTTCACGAACCCCTGGGCAAAAGTTAATAACAAATGCCAAAAATTGAAATATCGCGGCTAGGCACTCACCTGGCCCAACATGAAGGACCCCCATGCGAAGGCAATGAACGCAAGCCAATTGGCACTTCCAACTTTCCGAAGGACGATATTTGAAGGGAGCTACCGATTACCAAATAGGAAGATTAGCGGTGTTATTCTTGCACGGGGAAGTATCAAAAAAGTGAAATTTCTCATTGTGTATGACTTACCTCAAAAATGAAGTAAGGAATGAAGAACACAAGCAGGGCAATGGTATATCGTGAGCCTATGTAGAGTTCCAGCTCCTTGTGCATCCCGGCCACGCGGGCATTCGATATCTGTCGAAGAAATTGGTTATCACCTTGCTCAAGCAAGCGGCATCAAAAATAAAATGGAGGATAAAAAGGAGCCCATACATTGACACGGTCAATCAGCGCAATGGCATATAAAGCTCCTAGAATGGGAAGCAATCGCCAGTCGACTTTGCGTATCAAGGCCTTCTCATTGATTCCTACGGCTTCATTGGAATCTGCCCCGGCAATTTCGATTTGCTCTTCCCTTGAAGAGCTATCCCCACCGCGCTTCTCATGGTCCACATCAGAAGCTTGAGCCATATTTGTTCCAACAATTGGAGTCAAGTTTCGAAAATGTCCAATTCGAGGGGTAAAGGCTAGGAAACAGTATGATAGAGGAATACCAAGGTGGGGCAGAGGGATAAGTTTGAGTAGACAACCCTTCTCGTGGAAGTTCGTGATGCTCTGATATTTGTTTCCAAGCTCTTTGTCCAAGGCAGGGCCATTTTCGGAAATGAGCGACAGCAATGCTTTTAAACCATTGTTTTCCCATGGTCACCAAACACTCCGCAAGCGATAGAAAGTGCCGAAGAAATTCTCAAAACTTGGTGGGCGCAATGGGCACGTATTACGACCCCCGCTTTGGCAAAAGGCAGCAAGCTCCAAACCAGCCAAGGAGAGGTCGTTGCGAGAATAGGGCACCGAGGGACAAGCCTGGTGGCGGGCCAGTGTTATTGTCTCCGGGGCGTCTCGATTCTGGCTCTGACCAATGAGTGGCGTATGGAGTGATGGAAAGGTATTTGACCCGAGATGATGATAGGGGGAAAGATATGGGGTCCCATATTTCGTGGTCAAGGAGCCCCGACTGACCGGCAGTTGTATGCTAGCGCAAGCCCAACACCCGCTCCCGAGGTGAATATTTCCCAAGCTCCGAGATCGAATTCGGGGTCAATCTGGGGAAGTTGAGAGGATGGAGCTAGCTCGAAAGTTAAAGTCTGATTCCTAACCTTGTCACAACCTGCTCCAAGGACCTTGCAAATTGCGGGGACGGGATAGTATGGTTCCGGCCCAACTATGCCAACCCTGAACTGACTGTCTGGGGGTTGTTTCACGGGCAATTTTCCCTTGCATTAGAGGAATGTCGCCGTGTGCATATTATTAATTAGCAAGGAGCGGGCCCTGAAATTTGATCCACGCCGTGCGGTGTCCCATGTTGCACAGCATAGGGAATTAGGGATGGACAAAGGAGCCACGCGACGAGGCGCGGACAAATCCAAACGCAGCTATCCCAGACAGAGTGGTCAAGACCGATGCAGGATATGCGCAGGATTTAAAATAGCGTCTTGGTGAGCCGCCTCAATTCCAAGGAATGAGGTTGTACACGACCTCCTGAGTGGCCAACGTTGGCGACGGCTTGCGACTAACAGCAAGCGAACGGGCTGGTATCAGCGACGGCAACACCTGGGGCATTTTTGCCCGAGGACCAGATCCATATCCAGGAATAACTTGGGAGACTTTCTGCTCTCCCTTGCATTGCGATGGGAGCAAGACTCAAAGAGCAAAAAGGCCTCATTCTCCAGCTCCATATGGTCGGTGACATTTGCTCTGAGAAAGGCCAGACTTGGTTGTGGTCGATGTCAGGTGATCTCCTCCAGGGGAACTTCAAATGTCAAAGTTGCTCGTGAGAATGTAATAATCCTTTGCACTATCGTATCTGTCGACTCTCCCGTCTATTTTTAACTTTATCGAACTACCTCTACACCTCGGCAGGACGAATGCAGGTAATCATGACCATGTTGAAGAGCTGGAGGGGCGTGAATCCTACCAACAAATCGAACGCCAGCCCTCAACGGTTCGCCCCCAAATGCATGGATTTCTTCGTGACTGCCGGGAATGCGGGGCTCATCAAGACTCTGCGTATCTACCTGAATGCCGCGGAATGTTTCTCCTTTTACTACAGCCCGCTCTAGATCATTATTGGGAATTGAGCTAGTGTATGTACAAGCTCTTTCGAGAGCGCTACGTTCTACTTTGAACACACGATATCAATTGGCGGAGGTTTGTTTATACAAGCTAAATCAAAAGAGGTAAAGTAAAAACCGAGTCCTTTATACGGTTAGGAATGTGATGGTATTCGAACAACCATCAGGCAAAGGGCTGAACAACCTTGGGGGCAACGGCCTCGCTGGCAGAAACCAGGCTGTTTGGCCACAGTAACATTCAAAAAAAGAAGTAGAATACCCAATGAACAGATTATGTTAGCAGAAGTGGAATTTCATTAAATACCCCATTCATTCATCACTCATTGATGCCCCTGGTAGGCATGACATGTCATCTGTGCGGTTCGTTTGTTCATCAGCAGCATTCCCATAATGCAAAGCAGCCTACCAAAACATAAAAGGAGTTCTGCCAGTCATCAGGGGGAAAAATTTCAAAATGAAAAAGAAAAGTCACCATCCAAAACCCAAAACGCCACAGACAATGAGGAAAGCAAGGAAAGCATATACAAAGGAAAGCTTCGGAATCGAGCCTAGAATCCAAACGATGAAGGCACCACAACGCGAAAATGTGGAATTTTCTATCTTGGAGATGAAAGAAGTCATAGCCACCCGCCACTAGTTTCACTCGCTTCACGCTCAAGACTACCAGCGAGATCTAGCTTGGGTGGTTCGTCGCTCACTAGCCCTGCACGCTTTTTCGGAGAGCCCGGGGTAGGCTTGGTGGGGCTTCTTGGGCCAGAGTCCGAAACGCCCCGGGGTGGTCCTTCTCGGACGTATTTGTACTCCCACCCATCTTCTGCTGCCGCGGCAACCCAAAGGCGGAGTGAATCGTGCACAGAGGAGTAGAACTTCTCCTTACAAGTGCGTAGGCTGGCGCCCATCACTTTCTCAAAGCCAGAGGCCTGAAGTTCGGCTCGTAGAGCATTGCGCTCACTAGCAGTGGGCAAAGCAGCAAGCAAACCATTCATCAGATCGAGATGGTTTGCGATATAATTGGTGGCATCCCATTCGACCCCACCAACATAAGGGGCAGCGGGGACTGGGGGCCGCGGAGGGGGGAAATAGAGTTTCTTGTAGGGTTCGGAATCAATCCCTGTAGTTTTCGTGACAGGAACAACGTTGAGGTGATGGAGGAATATCCAAAACACCTCCTTAGTCACATTACTGACTTCCTTACACCACACCCGATATGGCCGCGGTTGATAAATACTTGCAATGAAGTTCAATGGCTGGGATTCCTCGGGGGGAGTCGGATCGCGCATATACGCTAGAATTGTTTTTGCCCGAGGCACCAGATTGTCGGGAGATGCAGACGAAAGGTGGGTGAAAAGCAGACTGAGTACAATACCCCGAGTTGTGAATTCGCTTGGACCTTTCTTCTCTTCATCAAAGAGCATGTGCAAAAGCGTTGGAAATAGCACGGCCTCGACCGACGAAAGATGACGGAGAGCCAATGATGTCGTGCAAAGTGCTTTCAAACAAAGAAGGGTTTCGTGTAAAAGGGCATCTTCGTGTTCCTCCCTATGAAAAATGTAAGTAAGCATCTTCAACAGGTCAGCTAATATTTTAAAGGTATGGTAGAATACGCACCGCCACTCTACTTTGAGGATCCTGTACAAGAGTTCAATGATTTCATCCATTCCTCCATGGGAGATAAAGGCGTCAACCCAGGCCACTGTCTCATTTCTCAAGAGTATTCTGAGTTTATGTAGCTTGCCCACTTCCACTATCTCTGGTTTCTGAACCTCTCGAAGGTAGTGAACAAAGTCAGTGGGATCAGCTGTATGGTCTGGCTGAGCCTGAGGCGCTAGTCCTGTCATTGAACTAGAACTAGGTAAACCTCTAGAAGATCCAGGCCGGGATAAATCGACAGACTTGGGGCGCTTATGAGCAGACATGTTCTCATTGCTCTTTTTAGGTGAGGTCATGCCCGCTTTCGAAATTGAGAATGGACGGTTTCGGGATTGGGATCTGGACCCCTTTCCGTTAGAACCCATTCCGCCATCCGCAGAACCACTCGATGAATTCCTATCGTTGCTAGAGTTTGATGAACTAGCCGTGCAAAGATCAAGATGATGCTTCCGTATGAAATCAGCTTTGATACTCGCATCCAAAGAGCGCATCTTATCGCGCATGTTATGAGGAATATTCCGAGAATCCTTTTTTTCGCAAATGAAACAGTTAGAAGATCATCATGGTGTCATGCTTGGAACGTCTAACTTACCAAAAGCGCTTCGAAAGCTCCTTCGATCCCTTCTGGGTCTAAGGGCCTCTGTGGTTCGACCGCCTTTTCCTTCGCGTTGAATGCTGTGATAGCTGCCAACACTCGAGAACCGCGCTTTCCGCTCGATTCCCGCCGCTTCTCCAACTCGTATTCCGGCGGAGATCCGCGACGAACGTGTTTTGCTGCGTGGCTATTGCCTCCTTTCTGGAACTGTTGTTCTCTGGAAGCTCCCGAACGCTGCATGGAGGCTAGCATGTCTCTAAACGATGAAGAGCTGGGTAATACATATTCTGATTTCGGCCTTGCTTTTGCGTCAGGGCGTTTTGTTAGGGACGGCAGTTGATGGCCGTGGAAGTTCCTCTGCTTGGATGGCGAGTACCCCCTAGGAGTATACAGTGACATTTCTTCGTCTAAGGTCCGTCCTCTCTGGGGCAGATAGCGGCTGCTACCCTGGTCTGGGTGATGTTCTTGAGATGGGCTTCCGAAATGGGCCCATACTGGCGAAGTTTCTGACCCAGGTGACTGAGGCGGCTTCATATTTTCTTTGTCCTTTTGCTGTTTGTCGGAAGTATCCTCCCTACGCCCACGTTGGGACCTTCTGAAAATCGCGGACAGACTGGTCGACGACTTTGTCTTTTTTGCTTTCTTTTCCCGAGAGGTGGCCTCTTGGGGGGGAAGTTTGTTAGGCGATGTGAAATCCTTCACAAGTGACCTCAATGACACGGAGCTTTTGGTTTTCTTATGCAGACTATAATCCAGTGCGCCCTCTGGGGTTTTGTTGCGGGAACGGGGGCTGTTGGGCCCATCGCGATTATGGGATATTTCAGACAACGGTCGCTGAATATAGGAGTGCGGATGGTCGATTGGCAACATGGGAGGGGGCATGGCCGCATGTTTGTTTTGCGGGGCATTGCCTGATAAGGCACTACCGGCTGAATGGTTCCTCTTGTGAGCTTTTGAGGGAAAAATGGACCTCAGGCCCGAAGCCCTTGGTTGACTAGAGTCCTCGTCAACATATATGCCCGCGTTTTGCATAGAGGGGGCCATTCTGCGTCGTCTTCACCGGCTTCCTGTACAATGATAATTAGTATTGGGAGCACAATGTAAACAAGATACGCGTCGGATTAAGTTTTGTGTCAACTCACTCCGCTTCAGACAATATCCAGTCGCACACAATCAATGAAGCTATAATGAAGCAGAAATTGAATGCAATACACGAATGGCAATGAAAAGGAAGAAGAGGTTCAAGTAAACAGGCCCGCAACTGTGTCCAAATGGAGGCAGCTATGGGGAAATTCGACCATCAATGCTTCATCCTCTTGAGGGTATGCGCAAGTGAGTCAGGGTACTGAACAAAATAGTCAATAGAACAGGAAATTAATAAATATCAAGGACCCCGGGACAATAATAAACGGAACGGTGAGCGCTGTTTCAAGGATGGGCTTCATGATGATGACGGCAGAAACAAGTGTTCGGCGTTGCTACAGCAACCAAGCGAAAACCCCGAGAACAGCTGGCGGCGGCGGACTTGGCGCACAACACCAGCCTGCTTGGGGAACAACGCATACATGGGAAATGCAACGGCGTGATTGAATCCGTATCAAGTTTAATTAGCGCGGGTGGAACGGGGTGTTATAAGTGGTCACCAAGTATCTGTTGTTTGGTATGTTCCTTTCTTCGTGCGTCATCGTTTCTATCCAGACAAAGCATCCGAACCCTGCAAGGATCCGTACGCCTTTGCCGCGCTACGCGCTTAGATAGCCAATAGATGTAGTTCGCGGGGGCTGCTTTGAAATATCCATGGATCTTTCTGAGGTGGGACGAGATGGACCGGCGTTTTTTTGTGCTGTACACATACATGTCGTTCCAATAAATAAATATGCTCCGTCTCGCGCCGCCCGTTTTCATTCAAATATTCCCGTACAGTCAAAATCCTAACTATAACTATATATTGTGTTGTGTTGCCTAGGTTCTGGGAACAGGGCTTTTTGGCACTCCAAATTTTATGGAAGAGTGTCTAGGATAAACTAAGCATACAGATCATCCAGATATCAGGTGGCTTGGATACTACTACGCAAATATAAACTTGTAGCTTGACACTTGAACTACTCAGCGTGGGCTCTAGGAAGCGAGAGTGGAATGAGCCACTGTCTCCGCATTAAAAGACTCGAACGTAATTAGAGCAACAACTTTGGATACTTAGTATTTCTACAAAAAGGTGCCACTTAACGAACGAGATCCAAGTGGTTTCACTGAATTCCACTGCGTAGCGGTATGGAGGTGTGTGAGAATCACTAGCTTAAAAGATGGTTTCATATACAAACCACATCCCGTATTATTTTGAAGCGCGCCAAAACAAAGGTACTCTGAACGCCAAAGCAGCTCAATGCCATCAAATTAAAAAAAAGTTGAAGCAAGGCTAGGAATAACACAAATGCACAATTTAAAGCCAGGTGGCGGACGGGGAAGGGCGTCGTGAAGTTTCTTTCCAGAAAAGGGAAACAGGTCAGATATGGCCATCTCATCCAGCAGCCTCCTTGACCTTCCCTGCTTCAGGCGGCTCATCCACAAACTGTGGTGGCGCAACCTCGTCCTGAAGATACGCCGGTATCGCATCCTCGCCCAGAGCACTTTCAAACATCGACTCCTCCCCAAGCGCCTCCAACTCCGCATCAAGCTCAGCCTCATCCACATCCTCCGGCACGTCATATGCACGGCTGATACTCTCCTGAATCTCATTCCCAATGTCCATCAAATCCTGCATCTCATCCTGCATGCGCTCGATCTGATCGATATCCACCTTGCCATACTGCTGCTTGAGTGACTTTGTCGTGGTCTTCATAGCGTCCACGGTCGTCATGACGTTTTTCAGATTATCCTGCATCATGCCTGCCTGCTCCATGTTCCAAGACTGTTGCGAGAGTTGGTCGCGCTGGGCTTCGTATTGCTTGCGCCGTTGTAGGACCTTTAGCGCCTTTTGACGCATCGCATTCTTCCCAGGGCCGTCACGCATCTTGCCCATTCGTGCTTGGTAGGAGGATAGTTCTGCATTTAGGGCGGCGAGTTTGACGTCTATGTTTGCGACGCGGGAGTCGACCTGTTAGTTGGTTTTAATAAGCGTTTTACAATTCGGTGACAGGACCACTTCCGAAATGCTTGTAGGGTTGGGTGGCAGGGAAGGGGAAAAAACGTACATTTGAGATTGCGGAATCGAGCGTCGGCTTTGGCGCAGAGCTCTTGGCCCCAAATAACCGGTTCATGGCTGGCTGTTTGGTGTTTATGTGACTGCGGTTATTGGTGTCTGGAAATGTGGTGGGGTATTGGGGAATGGCGGGGAAAGGGAAGGATGATTGAAGGAATCTCCTACGTAGGTTATAGTTTTGGCGGGATATAAGTGAAATGAAGTTTATTGCAAGAAATCTGGATTTGGCACATGCATGCGGTCTGTCCACTCTGCTACGGAATCGGCGAAGATATTCTTCATCTGAATCGATGATGCCTGCGCGTCAAACACTGATGTCAGAGGGTCGGATCACATGACATCTGCCAAGCCATCAAACGTCAAACAGATCCATGTCTCAGCGGGCAGTGAAATCCTAAAAGAAAGCTGGAATACATATGTTTTTCATTTGTTGTTTCTCATTAAAGAGGAGTGCAACATGGGTTTGTAGGTTTATGGATTAAAAGTCTTAAAAATCCACTTGGTCCTTGATTTTGATCAAGACGAGGTCCAGTATGGCCATTAAGTTGGCCTCAAAAGCCAATCTGCTGGGAGCCGCAACAAAAGTTTGTTTTTCAAGATATCATTATTTGATTTATGTGGAAGAAAGGGATTTTATCCATGGATATGACCAGGTTCTGGCGCCTCCTGGTTTGCGCTGTTGGAGCCTGGTCTGAACAGCGCTTGGTGTCTGGTTACATCTATCGCGCGAGCAGGCTGACGGCCAGGCATGATGTAGCCGAATGACAAACAGGCCTAGATAGCAGTGTACTCAGAATACGCACCCATTGTATATAAGAATAGCCTGCTCCACCGTGCCCAGTGACATAATTGAGATCCATTCTTGTGGTCGTCGTCGTTGTTGCTGTTGTCGTTGCAGAAAGGAGTTAAGTAAAATATTTGCGCGCGGCAGTGTCTGTGTGTGGTCGGTGCTCAGAAGAAACCTTGACTGAGCCTCACCTCACTTCCCACGCCAGCACATCTCCCAACTGCAACTTGCCGACCTCAACCTCACCAACCTGCCCACACGATACCAACCCTCCCGTTCTTGACTATTGCTGGCCTCAGCTCCGCAGGCAAGGCTACTTTTAATTATTTATTCTTGTTCATCTTCGCCGTCATTCTCTTACTCGAAGGTACGTTGCGTTTTTACCTTGCGCTTCCGGCATATGCGGCCATTTCTTCAACAACCCCCCCATTTCCCCCCTTCACGTCAGCGTCCTAAAAAGCCCACCCCCTCGCATCTTCAACCACACCCCTTTCCCATACGTCCTGTTCGTATACTGATATACGCTTTTCACATAGCGCACGGTCGCCTCGTTCATATTCCTATTCTTTATTCCTATCCAACACGTTTACGATACCCTCGGAATTCTCTACGATCTTAGCGCCACCATAATACCCACCTCTCCCCCTATACACCTCGCATTCAGTGCTTGATACTTTGCGAAATTATCATTATTTTGCGGATAGCAACGTTTGCGCATAGATTCTCGGGTTTAGAAGCATACTTGGGGATCAAAGGAAAAGAAGAAAAAGTTACGAGAAATAGAGAAGTCGCCGACGCATCACCTCGCATTTTCCCTGACGTCAATGAAGCATCGTTCCTGTTTTTCTCTCTGGCATAATTATAACTCATCATGTTCTGGCGTTTTGGCGGATATGCAAATATCTCCGCCATCGATACCCTCCTCGAGAAAGCAGATGTTTCCCTCGAGGAAGTTCTCGATGAATCGGAGCTTATGCAAGAGCTCAAGCAGCACAATACAAAACTCATAGAATATCTGCGTGACGATAATGTCTTGAAACGATTGCTCGACTACGTAATTTCGCCCAGTCTGATTGATGACGAAGATGACCACGATGACGATGCGAATGAAGAAAAAGAGAAGGATAGGGAAGGAGAAACAACGGAAGGCCAAGAGGCGGTAGTGGCTGCGGAGAAAGCTAAGGAAAGGGATCAAGAGGAAGCGGACGATGATCCTACTCGTTTAAGTTCCGGTCTCGACAATGAGGACCTGGAAAATGCGGAGAAGTCACGTTTGAAATATTCCTATATTGCGTGCGAAATCTTGTCCTCCAACTCCTGGTCGATCATAGAATCGATGATGCTCAATGAAGGATATCTGCGGGACTTCTGGCGTTTCTTGTGGAGGGAAGCGCCCCTCGACCCACTCCAGTCAGGGTACTTTACGAAGGTGAATGAAGTTCTTCTTGAAAAGAAGACAGAGGAAATGCTTGCTTTCATCAAATCATTAGATGGCGTGGTGTCCACGCTCCTTCGACATGTCGATAACCCAATGATTATGGATTTGCTTCTCAAGATTATAAGCCTTGAAAGGATGGAGGGTGGCCAGGGGGTTGTTGAGGTGAGCACCATTGTTTCACTGTATCCCGGCCCAGAATAGAACGAACCTAACTAACCGTTTCAATTTTAGTGGCTGCAATCGCAAGACCTGATACCATCCTTGTTATCTTGCCTTTCAACGGAGCATACCTCTTCGACTCAGACATCCGCTGGTGATTTTTTGAAGGCAATCATCACAATTTCTGCCAATGCGGCGCAAAATGACCAGTCTTGTATCGGACCCAACAGCTTGACGCGCCAACTAGTTTCCGAGCCCTGCGTGGAAGTTCTAATATCGTCAATGTTAAAGGGTGGAAACCCGCTTACTGTCGGAGTCGGGATTGTCATTGAAGTGATCCGCAAGAACAACTCCGATTACGACCCAGAAAATACCGGTGGTCCGGACTCACCCCCAACGATTCATGATCCTATATACCTTGGGGTTTTGTTGCGCATGTTTGCGAAAAATGTGCCTGGTTTTATGAACCTGATACTCAGTTCAAAACATACGGTGAACGAAGGTGGTCAGCACAAAGTTGTTGAAAGGCCCCGCCTCGACAGCGCCTGGGGAACCAGTATTGAACCCTTGGGGTTTGACAGATTCAAGACATGCGAACTAATGGCTGAACTCCTCCATTGCAGTAATATGGGTTTGTTGAATGAAATTGGAAGTGATGAATACATCAGGAAACGTGATGCGGAACGTGAACGACTACGAGCACAAGGTGCCTTCGCCCATGGTGAGGATGACTCAGGGTTTGAGTATGCTGATAACACGAATGAGTTCGCAAATGGTATCTCCCCATCTGCACTTGGTTCTGGCTCGCCTGAGGATATCAAACGGCTTGACGCATCCCAGGCTGGTGAAGAGGATGGCTTCGAAGATGTTGCTTCATCCGGAGTATTGATAGATGATGTCAAGGATGATTTCGACGAGAAGGCGGAAGGAGAAAACAATGCCAAAGCTGGGCCGGAACCGTTTACAAGTATCCCACCACATGCGCCTAAATTAGGCATCAGCGATGACTTTGTAGATGAACCGCTAACCCCGCCGGAACAAGGGACTACCTTGGATGCAAAAGTTATTCAACCTCTTTCTCCATCTCAAATTAACGACCCTCTATCACCTACCGCATCTAACCTTACCCAAAAAGTCGAAAGCTTTAAGATTGACGCCGAACAACAGCATAGCCCCAATGAAAAGCATGCCCCCCTTCTTCCGACCGAGGTTCCCACTAATGACTTGCCTGAAGGCCAATGTTTGGAAAAGCAAGGTGGTAGCCAAGGAGACCATGAACCGGATTCATTGCTATCTCCTCACCCAGAGGATACACCTGCACCGCTATTCGCCGCAAAAGACACTTCGGCAGCAGTGGACACACAAACACCTGGCCAGGAAGGGGCTGAGGGGAAGGTGGAAACCTCAACTAGCTTCGAGAGCAGTGGCATAACCAGTTCCCTGACCCCGTCGATAACAATGGGTGATGTTGGAGAGAACGTTGCGCACCCACATATCCAAATAGATACCGACGGCCAGCCAGTGGTAGGAGATTATCTAAAAATAATGTTTGTTGAGCATAAAGTCATACCCACAATACTGGTAGGTACTTGTACAGTCTAATTCGCATTCAATGCATGATAGTATAGTAACTAACCTGCCGGCAACAGTCATTCTTCTTCCGATTTGCATGGAACAACTTCCTCCATAACGTGGTATATGATGTTGTTCAACAAGTATTCAACGGCCCGATGGATCGTGGTTTCAACCGGTCCTTAGCTATTGACCTATTTGAATCGGGCCATATTACGGAACAGATTGTTCAAGGCCAACGTCGAAGTGACGAAGCACAGCGGACGAAAAACATGAGACTGGGATACATGGGCCATCTAACTCTTATCGCGGAGGAAGTTGTAAAGTTCAGTGAACGCCATCCCCCTGAATTGCTGTCTGCGACGGTAATGGAAAATGTTCTTCACCCTGATTGGATTGATTATGTGGAACGAACTCTGTCTGAAACCAGAGAACGAGATAACGCAATTTTGGGGGGCGTTAGGCCCGATATGTCCATGGGCCATCGACAGGCGGTCCTTAATGCAGTTAACGCCTCACAGGGATTCACAGCCTCAACAGCCTTGGCCAACGCCGGTTTGAACGGAGGGGCGCCGGGTGCAACATTTGAAGGGTTGGATATTGTAAATCAAGGTAGTGCCTCGGGTGGTGCGTTCTTCGGCGGAACTGGCGGGCCCTCCTTGCTCAGTGGATTTGGAAGCTCGAGCGATGACGAAGATGAAGAAATGGAGGACCCAGAAGACGAAGATGGTGGTGCGAGAAAAGGCCCCTCAACTAGCGCCGAGAGCGGCCCTGATAATGTGGGTGAATCTTCCTTTCAGGACGTTGATATGACCGACCGATGATGGCAACCTTTTACCAACAAACCCTGTTTCATGCTGCCCAACTCGATGTTTTGGAGCGGTGTGTTGGTGACATATGGGCTACTATTGTACTTTTTGCAGCCTGCATGGCACATTGTATGGCACCTTGGCATGAGGCCATTCACGGTCGTTTATATCGAGCAATTTTCTTTTCATTCTTAAGGCTCCACATTTTTTTTGCACACGGCGCCATCTCAATTATGTATAGACAGCAAGGCTGCTTGCACGCCATTCCTAGACCTTCATACCACAATTATCTTTGTCCCATTGGATCAGATACTTCTTCTGGCTACACTAGGTGGTTGTTGATTACGCTGATCTTTTCTCATCCAATTTCCCAACTACTTACAACAAAATCCTCCAATTGTTGGTACTCAATTCTTGGGGCTTTGATCAAGGATAGTATACTGATGGTTACCCCGATTTCGCTTCCTTATTTTTACTTTTAGCGCCCGGGTTTTCTTTGTGAAGGAAAAGAGCATCAAGCAACTACTAACTTCTGTTATTCATCATCGCTAACCAATTCTATTTAACCTTACAGGAAAGCTCTCATGCGACAAGCCAACCGATCCCCATGCTATCACCGCCTGCGCCTTTGAATATTCCACCCTCCCGCGCTCGACTTCAACTAGCCGCACGTTTAGCAGCTCAAAAGGAACGAGCTGAAGCCGCTATTTCATCAGCTCCCTCGGGCGACATCTCCAAGCATGCTGAAGCCCCCTCTTCCGGCGACAGTGGCCAATCAATGAATTACGGTTATGGCCTTAGCTCTGTCCTAGATCCCTTCGGATTGCCAGCGCAGAGGAATGAGGGATTTGACTCGTCAGGAGTGGGAAATACGTCGTCTTACGACCCATTTAGTTCCCCCTTTGCCACATTCGGAGGACCATCATCCCCCCCATCTTCTCTATCTAGCTTTCCCCAAGTTCACTCGTATTCGTCCAACTCGTCCGACGACGGCGAGGAACTGTCGACTGAAGAAGCGGTACAACGGAAAGTTCGACTTCCACTTGAGGTAGATGATGACGACGCGGATGAGATGGGTGATATCATCGGGCCTAATGCGGACCTTGTCTCAGCTTACTCCGACGACGACGAGGAGGACGAGACCCTGGTTGGAGAGCCGTTGGCGTATTCCAATTTCTTCGAAGGCGGACGCTTTGGTAGTAGCGCATCGGGGGCTAGGCTACGGGGTGCTGGTGGCGATATTCTGCATGATCCGGAAGGTCGACATGACAGCAGCGATGGCGAGGAGGATGATGGCCTTGTAGAGATTTTGGTACCGGGAAGGAAATAATGATCCATTTCCTTTTGGTATATGTGAATGTCTTAACGCGTTTGATGCCTTGCGCACTTATCTATTTTTTTTGCTTTTAGTTTGTTCATTTATTTCTTTTTCTTTTTCTTTTTCTCGATCTTGTGCTTATGGGCCGTGTTGTTCAAAGGCATTTTCCCCTGTCCCCGAGATGCTCGCTTTTCTATCATGTACTCCCCTGCTATCTCCCTTCCCTGTTACCCGTTACTCATTATAAACCCAAAAAGAAAGCCGATTCTTTTTCTCCTCCATTCTATCGGTTGAGATAAGTGGTTCGACTCTGTACAACATATATTGTATATACCTTCCTCGTTATTTCATCTTGTGCATATTATGCTTCCCCATGTTGGATTTTTAGCTGTGTGGCTGTTTTGTTGTTTTGTTGTTTAGTATTTCTTACCTGATTTTGATCTATTTTTTTTCAATTCCTTGACGTCAGCTAACCCCCGGCAAATTCACACTCAATCTTCAATTCAAATTTATATCCATGACAATGTCCACCATGTTTTATGACATCAATCCTCCTGCTGTTTGCCAAAATCGCGCGCCAGCCGAAGCAGCGGTGACTAAGCAACATCCACGTGACTTCATCGCACCAATCACATCCGCCGCAAAGTAACCCCATCCCGAACTTCCATCAGCCAAATTCACCCAGGACGAATCGGCAAAACAACGTCCAACGACCGCCAACTCTGCTCCCTTCGTTCAATTTCTTATCCCTCCAATTCCCCCGCATTGTTATCGGCTCAATTGGAGAGCACAAGGAGGCACCATGATCTCTCGGGCGGCGGCTCCCTCTACACACTCCTTCTCCCACCTTACTCCTCGCACACTGCACACAGCAACAACCTCATCCTCCTACCTCGCTTCATCCCAGGCCGCCCGACAACCTCGACGAAACCAGCAGCAACAGCGAGGCCTAGCTACTGTTCAAGATGCGGCTGCAACACCGCCTCCCCGGACATATGGCGGCCTGAAAGACCAGGACCGGATATTCCAGAACCTGTACGGCAATCATGGCGCAGATTTGAAAACGGCGATGAAGTTCGGCGATTGGTATAAAACGAAGGAAATTGTGTTGAAAGGACATGATTGGGTATGACTTTTCCCGGGGTGTCGAGCTGGGGTGCTGCAGCCTACTTTCAAGGAATTGCGAACTGATAATTTTTCAGATTATTTCGGAGATTAAGGCATCCGGGCTAAGAGGCAGAGGTGGTGCTGGTTTCCCTTCTGGTTTGAAATGGGTACGTGGTCCTTGAATCGCCGAACTTTGCGGTAGCATAGTGCTGTAACCCGGTGGAGCCTTATGCTGATTCAATCGCACGCTTCAATTGGCGATGTTTGTAGTCCTTCATGAACTTCAAGGATTGGGATAAAGATAGTAAACCGAGATACCTTGTTGTGAACGCCGACGAGGGTGAACCAGGAACTTGCAAAGACCGAGAAATTATGCGAAAGGATCCTCATAAGCTTATAGAGGGCTGTCTCGTGGCCGGACGTGCGATGAATGCGACCGCTGCCTACATCTATATCCGTGGTGAATTCTACCACGAGGCTACCGTTGTGCAGCGCGCCATCCAGGAAGCTTACCAGGCTGGCTTGATCGGCAAGAACGCCTGCGGGTCCGGTTATGATTTCGACGTCTATCTTCACAGGGGAATGGGCGCTTATATCTGCGGCGAGGAAACGTCATTGATCGAGTCCCTTGAAGGAAAGGCCGGAAAACCCCGCCTGAAGCCCCCTTTCCCAGCTGCCGTCGGCCTCTTCGGTTGCCCTAGCACAGTCGCCAACGTCGAAACAATTGCCGTGGCGCCAACCATCTGCCGTCGTGGAGGTAAATGGTTCTCCTCGTTCGGGCGTGAGCGAAATCAGGGAACCAAACTATTCTGTATCTCCGGGCACGTCAACAACCCATGCACTGTTGAGGAAGAAATGTCCATCCCACTCCGCGAGCTTATTGAACGCCACTGCGGCGGGGTGCGAGGTGGATGGGATAACCTCCTCGCCGTTATTCCAGGCGGCTCATCGACCCCAATCCTTCCCAAGCACGTTTGTGACGACCAACTGATGGACTTCGACGCTCTCAAGGACGCACAATCCGGCCTCGGGACCGCAGCCGTGATTGTCATGGATAAATCCACCGATGTTGTCGCCGCCATCTCGCGCCTATCCGCATTCTACAAGCACGAGAGCTGCGGCCAATGCACACCCTGCCGCGAAGGAAGCAAGTGGACCTACCAGATGATGAAGCGCTTCGAGAGCGGCCAGGCCCGCGAGCGGGAAATTGACATGCTTCAGGAACTCACGAAGCAGGTTGAAGGCCATACCATCTGCGCTCTCGGCGAGGCTTTCGCGTGGCCCATCCAGGGCCTGATTCGACATTTCAGACCAGAGCTCGAGGCTAGAATACGCAAGTATGAGCAGGAACATGGTGGCAAGCAGGCATTTGCTGGCGGTTGGGACCCGCAGGCGCGTGCGGAGGGAAAGCTCATTGCTCCCGGCCAATAAATTTAAAGGACTTTTGCAAATGTAATACATACGTATAGTGGCTGGGTTCCTGGGGGGCAAGGAGGGGCGAGAGTTGGGTCTAGCTTGACGCACCTCCGTAGATGCGAGATGCGGTAATGGGGAGAACCCATTTTGCTACGGATATACATTATCACCACTTCTTTACCACTCGCCTAGGAGATGAATGTCCTGTTCGCTACTCTACTGGAAAGAGATGCCCCTCCCACTTTGACTAGATATATTTTCCCTTTATTTGTGCTTGTACTGTACATTGCTTCTTCATTTTTCTATTCTGCTCGCTACAAATCCCATTTGCCCTACCAAGTTCCTCCCTTTTTAATATTGTAGGCTAAAAGAAGTAAAAAAGATACTCATATTCTCATATAACTTCACTCTATTTCAGTCTAGACTCACTAATAAATGAAGTCAGTGGCAGCGGGGAGGCCAAATTTTTAGGATTGATCGAATAGGAGAGAGGGTTGGTTAATCGTGGTTATCCGCTAGCAATACCAGCGGCGCCTGCGCGGCATTCTAGAATAGACCATTGTGTGATCACAATGTTTGTGGGCGCACTCCGACAGGGTTTAGATCGATCTACTTAGACCTGGAAAATGGTCACTTGATGCGCACCCCCGTCTGTCCCTTTCACTCTTTACTCTCTTCCGCTCCTTAACTAACCACCATTTTCAAGATCGATGATCAAAAGCCCAAATCATGATTATAGAACTATTTAATTCAAGAAGAACAGCATGCTTGAGAGAAAAATAAAATGAATACAGATTTTAAATAATAGAACAAGGTGGAGGCCATGATGCATTGCCAACCAGCGTACAGACTTTCATAGAATCACAAAAAAAGAAGGGGAAAATCCATCAATCCATCACTGATACAACCAATCTATCAAAACATCCCGTTTGCCAATAAGACGCAAAAAGCCCTACGGCATGTACCCATTTCACACTAACTTCTACTACTCCATAAGTGGACCATAAGCCACTCAGTGGGCGGTGGCCATGATAATATTGTAATACCGCCTGCTCATCTCCGCCGTGTGCAGGAGTCGAGTATCCTGTGTCAGCAGCAAATTGAGAATAGCTGAGGGCTCGATGGTCTGAATATATATCCAGTTAGTTTGTCGTCGATTTTCCACTTTTGCAAAGCAACAACGAAAAAAGGAAAGAAAAAAAAGGAGCCCGGAAAAACTCACACTTTTGGCATCTTTTGCACACCACCCAGCGACAAGATGGCTAATCTCCCTAAACGCCACCGTCTCCTCCAAACTAACAGAACCGGATGGTGAATCCTTATTCTCATCCTTATCCATATCGTTACTCTTCGCACTCTCCATCTTCTGCCCTAGAGCCGCCAAAGAAGACACCAGCCTCTTCAACCGGGACGGTTCGCGCCGTGCACCCTTGGCCGTGATCAAATGCAAGAAGTCATCATAGATGGCCCCACCAGTGGTCCAACCCCGCACCTTGCGCTCAGGAGACTCACCAAATCCAGAAAGCAAAGTTTCAAGAGTCGCATAGTCACGCTCAATGACCGTCCTGGGCCCAACGAGTCGGCGGAATGTCTCATGTGCTTCGTTCCAGTGTTTCGCGTTGATGAGGTACTGCACTTCGCTCGACGGATCGCACTGGGCTCGCGCGTATAGCGCCTTGGCTACCCAGATCCAGCTGGTAGGGACTTGGAGGTCGCCTACGATATAGTTCCATAGGGGGTTTGGGGTTCCATCGTCGAATGTGCGGACAGGAAGCCATGCGGCAAAGCGAGAGAGGAGCTCTTTAATGCTACGTTCTCGCTGGGAGGAGTTTAGGAGATGTTCTAGGACGAAGATGCTTGATGGGAATTGTTCGAGCGCTGCGAGCTCCCAGGCATAATCCCATGTTAGCTGATCGCCTCGAGCTTCGTTGATGACCGTTGCATCAAGGTGCCCCATCAACGCTTGTAAGTGATGGAATAGCTGGAACGAAAATCGGTTATGCAGGGGGGTTCCCGAAAGCGCGTCCGGCAAAATTGCTTCAGGCAGATGGATTGGCGGAATTTTGCGGTTTTCCTGCCGGCCCACTACCGCCGTGAATGATTTCAGCATAACCCATAGAGGAGACTCGAGAGGATCATCACGATTGGAATCTCTAGATAGTGTCGAAAAAGGGTAAGCTGGCTCATTTCCATGAGTAATATCGTGGTGAAATAGTTCTACGGCTGCCTCGATAGGGTCCCGTTCGTCAATACCATACCAGAGCCGAAGCCCAAACGCCTGGACCCAGTCAAGGTTGAAGCGCTCAGATAGGTAAAAAGTCGACGCCCTATCCTCGAGGACGCCACCAGGTTTTCCATCACTCCGCAAGCAATTTCCAGCAAGCAACTCATACAGTGTTCGAATAGGTTCGGTCATTTCAGAATAAACATTATGTTTACGCCATGATTCGATCTGCTCTTGCATATCACGGCGTACTGTGCTATTGCGGCCAATTTGCGGGATGAGGGTCCCTAAATGAAGGTTTCTACTCTCCACAAGAGTTTTGCAAGCTTCGTCAATGCGATTGGAGCAGAGGTAAGCAATTGCACGCTCTTCAGGAGACTCGATATTGGCGATTTCGTTGGAATGTCGGTCACGAATGATAGATTGCCAGAGGCGACTAAGTCTGTCTTTCTTGATACGATAGAGATATTGATGGCGCAAATTTTCGGGAACTCCAGCTGATATATCGTCGTGAATGTCGTCGTTGAAAAGAATATTGGCTAGTTGCCAAACATGTCTCTCTAAATCGCCCGCTTCGGAATTGTCGGTGACAGTGTCCGCCAAAGCGGAAAAATCAACCTTGAACAACCGGGCAAAAGGTACGTTATCAATGATGCGGACGTTGGTTCTAGATTTTTGTTCATCTAACGTGCTTGGGGGCTGGGCGCACTTCACATCAGCAGGGGTACATCAACAAACCGAATATAATACGCAATCACATACTGGAGTTGGTTGGTCATATTTATGGAGCACAATGGTTCTTCCATCAGAAGAAAGCGCGCCTGCTTGGTTCCACGGCGCCTCGGATCGACCAATGGAGCCTGGAATTCTCGGGCAAATGAGGTTATCCATACAACCAAATTTGGGTTTAAACGAGTTATGGAACATAATGTCGTTCTCAGGCATGTCCTTGGCATTCCCGTCAACGGTTTTGGATTGTTTTGGATAAGGCCACTAGAAGTAAAAATGAGAGAAGATTCAGCATATCGATTTCTTCAATTCGATTACTACCTAGGTACGGAACGGAAGAGCAGAAGGCAAAAAAATATATCCAAAAACAGAGGGGGGGAATACATAAATACAAATTTGTCGCCAAGTCGAGAGGAAGGGTGAAAAACACGATAAACAAAACAAGAGAAAGAAAAAGAACAAAAAATCCCAATTAACAAACATCAGTAAAGAAGGGAGTTCAAACCTGGAAACCCTTAGCTTTCGCATCCTTGCCATGCAATCTCCCTTGTCCGCCACTACTCTTTGCCTGCGGAAATAGCGAATTCATAAGATCTATACTTGTCGCGAAGCCTGCAGTTTCCCGAGCAGGCTTGGTAGATTTCGTCGGAGTACTACCACCGCTTTCATTATTTAAGTCTGTGAACACATTTCCTTGAATTTCACGGAGTGCCTGTCGATTTTGTTTTCGGGGGCTAATGGTTCGTTGCAACTGGTCGGCCCAGTTTCCGCCTAGGTCAAGGTGAGCCTGAGACGGAGTTCCATGTTGCTGATCTAGTCGCTGGAAAGTAGTAGTAGGCTTCAGGGGACTGCTGTGCATAGTCTGGCCCATGGAATGATCAGGTGCAGGAAAGGCACCGACCATCGTCACATCCATCTCCTTGTCGTCTTCAGATAGGCCTTCTAGTTCCGTACCATCTTGGCTATTGGTTTGCTCGAGACTGCCAGTTTCAGAACGGGATGCGCTAGAATGGTCGTCATCTAAAAAAGACTCCTGTTCTGGGTCCTCCTCATCGCTATCCATCCCCTCATCCTCCAATCCCCCATCGTTCACGCCCTGACCAAACGCCCCAGGAACAAGCTTCCGCTTCTTGAACTCAAACGTATCGTCCTCCATTCCGGTTGTGGAGTCATCCATGTACGACTCGTCGAGAGAGATGGTAGAATCGAACTCAGAATTTGCGAAGGATGACTGTGTGCGAGCTTGGGTGTGAACCTTTGGAGTAGGAGTGTCAGGAGGAGGTGCACTCAAAGTGCTTTGATCAAAGTTCTCACCTTCATCATCATCGTCTTCATAATCAAGGCCATAAGTCGTGAAATGAGGCACCTTAAACACCCAGGTTCCAGTAAGCTTCTCATAGGCAATAAACTCGGTATTGGTAACTCTCTTTAATCGCTCGACGTGTCTATCGAAGGCCGGCCCACTTGTCATGGGTGATGGGGCTTTCTTATCCCTGCCTCTAGGCCATGAATTTTCAATTCGCAGGGTGGAGGGGACATTCAGGCCTTTGCCTCGAGGTGGTTTAGTCACGTCATCGGGGTAAACTGTAATCGACCGGGTGCCGATTTTAATAAACTTATCAAACAGTGAGTCGAGTTCCACAGTAGTAAGATCCACGGGTTCATCGAAAGTGACAGAACCACAGCCCACACGCCCGACAGTGAAACCAACAAAACGCTTCTGCTGTGCTCGGGGCAACTTGCTAAGTTCAGAACGAGTAGGCTTCATCCAATATTCCCCAGGCTTGGGATCACCGCTGGGAACCTTGGTAAGAGCTTCACCGGAAGGGGAAACACCTGCGCCATCTTGCTCACGGCCCTCGGGAACAACAGCAAGCTCGTTGCCTCGAACCTGTTCCATTTCAGGTACATTACTGGCGGCTCCGCTAATGCCATTCACTTCCTTGACGGTGCCGTTGGTTCCATTTACTTCGGCGGGTTGTTTTCGAGACGAGCGCAAGAAGCCCAATTCCTCTGCAGTCGGCTCGGGGCTCTCGGTCTCAACACGAACAACAGCGCCATCGGTCTCAGCTCCAGAATCTCCACCTGTAGTTTGAGAATCAAAGCTCACTTTTTTCTTGAGCTTGCTTGATCCTTGAACGTCCTCACTGTTGGTAAGAGAAGGCGACTGGGTGGAACGCGAGAACAAGTCAGTTCGAAGGCTACGATCAATTGTAAGCCGCTTGAGACTTGCATTCGAGTATCGTGAGGTTCCAGCTGAAAATGCACCAGGAGACAAGATGCTGTCGGTACTGCCGTCGAAAGTTTTGCGGAGATTACTAGCGGACAAGCTTTTGTTGAAGCTACGTCCAAGGCTGCCGCCACGTAAACTTCCGCCAAGGAGACTGCTGCTCAAAGCACTCGGAGTACTAGAGCTGCTGGATGGTGTGCCATAAGTGGAGTAAGAAAATCCATAACCTTGACGGGTTGGGGGTGTGATGAGACGATTGGCAGCACTAGGTGAAATTTTGTAAACTGGCAAGGGCGTGCGCTGTTTTTGGCGGATGGTAGCAGACAACGGAGTAGCCAGTGGACCTGGTGATGGGGCATTTGGAGGTGGCAGACCGGAAAATATCGACTGACTACCGTATGGATTTCCATCAAGCAGCGAAGCCTGCAAACCAGTAGCCTGCTGTTGTTGAGGTTGCTGCGACTGGTTTAGCAAGCTGCTTCCAAAACCCCCAGCAGGCTGTTGCTGCTGTTGCTGCTGAGGCTGGCCCGCTCCTCCGAAGCCAAACAAACTGGTGCCCCCACCAGTAGCAGTGGTGGGTTGTCCAAACGCAGGCTGCGTAGTAGAGCCCCCGAAGAGGCTGGGCTTCTGTTGTTGCTGACCCTGGTTTCCAAAGAGGCTTGTGCCAGCTTGCTGTTGTGTATTTTGGGCCCCGAAGCCTGAAAAAGGGGTGGTCCCAGTGGTGGCCTGACCAGCGCCTAAATTACCAAATAGACTTGGTTTCTGTTCCTGTTGTTGTTGCTGCTGCTGATTACCGCCTCCGAAGAGACTTGTGGTGCCAGTTTGTTGATTGGCAGTACTTCCAAAAAGGGATGTACCTTGTTGAGGCTGTTGCTGGGCAGGCTGACCAAATAAGCCAGCGGTGCCAGTGGTAGCGCCACCAAAAGGGTTCGTGTTTGGTTGCTGTTGTTGAGTGGTTGCGCCCCCAAATCCTCCGAATAAGGGTTTACTTGGGGTTTGCGTTTGAGTTTGTCCGAATCCGAAGCCAGTACCAGTTGGCTGCTGCTGGCCTTGCTGCTGTCCAAAAGCGGGTGCCGTGGCCGTTGTACCGCCAAATGGCGAAGCGCTAGTTGTAGTTGTATTCTGTTGCCCAAATCCGCCAAAAGCGCTTCCTGTGCCACCGAAAGCGGGTCTATTCTGCTGGCCGCCGGCTCCGAAAAGCGTTGTGCCGCTGAGGTTGCTCGTTGAGCCGAAGCCTCCGGTTGTTGCTGTGGTACCAAATCCGGTGGCAGGTTGCGATGTGGTGGCTGCGCCGAATAATGAAGTCGCTGGTTTGGCTGCACCGAATAGTGTATTGGATGTACCGGTGCCGAAGCCAGTCGTCTGAGTTTGTCCGAATCCGGTTGGAGCAGTTGTGGCAGCAGCACCAAACGGGGTGGTGGTTGTTGAGGCCCCAAATCCAGTACTTGGCTGTTGTTGCCCGAACCCTCCAAAAGCAGAGGATCCAAATCCTGTCTGGCCAGTGGCGGTGCCATATCTCCGCCCGTGTTGGTAATCCGCAACTCGAAGTTCCTATTTCCTAGTTAGCAACTGGAAGCGGTAAATGCAAAAGGCGGAAAATCGCCGAAATGGAGAAGAAGACATACCTCAAAGGAATATTTGGAATATGGCGCCATCGCGCTTATTGTTTGGTAATGATTTGTGATGCTGGAACCCTGATCCTTTTCCGTGTATGCGTTGAATGGCGGATTTGCCGTGCCCTCGGCTGGCGGAACAGCACCACCCAGAGCGGTACCACTCGCGCCAAACGCAGAACCAGATTGCCCAAAAGCAGTCCCTCCGGTTGTAGTTCCACCACCAAACATAGAACTTCCCTGGCCAGCGCTCCCAAATCCAGTTTGCTGTGGCTGTTGTTGGGCACTGCCAAAGACGCCGGTGGTTCCAGTGCCAGTGGATCCAAATCCCGTTCCTCCACTCCCAAAACCTGAACCGCCAAACGTCGTACTGGGTGTGCTGGACGCTCCGAAAAGATTGCCACCGGTGGTGGTAGACGTAGATCCAAATCCTTTATTTTGCGATCCAAATATAGGATTTGATTGTGCAGTGCTTGTGCCGAATCCTGAAGATGAAGAAAAAGAAGATAATGTTAGTTCACAGAGTTCAATTAAGCAAATATGAGGCAGTCAAGATCGCAAGGCCAGCAAACACATATTCGTAAATATGTATGTATATATATATATTGTTGGACACGTGGGAAAAATGTAGGAAAAAAGCTATCCTTCGGAAACACCAAGATCAATGCGGCATCATCCTCGACAGGCTAAGTGAGTCCACACCGAGATTGTGCCAGATATTTCAAAGCATGTCCTTTGACCAATCCTGGATGGTTCGCCCAGAAGGATAGCGTTCGAAACAAGCAACAATATGCGCAAACACAGTTTTGTGTTTTGCGCGACCATTCTTGGCATGGACCGGAGAAAGTCCAAGAAGGCTGGTTTTGGTTTGCCAACGACAGAGCTCAAGAAACATAAAAAGTCTACGTCGAGTATCGGGTAGACTGGTAACGACGTACCTCCTCCTGAGCCGAAGCCGCCAGAAGTGCTCCCAAACGCACTGCCTGTATTTCCTGTGCCGCCGAAGGGAGACGATGTTGTTCCGAAGCCTAGACGATTGGTAAAATCGCGTCAGACGGATATCTGGTTGCTTAATTTTTTTGTTTCTTCCCTCTTCCTATCCATGGCGTTCCAGTGGCGTCCGGGGGTTCATCATCGTATAGACACAAGTCGAAAGACGAGAGGGTGAGAACCGAGACCCGGGCAAGCTGCCGCCAAAGTATTGCCGAAGTAGAGATTCCGTATCCACAAAAAAAAAAAAAAAAAAAAAAAAAAAAAAAAAAAAAAAAACACACTAGAAAAAAAAAGGGAAGGGGAGAAGAAGGCGGGCAA
>PDNC01000065.1:0-156531 GCA_002572885.1 Blastomyces parvus
AAATCCCAACAACCCCATATAACTATATCAAAAAAAAAAAAAAAAAAAAAACCATATTTTTAAATCAAACCCCCACCCTCCCCTTCTTCTTACTGCTGCCCCTGCCCAACCCCGACCTGGCCAACCTGCTCAACCTGTCCAACCTGCCCCACCTGCTGTTGAACCTGCTGCACCTGCTGAATCTGCTGCTGCTCCCCACCCGCCTCAACATCCAAGAGTCCCAAATCCTTCTCGTCGGCCTCATAATCGTCAAACTCCAGCCCGGCCTCTCGACACCGCTGGATCCATTTCCTCGCAACCTCCCCGCGCCGATTAACCTCGCCCTTCAGCTTGGTGTTCTGCGCGCTGATCTCTGCCAGCGCGTGGTTGGTAGTCATGTTGGCGGTGTCCCAGCGCGCAGCCATGTCCTTGGCTTCGTCTTGGAGTTTGTTGATGTAGTGGATTGCGCGCTGGAGGATGGAGCCCTTGGCCTTTTCGCAGCCGGGGACCATCTTGGCGATTTCGTTGATGCCTTCATTGATTGCTTCGCGGCGGCGGCGTTCGACTGTGATTTGAGGGGTTTTCTATGTTAACAGGTGATACAATATATATAGTTGGGACAAGGGATGGTCGTTATCTCACCTTCTTTATGGTTATTCTTGCGGATGGTATGCCATTCCGCAGACCCGACCGTTGGTTTCGGGTTAATGTTCTGCGCTTCGCGCGCCGCATAGACAGCCGCGGCGGTCGAATGGCCATGTACGTTGGTCATGGGGACCTGATTAACGTCTTCAGTGAACGTGAGACCGTGGGCCATTGCGGCGTTGTTTTCAAAGCTTGGGTCAGGCGGAGGGTATTTGGATTGTGGGCTGTGGGCGGCAAGGGCAGCCTTGGCCGTCATGGCGTTGTCGTCGGACACTCCATTCTGATTTCCCACATGCTGTAATAGCTGTTGATCGATCTGGCTGAGCTCAGTTGTATTGGTGGGCAGGCCGTGGGTTTCGTATCCTATTGGTTGCGCAATGTTAGGTCAAAGCTACACCCATTGTGAAATATGGACAAGGTGGTGGTGGTAGAACGGACCATGGAGATTTCCATTGGAGTTTGGCCCATGCGCAGAGCGTGTCATACGCTGTCCGTCGCCAGCGTCCATCATTTCACGCTTGCGCTTGTTGGAGCCTGTTGATCCGTCGTTGGGGTTCATTTGCTGATCGGACATAGTTTGCTAGTGGCAAATCGTTTGTGATGAATCTAGATCAGTTTCCAGACTAGTGTCAGCAGCATTGTCGCACGAAGTAGAAAAACCACGCTATGGCAAAAGTGGAAGAAAACAGTTCCAGTGCAGGGAAATAGCAGCTCCTGCTAGGTCACGCGAGGGGGATAAGAAAAAGGAAGTTGAACGGCTGCAACGATGATGGCCAATGGAGGGGGATGGCCCGAATCAACTTGAGCTAGACAAGGTCTCATAAATTATTCTACACACCCCACGGGCGGCAGTGCTGCAGAAGACGCGTTGATTTTGCGAGACCAAGGAAACACAACAGGGTCAGGAGAGGAAATAGTGGCCGGAGCTTTCATTCACAATGACCGCGCTGTGTCACCAACAGATGGGAAACCAGCTATGGCAGCAGAATGACGAATGAAATATCCCCCGGGAAGAAAACGAAAATGCGACAAGTTGGTATGGGACGGAATATTTTGTAGCAGTGATATCCCGGCGTAATGCAATGTGCAACCCCGTTCAACGGGGGCACGAAATGGAGCTGGAGATGAAGATGAAAAGAGGGGGCGGGGAGGAGGAAAACCCACCACAACGCGATGGCAAATCTGGCCAGACGGGGGGAACGTAAAAACTCGTAAAGCTCGTAGTCCTCGAGGAGTGGGATCCTATAAGATTCTGCAGAGACAACAGTCGTGTAAGTCAACTGGATATTGGCTTGGTAGACGCGTTGAGAGGCGGCATTTCAGACGTGCCGATCGCGAGTCAAGGAAGGACACAGCAGGGCGGCAGGAAGAGAAACGAACGCGAGGAAATCTCTAGCATTGGGCCAGGCCATGGCATCCAGAAAGATGACCGCGCGATCAAGGCGGGCGACATATAAGGGAGATATAGACGAGATTGATGGATGGGGGGTAGTGAGGGATGAAGCGGCTACGCGATGAAGACATGACGATGATATGAGGGGATTTGGGGGGGGAAATTGGGATGTGGAAACTGGCAAACAGAAGGCAGGGAATCGCCAGATGGAATTTGACAAAGGATTTGAAGTTGAGGATGCTGAAGATGCTGAAGATGCTGGTGGTGATGTTCTCGACGACGATGATGATGATGGGGCGCGTTTCTGTTGACTTACCCGTTGGCGGTTTTTATCAGGTGACAACAGGTCACCTGCTTTCCTCTGGGGGTGGATGGATATAGATACGGACGAGGAGATATTGCGGCGCAAATGGCGAAGGGGCAATGAATAAAAACGGGGTGTTTTCAGCTGGGGGCGCGGGGGGAAGAGAAGGCGGGCGGCGATGAATAAAACCAGCAATAATAGGGGGCAGCCTGTGGAATGGAGGGCGGTATATATGCTCGGTCGCTGCTATACAGACTCGCTTTCGCTGCTTGGGGAGGAGAGCGAACAGGAGGACTCACGTGGCGAGGAGGGAGGAGGAGCCTCGCTTATTAAGAGAGCCGGGCTACGGCGGGCGGGGTGTACCTGTGGCGCAACAATACAGCAGCAAGAACTGGCTGGACATTACACAGCAAATCCTGAATGTACTCTCTATACCTAGGTATCTATCTATACCTTCGACATTCAAGCATTACCATCAAACATCCACCGCAACTTTGTCCTTGGGCATCTTCCTCTCCAAGTATACGCACATACATAGATACATACATACACACATCTCCCCCGCACACCCTCCCCTCCCCAGATCATGTGCCCAAATCCCGTGGCCAGCCCCAATCCCCTCTGTTGTGGCTGGCTGACCAATCACCGCGCCCCCCCGCTGCCCCCGCGCCTGATTGGCTCTGCACCGCCCTCGGATCACGCGGCCTGTCTAGCCTCTTTGGGCGCAGCGTGTGAACCGGAGGCCCGTGCGCAGAAGGGCTGGGCACGTGAACACCGCGTGCCCTAATTGATTCCAGGACAAAACAGGATCGATGAGGGCTGAACTTACTTCCCGCGTCTCCTTTGGGCAGTTGTAGATATCAATTTACAATTTAAATAGACAGTAGCTTGCTGTCTATCTGTATATCTGCGGGCCCCGGTTATCAGAGCAGCGGGTGGGTGGGTGAGTGGGTGTGATAAATCTGCCGAGCCAAAACTTTGATATATAACCTCCTCATGATCCTCTCTGCTTTACAGGCTATGATGCTGCTGTGCATATCTCGACCCTCCTCCCGGCTCTCCTTCTACAAGGACTACCTAGGGAGGAGCACTTCTTCTCCCCGTGATGGCCGATGGACCACCCTGCTGTTTGGCATAGAATTCATCCCTTCCCCCCCTCCTATTACTTATTTACTTTACCCTGGCTACACCCACCTCGCCTTCTGTGAGATCAAGCACAGAAGAAAAATAAAAAAGACAAAAGACAAAGGAACATCACAACCAAAGATAACATACTTCCACCTCTTGCCAAGGCCTCTTACTTACGCTCACACCCAATCAACACCCCCTCCCAACCCCGCGCGTTGCGAGCTTGTGACAGTCAGCTAGCTATGTAGCCATAGACTACGGACTATATTCTAGATGGATGCAAAGTTCTCAGCCGGCGGGAAGAAAAAAAAAAACGTTATGCCAGATAGCCCACAAGCCTGCTGCACCCTCTGCTTCCCCTCCCTACTTATCCAAAAGATTCTCGTGTCTATGTTGGGTGATGTTGGTGAAGCACAACCTGGTGACTGTACACGTTTGTGGTAGTGTACCGTATGCAACGTGCGCATAGACGGGGACAGACGATGTACAGTACATACATAGGCAGGGCGGTTTGGATATTTTCTATGAACGCTGGGAGCTGGCTGTTGTTGTTGGCTTGAGCTGATCTATCCATCCTGCGCTTGGTATGTAATGTACAGTGCTAGTTTAAGGCTGATATTTTTGGATGATATAAAACATGCAATAAAATAGAGGGGTGTAGGGACAATGGGTTTGTAATCCATGTTAAATATCCATCGGTCTATTTAGTTTTTATTTATAGAACTTACCCAACTCCCGGTAATATTCATTCCATCGATGAGGTGCCTGTCCAATAACGCCCGCCTTTATCAATCAGTAAGGTATACGGCCAACGACATCAAGCAAACTTCCAAGATTATGTATGCGACGATCTAGAAATATGGGACACAGAAGATTAGGAACAACCCATAGCTATCTGCCTCGTAGCCACGGGCTGCCGTAGAGTTTCTTTATGTATCATCCTCATCATCCCCATCACCCCCCGGCTCTCTCATCCGAAACACATACTTGGGCTCCGCCTCCGTATCAACGAAGCAAACCCCTTCCTCCGCACGGCCCAGCATCTCCCACACAAGAATCTCCGCCTCTTCACCGCCCGATGGGCCCCTGCCTCTCCCGCTCCCGCTCTCACTCTCACTCTCACTCTCACTACTATTCCCACTTCCACTTCCACCCCCGCTCCCAACCCGCCTAATCCCAACTACACAACTACTCCCCGCATACCTCGCCACCCCATCCCCATCCTTCCCAATCCTAAACCCGCCCTCCTCAACCCCAACCCGGTTCGCAAAGACAAGAATAACCATCCCCGCCTCCCCCTGCAGCTGCCCCTCCCCAACAGCCCGTACCAACGGCCAAAACCTCAAAAGCCAATACCGAAACGTCTCCATATCCGGCCGGCGCGCCAACACCAACTTCTCCTCCTCCTCCCCTTCCCCCAGCTCCTCAGCCTTCAACAGCGTCAACCACGCCATGGGCAGCAGGACGAGCCGCGCGCCGCTGGCGAGGACATGCGTGGCGAACTCGTAGGCTGTCCAGGGGGCGAGGAATTTGTACGGGTTTATGTCCATGCAGATGCCGATGGCGGTGGGGATTGTGGTGGTGGAGTCTGTGTCTGGGTCTGGGTCTGTGTCTGGGGATGTAGTGGACGGCAGCTGGAGATGCAAGAAGCCCCTCCCGTTCCGACCCTCGGCGGCCCAGGGTTCGTCCGTGTAGTAGAGGAAGCGCTTTTGGTAGTTGTAGAGGGTTGAGCCGGTTGGGGAGACGAGGAGGGCGGAGTTGAAGCGGGATTGGGTGGTAGTGTTGCTGCTTTTGTCGTTGTTGTTGTCGTTGCTTTCCTCGTTGGCTGTGCGTTTCATGCTTCCATCATCGTTTGGCCCTTGAACTCCGGCTACTGGTTTATTTTCTTTCCGATCGCTATGGTTGGAGTGAGGCCGGTCTGCCTTTGCCGGTTCATCATGGATGTTATTTCGAATGGCCGCATGCACAGCACTGCTCAGCGGCGACGATGATGGCGGTAATTCTGCTGTTGCTGGTGAAGTAATTTCTGAATCCGACTCAGTTCCCGCTTCTGCAAGCTCGGGGTAACCCACACAAACGACGCAGCCGAGGCGGCGCGCGGTGGATTGAGCCCATCGGGCTGTTGGTCCAGATGCTGTGGGCTCAAGATACGGCCGGATGGCCTCTAGAGATGGGAAGTTGTAGCCTGCGACCAAGAGTTAGCGGGTTGTTTTATTTTCTCTCGTTGTTAGATGAGTATTCAGGCTTTAAAGTGTAAAGGTAATAGCAGTGGGGATTTTTGAGGGGAGTGATAGTAGTATCACTTTGCCTGTCTTCTATACCATGTAGAGGATAGAGTTGTTATCATTAAAGGGGTAGCAATAATAATAAGGATAGGGGGGAGTCTCCGGTAAAGAATCAAGAACCCAGGGTATATAGCGAAGCAACCATCTCTACATTTTGTCAAACTTATGCATACGCCCACCCCAAAATAAGAAGAAGAATAATAAACAAGCTCAATTAAACAAAATGAAAGGAGAGGGGGGAAACCGTATTAAATAAACCTCTACCCACCCGTAAAAGCCATCTCCGGCAAAACTAATACATCCAGCAACCCCGCCAGCGCGCCTGCGCCTGTACCTGCGCACACACCTGAGCCCGCAGCCATACTACCACTGCCATCTGGCTCAGCTTCACGCTTCAACCTCATCAACCGCTTCTCTAAATCATCCACGAGCGCATTCGCGCGGCGGATATTGCCCTCCACATCGCCTCGCCGTGGCGAGAGCTGGAGGGTGGCGATTCGCATCTGTGAGGGGATTCGTGTTGGCGTGCGAATGGTGCATAGACCTGTATAAAGGAAGGAAGAAGGATAAGAAAATAAAGAGGGCCAAGGGAAGAAAAGCAGTCCGGGCAGGGATATAGTATGTATGATGTTGATAGGATGGAGAGTCTCTATCGAGATTCCAGAGGAGGAAGTCACGTGTCTTTATCGCAGGTTCAAGTGGAAAAGGGGTTGGGAAAGGATGGAAAAGAAATAAAGTGAGATAAAAGTCATTATTTCGCTTTATATGCTGCATGTCAGTTTCTGCAAACAATGCGACCCATACAAGCTTTCTTAACTGTTAATATATTCGGTTCGATTTCCTTAAGTGGAAAAATGGACGGAAATAATAATGCTTCGTTCCCTTTCTAAACTCATAAATATAAACTGTGCGGATATCCCCTGCTTACTGGCCTAAGTGAAGACAACACCAGGAAAAGAATATATGTACAGTACATACATACATATCAACTTCAAACTCCGAACACAAATGCCAAAATCCAGTTGCAAATGAAAATGGGGTAAAGGCAAAAGAAAAGAAATCCAAAAAGTCGACGAGGATATAGAAACAATCGTCGACCGCGCTCGAGAGAACATATAAAAACAATCCTCGCATGCAAAATATCCCTTCATCAACACAATCAACACAATCATCATCGTATCATCACGGATCCCCCTCCCTCTTCTGCCGTTTATGTTTCCGTTTCTGTACCTTCCCATTCAGCAGCCTGCTGCTACTCGCAGTACTACCGCGGGTCGGCGATGGCGACGACGCGATGGGCAGCGATGCAAAACCCTTCGCACCCGTTTGGCGGATCCTCTGCTCCGTGCGAGATAAGGTACGGCCAAGACCCAGTGGCGTCGTGGGTGCAAGCGCCACATCGTACCCGTTCACGAGGACATGAGGGCCATTCGTGCCCCTAGAGCTGTCGGCGCCAAAGCTAGACCGGCTGAAACGTGGGGTGGAGGCGGGGGACATGGACATGGACATCGAGTTCCGAAGTTCCGGCGCATCATGCCATAACTTCTTGCCGTTTGCGAGGGTATTGGCGGCCATGCGCGCGGCGGAAAAGAGAAGTTCGTCTTCGTTGATTACGGAGTCAGTCAGAGAGCGAGATGCTGGTGGCGGCGGTTGTGGTTGTGGTTGCTGCGAGCTTTTCAGGTTCGTACTGGGGCGGTCTAGATTAAGGAGTTCCTCAACGGTTAATGGTCCTTCCGATATTCTTCGGCTCGCTCTATACTGCTCCTTGGCAGTTTCATCCTCCTCTTCGATGAAATCTACTTTGCGTTTCGCGATATCTTGCTCTATCAGCTCCCGCTTGGCAGCGTCTTGGCGTGCTGCCTCTCGCTCCGCCGCCTCTCTCTTCGCAATTTCTAACTCTGCTGCCCTCAGTTCCTCCTCTTGTTGTCGAGCCATTTCACGCAGCGCAGCCTCCCTCTCAGCCGCTTTAATTTTCTCTTCCTCCAGTCGTCTAGCACGTAGCATCTCTTCTTCCTTCCTAGCTTTTTCAAGCCGCTCCAGCCTGGCAGCCTCCTCCGCCGCAGCTCGTCTTCTACCACGCTCCCGTTCAATTTCACGTCGAGCAGCCTCTCTTTTTTCGGATTCAATCCGTTTTGCTTCCATCTCTCCTGCCCTTCTTTTCTTCTCTGCAGCCTCTTGTTCAGCCGCTTTACGTGCTTCGTTATCATCTTTTGATTCCTTGGGTTTATCGATTGAACTTGTAAATTCAAACTTCGGCGCTGGTGCTTTGAACGCTATACAGAAGAGTCAGCATTGTAGACATTATGAATATCAACAATGGAGATCACAGTAAAGTCAATCGAGGGCTTTTACACAATAACTTACCTAGAGGCTCCGTTGGCAACGGGAAAGGAGATGAGAATATATTTGACGCAGGGGATGGCTTAGTTGTTAGTTGGTCTTGCTTCAAAGCTGGTGCTGCCGGGGTTGCGGAAAATGTTGGTGGTATGGCACCAGCGTTTGTGGTTTGGTCACCAGTCGCAATTTTGCTGGGCCGGCCAAAAGGTCCGGAGCTCGTGAAAGGTGCTAGCGGTGTCCCTAAAGGTTTATCAACATCGAATAACCTAGTGGATGCATTTATAAGCTTATTACCTTTATCAAAGACGCTAGGCTGTTTGCCTGGTTGTGCACTCGGGAAAGGCCTAAATAAAGAGTCACGGGATTTTGCACTATCCGCAACCCCGGAATTTTGGCTAGGAGGAGGAGTCGCTGCTTTCGGTTGGGAAGAAGGTGCGAACGGGGTTGAAGTCGATTGTGGAAATGTTTGGCTGGGAGTACTAGTGCCTAGCTGGGAAGAGCTCGGTTGACCGAACGAAATTGTAGGGGTCGCCGGTTTGAATGGTGAGGCTGTAGGAGCCGAGGGTCCAGTTTGAGATTGTTGATGATTATCTTTCTGGACGCCAAAACTTGTACCAAAATTGGATCCCAGGGAAGATCCGAGATTTGGGCCAAACGTGGAGGAGAAAGTGGGTGGGGTCGATTGAGGTGCGGCTTGCGAAGATGTAAATAAGGTTTTAGAAGGCTGTCCAAATCCTCCAAAGGTGCTGGGCGGCTGTGCTGTGTGAGGTGTTGTACTGGTGGTTTGCTGTTTAGCGCCGAAAGTAGACTATAAACCAAAGACCCTGTTAGCATCCAAGCTCAATAAACAGTCGAAGATCGAAGAGAAACAACTATAGCCGAAAATCCAGTATCGTGACATATGCAAGGGAAGTATTACCGATGTCGTGGCTCCCATAAATGGCGATTGACCCTGGGGGTTGAAAGGCGGAGCGGTAGGCGACAGTTGCCCCGTTTTGGATAAAGGCATTTGCTGCCCAGCTGGAACACTAGGTGAGAAAGGCTGTCCTGCGGTCCCTTGAAACAACTTGTTCGCAGCGAGGTCTGGGTCCTCAACGCTGGGGAATGAAAAAGTAGGCTTGAAGGTTCCGATACCCGCCTTATCAGATTGCCACCCTTTTGTATCTTGCGCTTGAGCTTCGTTTTCATCGTCGCTAACAAATAACCCATCTCCCTCTACATTCTGTTTCGAATCTTGTCGAAATTCCGAGTCCGCTTGTAATAGGGACTGGTCGATCATCCCGTGTCTAGCAGCTTGCAAGACGTTCATGCCAAGGATGAGCGCGACCAGAGTTCTTCCACAACGCTTAGATTCGACGTGTTCGTATGAAAACGTTTGTTGTGAGGATGGTTGGAAGGCTATTTATTACCAATTAATTGGTTAAAAGTAAGTCAAGGCTTTTATGTTCCAATAACGATCGGTGAAATCACGGATGGGAACGATTTGGCAGGGCGGCATAAAAGGGAGGTTTGTTTTTTAAACACGCACCGACAGAATCAAGTGGAAACTGGCCCCAATTTAGATACATATGCCCATCAGAATTTGTAGCAAACTGGAGCCCTTGTTCCTCGCAAAATTCAATTGTTTGATCGTTGTCGTCAAACCCCAGTACCTCAGTAAGCTCGTCAACCGTCCATTCTTGGTTTTTATGTTGTTGTGAAAGAGGATGTCGACAATACGCTTTCCATATCGATCGGATTGCCGTTTGTCGGACCTGGTTGAAGTAGATTTCCGCAATACAGGCTAAAAGATATGGGACGCTGTTAGACTGAATGAGACGAAAGAAACGCGCATAGAGCCCCTGGGCAATGGCGTTTGGCCTTTTCGCATCCAAGGTCCCTTGATATTCCCAAGTATTCCCGGCTGCGGCAAATAACTCAAGTGCAACTTGGACACGAGGTGACTGTAACAATTCTCGAGGCCATTTTTGTACGCGAGCTTCGAGGTCGGGCCGCTGATCGTGAATGGAGAACACGATGTAGTAGGCTCGAAATTCGTCCTCATTTGGAAACTTGATCAAATCTTTGTTGTCGTCATAGTAATATAGGAGGGACAATAAGGTATTATTCAGTTGCTCTCGTTCCTGGTGATGATCAAACGGCTCCGAATTTTCGGGGCTGGACAGGAGATGGAGCGATACGATATGGAACCGGGCAATTCGTTCAAGACATTTCACTGCAATCGCGACATCCTGTGCTTGAGTAAGTTGCTGAATAGACAAATCATTGCGAATTGAGCGTGTGCGATCCCAGAGAAATTTGTGGGTAAGAGCTAGAGTTTCGTCATCTTCTACAACATGTCGCAGAAGGTAATTCATCGTTTGAAGAAGGGTCTTCGGAGTTCTGATGTCTGAAGGTAACTGCTCGTCATAGCCAGCAGCAGATCTTCTGAATCTTTTCAGCATTTTGGCCTCGACTGTATGGGATACCATAGACTCCGAGTCGGTAGACTGAAATAAAGGAAGTCAGTATCTGACTAAAATCTTGATGGTAGATGAAGAATAAAATAAAAACCTTTTCACTCTTATCGACCATCTTTTGGACAATACGTTCCACTCGTTCGAATTCGGGACACATCTCTGTACAAGTGCCTGTCGGGGTAATCGCACTTGTCAATGTCATAGGTTGATTTGGGTCAGCCATTTGCCCAGTTTTTATGGCTTCGGTTCGCTGCCTAGCACGGTCAATTTTCAACTATAAACCCGACAGTCGGTTAGTTGTGGACACACCTCAATTGGAGAAGCAGCATCGTCTCAAAAAAAAGTAGGAAAGAAGAAAATACCTGCTCATAACGGCTATTGTAGTCTTGCGGCGTTCCGGATTTTGCGCCTCCGCCAGAAAGTTTGCCATTTCGTCGTCGTGGATCCCTCGAGTGGTCATTGAAAGACCCATCTGTACCCGCGATCGCGCCAAATGGAGACGGAGGTCGCGATGATTGTCCACTCGAAGTTGCCGATCGCGAACCAAAAACCGGATCCTTTACACCACCCCCTTGACCGCTCTTAGGCCGAGCTGCATTTTCGAGGTTTCCCCGTCCAACCCCTAAATCAATATAACTTAGCACTGAACGCGAATTTTCCAGCTTGTTGTTATCATTACCTCGAAAAGGTCCTGGGGATGACCTGCTGAAGACACCGTTTGGGTGTGCAGTAGTACCGACTGAGATATCGCCCCGCCTCCCGCGGCCGCCTCGAGACACGCCGCGACTGGCGGCACGAGTTTTGACACCTCGTGTACTATCATCGGTGCTAGGTGCGGGCCGCGATCCTCCTGTACTACCCCTCCATACGCGACCGCGAGCAGAAGATGGTCCAGTCGCCCCTCGTTTAGAACCAGCAGGCCCAGTCAGCAGCGAGCCCCTCGTCGTGGCTGACATCCTGTTTGCCCTCGCGAAGGCCGAGATATCTGTTGTGTCATACGTTTAGATCATGTCATGGCAAATATAGATAGAGGTATGTAGGTAGGACAAGGAATCGGTCGGCGGACGTTTCCAAACGGCGTAGCAAAAATCTCAGGTTGAATCGGAGAGGGAATGAACCGTCCCGCAATTACCGGATCTCAAGATGCGGACTGAGATTTGGGTTTAAATATGACGAAATTAGACTGAACGATTTAGACGTACGTATTCTTATCGGATAATTGTTGGCAATGGTATTCCTGGTGAGAGAACCGCTATTTGCACTAGTACCGGTATCGAACCATTCCACCCCGACCAAGACCGCAACCTCCTCTTAACTCTGGTTTCCAAGGAATCTCTAAACCTATATTTTCGGTGGCAGGATCCCTTACTACCACGGGGAACAGATAAGTGCTGCGAGGTAGACACTTGTCGCAAAGGGAACGGATGGAGAAAAGCGGCGCAAGCTCTGTGGCAAAACCTGTCAACTACAAACATCGCAAAGAAAATAAAAGACTAGTTAGCCTATAAGATCATCGGAGCCAAAAATATGATCACAGCAATCGAACTCCCCCAGGGGTCGGGCGCCGAAGGGAGGTGAAGAAACAGCGCAACAGCCAGAGCAAGGGAAAAAGAAGTCAGACGTAAGCGCCACAAAGGCGGCAATCCAGAGTAAGATACGTTAATACCTATGGTGTGCAAAGGGTATGTCTAGTGAGTCGTTTGGGGGTGCTTTGCTGCAGGCGCTCGATGATAAACGACAGGAGGGCGGAGAGATAGGTAGAGGACTTCAGATTCGCGAGCCAAGGTAGAGGAGGGCGGGTGTTTGTAGATGATCCGTGGCGGATTTGGGTTGTGTAATTCAAATTCCCTATTGCCGAGCGGTAATTAATATGGGCTTTTTTGTTTGCTTTAAGATGGACAGCAGCCTCGACGAAGGCCCGTGAATGAAGACGCGATGTTGAGCGTTTTGAGATGAGTTGAGACGTGAATACAAAATACAGGAAGCTTTATCTGACTAACGCCGCGCTTGGCGCTTGCGGTTATCGCGGCTAACTTTGTTGGATAGGGACGGGTTGATTCCAGGTTTGTGTTCTCAGCTCTTTACTCCGGAGCTAAAGATATAACTAACGAGATCATGGGCGGTGGGGAGCAGCTAAGGGAACAATGCCCTAGGCACTCGCCCAACAAATTTCAGCCCAGCAAATCATGTTTGTCTAAATCAAGTAGGAGGAAATATCTGAAGGAGGTTGTCTTTTGTAAGAAACAAAAAGAAATCCGAAGGCGGTTGGAATTAATCATGCAGTCTCATTCTATCTAGCAGGAAGTAAAGCTCAACAAGCGAAAGCGTTTAACAAGAGCACGAACTGGATCCTGAAGGACCCCCAAGTCTATGAGGAGCAACCTTACAGGATTATATCGACCCCCGAACAGCCCACCCACTTGCTCAGCTCTGTGGACAGCCTCGTTACCATAGTCGAACTAACCCCGCTAAAATAAAGCAACCACATACATGACTGCGCCTCAAGTTTTAAACGTTTATCAAAAACAAAATTGACCAATGTTACCGCCAAAATGAGGGGCGAAGAAGTTTTTAGGCACTGTAAATCAAGCCCAAGCCCCTACCAAGCTCATCGCAACTGCGCCAAAGAACACAAGCAAACAAGCATAAATCCGCCTTTTACCCCGTAGTGTGCGCCAGCTCTCATCGCTCAAGAAATCTTCAGCCAGCAACTCAACCAATGAAGAGTAGATCAGCAGTCCTGATGAGATGGCGTTCATGACGCCGACCATTATGAGGCCGACTTCTGAATTTGGGTCGTAGAGGGTGTGCGTTCCTAGGCCGATTGCTTGGCCGAGAGGAGTACTAATGAGGATATTAGCATGTGTTTTTTGGCAAAGAGTAGTACTTTAGATGGATGAAATTAATTTGGGGGGGAGGATGTAAACATACGTGCAGCCATATGTTAGGGCCATGATCCATGGCTGGATAGTATTTTCTTTCCAGTCTATCACTGCGATGCGCGAGCCGAGAGCAAGGCCCTCGAATGTTTCTGTAAGTTATCCCCATCTCGTTAGTTTCTCTTGAGGCTTCCGGCAAAATGATGGGGTATTGATTGAGAGGGAATGGAATGCAGGGCCAGGACATACGATGAAAAGAGATGGCAATCAGCAAAATCACAAACGAGCTCCCCACGGACACCGCCAACGCCATCCCGATAAAAACACTATGGAACAAAATCCCCATTTCCAATAGCATACACTGCATCACAGCCTTTTTACGCTGCTGCTCTGGCGTCAACTTGATCGTTGAGTCATCATCGCTCTCGGACTGATGCTCATCAATAATGGTCTTGGGCTCCGGGGCCACCACTGATGCTCGTCGTCCTGGTACCCGATCTGGTGACTGCACCCGCTCCATTTCCACCAAATCCGCGTTAATATGCGCCAGTTCGCGACCAAGACTACTCGAATTGCCAACAAGCGGCCGCTCACGGCGCAGCGAGGCATCTGCCGTAATATGGGGCCTCGACTTCACCACATCGCATTCGGGTGTCTTAGATATGTCACCATCAGCTTCGCCGTCTCTCCTTCCACTCTCACCCCGACGACCACTACCAGCACCATGACCATGACCATGATGGCCCTTCTTCTCATTCTCTCTCATATAAACACTCGTATTCCCCATATCACCACAACATTGCCTCCCAGGGCTAAATACCATCTCAAGAACCGTCACCGCGAACAGGGCCGCCAGTGCAATCGCACCTGGCATGGGCTGGTAATCCGTCGTCCAGAACCTAGGGAGACAGGGATCATTTAACGAGCCGAAGGCGGTGGGTAAGAGATGCACAAAGGCCGTTGCGATCAGGACTCCCGTGCCGAAGTGGCGGACGACAAAGAGGAACCAGGCCGGGATGCGGAGGAACCTGACTTTGACGGCCACAAGGGGGAATGAGCAGGCGAGGGTAGAGATGGAGAGAATGATGATGAGGCCGCCGACATGGAGGGGGGTGTTGTATGCATTGTCGTTGGCGGGGTTGTTCGAGCAGGATCCGCGCCGTTGTAGTCGGGTCGTGGGCAGTTTTTGGGATAGGTTTGATTTTAAGGCTGCTGCTGTGAAATTGGTTAGTTCCTTGTTTTATAATACAGATATACATAAAAATTCGGAGCAATGAGAGACGTCTTCTACGCCAATTACGGCTGGTCTTTTTAGAGAATAAAATGGAGTAAACCAAAACCTACCATAAGCTAACAACAAGCCTCCAACGGCATAAAATAGATATGCAAATAATACAAATAACGCGAATCGCCAGATCCAAACTCGACGCTGGCGAGATCGCTGGTCTGTCCCGATTGGCCAAATAGTAGCATGGCCAATTACGGGAAGCCAAGCACGGGTGGCAGAGCAGGTGTCTTGAGTCATCAAATTAGTTGTTAGCATCAATTTTCCTTTCTATCCTCAATTTATTCTCGAGAACAGTTTGGCATGTATGAATTATAATTAAATACCTTCTTTATTCAAAGATAATTGACAGCCTGCATCTGCGCCCGGCTTGCTGGCGAGAGGCGGACGGTAATTCTTAGGTGGTCTCTGAAGAAGACCATCCGAATTCTGATCAGAATCGCAGGACAGATGAGAATCCCGATTCCTGTATGCCCTGGAATTGACAATGCCGTTGAGATCCTCGCATGTAGTCAGGTCGGCTGTCAACAATGATGGGCTTTGGTTCCAGTCTGGATGGTCGGGACATTGATCGGTTCGGGACGGGCAGTTCATGATGATAGGCGAGTTTGAACGATAAGGTGCGTTGAGTTTTCCTTTCTTTTCTATCCTGCCAGCAGGGGATTTGGATTCGTTTGATTTATTAGGAACCCAAGGTCGATATACGTGTATATTTATCGAAATAGATATATATCAAATATATCAAAATACGTGTAGGGAATATGTAAAGAGATATATAGAGATAAACGTTAGGGGCTGGAGGTTGAGAAGCCGTTCGGGATGACGAATTTTCGATCCCCGCAGAAGCAAGCGTATTCTGGGCCTGCGGAATGAATACTGCCAAGAATCAAGGGTTGGTATGGCTTGATATCGTCAACTGTCAGGGAATAAAGTCCCGGTTTTAGGCGAAATCCCACCTTAGCGACGGAAACGGCTTGGGCTAGACGAAAATTGGGATCGAATTCGGCCCTAGTGGTGTATGGGGTGAGTGTATCGAAAAGTGACCAATGAGCAACTGTCTGATGGAGATTCTGATGTAGTAATTGTTTTTCCAAGCTGAGAAGTGTACGACCACAGACCTGGGGGGTAAAAATCATTAAATAACCATTCCTCTTAGCTGGGGATAAATATAAATTGATAGACAAATATAGGTACGTAGGCGTATATGGAAATGGGAAAAGTAAAAGACCAGCTGATCTGCACTGAAAACCAAAATTGGCCCTGGTAGTGGCGCACTTTTGCCGTTGTGTGTGACTTTTTTTGACATTTTTTTCTATTCTTCCCATGAGGCGCCAAGGTCCACCTGGGCAAAGGGCTGTGCCTGACGAATCTAGGCTTGGCCAATTGCCATTGCTCGCCGACGGGCCGGTTTGCTCCGTGCGGCTCTCGGCTGGCTGGCCATGTGCTAAGTGGGTCCACATAGGGCTCAACTGCGGGTAAATGGCCAGCGCGGCTCAATGATTGGCTCAACGAGATCTTGGCACAGTAGTTTAAATTATCAGACCTACCTAGGTATGAAGCAGCGACGCCTTGAGACAGACCGCATTTGTGTTGCGTCAGAGTATTACAGAATCGCAAAAGCTTCAGGAGTTTCCAAAACTGGGTAATAAAATCGAGTTTGTCACTGTTTCTACCAAGTAGCTCTCATATTATTGAGGTAGCTACAATGCAGCTGGGGATATCACATTGGTCAAGTGACCATTTGTTTGTGTGTAATAGTACAGGACATCCATTTTTACATGCAGTTCCATTGCTCCGGAAGTGGAATGGATATTGCAAGAAGCCCTGTATCCGTAACCAGGTGTCCCCGCGACCCCGGAAAATTCTTATCGAAAGTCGGTAGGGTAGGTAGCTTCTTTCTAGGCTTGATGATCAGCTACCAAAATAGTATAATAGCATTGAGCAGTCAGATTTCTCTATTTGTAACGGAATCCCCACAAAGTCATCAATCCGAGAAAGGATCTGACACCATTTTAACATGCTTATCAGAATATATCATCCCAAGATTGTCCTAGGATGAATAAATGGCAATGGGAAGATGACACCAGAGTTTCTGTTTGGCAGACCTAATGCAATTCATGAACTACGCATTCAGCAAGTGAATCTATGCAAGGAGATGGCAGAAGCGGCGCTGGAAAGACCATTCGAATAGATATGACTTCTCTGTACTGAATGTTGTATAACCAACTTTGCTTGAGTATGAGAAATGTGATTCCATTACAGCGTAAAGAGACCCAGGAGCCGGAGGGCGTGTATGGTAACCTTCAAAAATGGCGGGGAAAGGAATGGAATGATGGCAGATTGCCGCGGTATCTATACTGTACTAACGCAAAAGTATTGGCACCCCCACCAAAATATACACCTCTGAATGAAGGTAGAGTATTGGTGGGGGCCAATACTTTTGAGGAGTGACTGTAGGTATTTTTCAGTCGCTCAGTTTTCTATTGTCAGGTGATACATAGAAACGGGGTGGGGTAATTCGCTCCCGAATTGGCCTGTATATGACATCAATACAACAGATCCCCTTAGCCAGAACTTATAAGAATAACTTCACTAACTCCACTTAAGGTCGGGGTGTCTCTGCCCATAGCTTTGCGTTTTTCACCATGCCGCCTAAATTTGAAAATATTTAGAAATCTGGTTTTCCTGACGGAGCAGGTATCTTCTTTGCCTCTGAACTGGGTTTTGTTCGGTGGTAACGGTGGCGGTTCTCGGCCAATGGCCGCCCCGGCTTCCTTTCATCCTTCGAGAAAATCATTCTTGGCAACGCTGGTCCGAACCTTTTGAGGTTTCCAATGCGTGGTTCAAGTTGGTTGGGGTTTTGGGGGGGATTTTACAGGAGGAAGGTCGCGAAAGACCCATGAATTCAAGTTATGGGCACAATGTTTTGTAGGAGAATAAAGATAATGGAGGATTCCTAGCATGTAATAGTTACCATACGCTCTTAATTTACTCGAATAGATGTTAATGACTCTACCTATGTAATCCTCGGGTGTCGCTGGATGCCGAGCGCGGTTATCGCAAACCTAGTTGTCATTTCCAGCGTGTTATTGGATATGAGTGCTGAATAAGCGCCGAGGACGCCAAATTTGAGGGCTACTTCGCTTGCCGCGTCTGTGCTCACCGCTTTCCATTTTCAGAATACTGCCGCTGCGGAGCAAACACACTATCAAACTTTTTTGTTTCTTCTCTTCTCTTTTTTTCTTCTCCCCCCCTTCCGCCCCCTCCCCGAAGAGGGGCGAATTGCGAATTTAGGGCTCATTAATACCGCTTCAACATCAATTCAAGATGAAGTACATTTTGGTTTCGGGAGGTATGTTTTGTTCCTTGTGGTTGCGTGTTGTTTCGCGAAAGTGCCTGACAAATCCTATCGCGTGCAGGTGTCATCTCTGGAGTTGGCAAAGGCATTATTGCCTCCAGCACTGGGCTCCTCCTGAAGACTCGAGGTCTAAAAGTGACCAGTATTAAGATAGACCCATATATGAATGTTGATGCTGGGACTATGAGCCCTACAGAGTTGGTCCCCATTCCCATTTGAACTCGTTTCCCACACTTCTAAAAGTCCAAAAGGAGGGAAAGCTAGGACTGACTGGGAACATAGGCACGGGGAAGTATACGTTTTAGATGACGGCGGGGAGGTTGATTTGGACCTGGGAAACTACGAACGCTATCTGAACATTTCCCTGACTCACGAACATAATATAACCACTGGCAAGATCTACCTACACGTTATCCAGCGTGAACGCCGTGGCGACTACCTTGGCAAAACGGTCCAAATTGTACCACACCTGACAGATGCAATCCAAGACTGGATTGAACGTGTGGCTAAAATCCCCGTTGATGAATCCGGGCAAGAGCCAGACGTGTGTATTGTCGAGGTAAGATTCCCTACCAGGGCCCTGAATATCTGGCACCATTTTTCAAATTCTAAATGTTCTCTTTTATCACAGCTCGGAGGCACAATTGGAGACGTGGAATCTGGTGTCTTCTTTGAGGCTATGCGTCAGCTGCAGAGACGAGCCGGAAAGGGCAATTTTCTGCAAATCCATGTTTCTTATGTCCCCGTAATTCCACCCGGTAGCGGCGAGCAGAAGACGAAACCAACGCAGCGGGCGATCAGCGATGTCCGGAGCGCAGGTCTTAGTCCAGACTTGGTATATCTTACTTTTTTTGCTCCCCCCTCACATACCTGCCCTATTAGCTGATCGTTCCAAACCCATCTAGATTGCTTGCCGTTGCGAGAGACCTCTCGAAGATCAAACAATTGTCAAAATAGCCGGCGCCTGTCAGGTTGATCGGGACCAGGTCCTCACAGTACACAACGTCTCATCAACTTACCACGTTCCGGTCCTTCTTGAGAACCAGGGTGTCCTCTCGATCATCAACCGTGTCCTTCAGCTTGATACTGTTACTATACCTAAAAATCTTGTTCAACAAGGCACCGCTACATGGACCACGTGGAAATCCCTAGCGATAGCTCAAGATAATACGCACGAGACTGTGTCTATTGCTCTTGTTGGCAAATATACATCGCTTCACGACTCCTACATGAGTGTAAGCAAGTCGCTGGAGCATGCGGCTATGCATTGTAAACGGAAAATCGATCTTGTCTGGGTCGATGCCTCTCACTTGGAAGAAGCGACCCAGGAGAGCTCACCCGCTGAGTTCCATAAAGCATGGCATGCTGTCTGCATGGCAGACGGAATCCTTGTACCTGGAGGTTTCGGCCATCGGGGAACGGAAGGAATGATCAAAGCTGCGAAGTGGGCCCGTACCAACAACACTCCGTACCTGGGCATTTGTCTAGGAATGCAGCTTGCTGTCATCGAATATGCACGCAACGTCTGCGGTATAGATGCCCATAGTGAGGAATTTGATGAGCACCACGCCACCCCGACAATCGTCTACATGCCTGAAATCAACAAGGAGAAGATGGGCGGGACGATGCGATTGGGCAAACGACCCACCATCTTCCAGCCTGACACGGAATGGTCTCGTCTGCGCAAGCTATACGGAGACGCCCCCGCCATCTGGGAGCGACATCGTCATCGCTATGAAGTTAATCCCAAGATGGTGGAGCCGCTGGAGAAGGCCGGGTTGGCATTCGTAGGCAGGGACGAGAAAGGTGAGCGCATGGAAATTATCGAGCTCAAAGACCACAAGTGGTATGTTGGCGTGCAGTTTCACCCGGAGTATCTTTCTCGAGTGCTTGCGCCTAGCAAGACGTTCCTTGGCTTCTTCGCTGCTGCATCAGGCTGCCTTGAAGAAATCACCGACTTGTTCAAGGACCGCCATGACCTTAGCCGCCAGGAAATGGATCCTGCTCTTATTCCAGTGCGGTAGGTCAATTCGGAAAAAGGAATGAATGGTTGCAAGGAGTAAAATAATGAACCCATTTGATTTTGGATTGCTTGGGGCGCAGGTTGGCGAAAGACCAACTTTTTTGTTCCTTTTATTTGCTCAAGCTCGCGCATGTTATGTTAAATAGAAATATTTCCACACCTATATACCCATCAGGGCCTGGGCATGGTTCGAATGAAATGGAAATGGACTTAATTATAGTTTCCCATCCTCAGTACATGGTGATTATTCTTTTCAAATTTTGGCCAACATCACTGTCCCCAGTAATATACTTGTTGTAAGGCCTATCTACCTACCTTACGTGATCCTTCCACCAGATAACTACCACATGGATAGCCAGCATACACACAATCAAGCTTTACACCTCCCTCACTTGTGGCGTATCAGCCATCAAAAGACCCTTCATGTGTATTAAATGTCGAGTATTATTTTATTTGACTAAGTTAAGTGGGCCTGAAGGTGCCATCGATCTCGCAGGCCATTATATGCACAAAAAGGGGTAAGTTAGATTATTGCATTGGCGGTTCAGCATCCAAAAAGAAAAACCGGGAAAACATGGGATAACCAACTCTGGGGCTGTTTCGGGGGAATTCAGGGGAACGGTTGGTGAACCGAAGATAAAGAGAAACGACCAAGAAACGCATTGCGACTTCAGCTTTTGCAACCGGCTGGGGAAGGGGGGGGAAGAGGAGCTGCTGGCAACTGACGGGTTAATAGAGGATAAATTTCACGAAAGGACTGGTAGACCGGAAATATAACAATGGAACAAAAACTAAAGGAGTAGCTAAAATATGAGAGAACTGAACAAATAGAAACGTGCGTTCCTGACGTGTTGAACCTTTGGCCTGTTTTCCGGTCTGGGGGTAAAATCAAACTGATGATATATCCGCAGGTGGGACATGGGTATCACAACCACGGAGGGGTAAGGGAAGATCCAGGGGAGTATGATGGTTGGGGTGGCTGTATTAGGAAACGAACCGGGGAGAGAGGGAGGGTTGATCGAGGGGAACTATGTACGAAAAGAGTGCCAAAATATTAGGAAACCGTACCCATAACGCCAAAATGAAAAGAAAACCTGGGCCCTGTTGCCACTTTTTGGCAATGTTTTCCCATCCTATAAACGCTAAAGCAGATAGCCGCCCAAGAAGTTGTTCCCGCCAGGAAAAATGAGGACCAAAAAAAGATTGCTAACTTCAAAAGGACAATTTGGGATTTTCCCCGTGACGACAGACCCGATCAATTTTAAGGGAGGAAGCCTATTATGTATTCTTCCATCATTCCGCCATCAGACGGATCGGAACCATCCCCACATGATGGTTTAGGAATCTGTGCGGAACGAAGGGTGAAACATAGGGTTACCACCCGCCTGAGGTTGCGAACGTGTTTCCTGGAGGTCACGAACAGGAAGAGTCGCGTGGGATGAAGGCATCATGGGCGACATGAATTGTTGTGGAATCATCCCTGGAGTGCCACTTGCATATTCAACTTGGTTAAAAATCGGGTGTTGAAAAGATGTGGCTGGCCAGGCACCATAATTTCCGGCGGCCTGGTTTCCTGCGACGGAGCCTCTTGGATTCATATATTGACCATCGACTGGGGATTGGGGCAATCCTTGGAAATAGTTGACATTAGATGGGGTTGCCCTCGTATCAACTGAGATGGGACTTCCCATAGGAGTAAATTCCTCGTAGTCCGATTTAATCGCCATTGGCGAGAGAGAATTGGGTGTTCCCGTTTCAAAAGGACCAGATATCGAGGGAGAGAAGATGGAAGTCCGGGTTTCTGCAAAGGTGGGAACAACACGGTTATGCATCGGTAGAGTATGAGGTGGCATTTGCAGGTTATTTTGTGGCCTGTTTGAACCCGCCATTTCTGATACATGTCCCTCGCCCGAATTACTCGGCTCGTCGATGTAGCCAGGTTGCTCCGAGTCTGATTCATTTTCTGGGTCCTCCCTGACGCAGCGATTCGTCTTTTCTCGTTTAACAACGTAAACCAAAGTATCGGCGTCTGACAAATGGATGGATGGCCCATTAGATTAGAGGACTTAGAAAAGAAGGATGAAGCATTTCACGAACCAATTTCTCCCCGCTCATAACGCTCCTCCTCCTCCCTTACTCGGTATATTTCGTCCAAAACGGATGCTTTTTCGGCGGGCCTACATTGTTTCTGTGCTTCCTCGCCAGCCGCTTTGAGTTTCCTGGCTGTGATACCATGGGATTTACTCAAATTTCGAAATATATGAATCAGAAGCTTCACCCGGGCTGTTTTATTCATAAGCTTCTGTTGGAGATTTAGAGAAATAAACTGGTTGGGGCTTACGAATTTTCTTTAGATGGTCAGGCTCTTTATGAATAACGTCGGCAGGCCACCACTCTGGTTTTGTTTTCTCAGGATCCTTGGTCTCTCCTGGCGCTGCTTTCCCTCCATTATATGGATGCTTTGCCTGCTTCCGAGGCTCAATGAGCTTGATATAAGCCTTTGCGACTTGGCGACAGTTAATCTGCTGGAAGGCTCTGAAGGCTTCTGCGTAGTAAGCCAACATTTTTTCCTCATCACCGATAGGCAAACCAATCTTGTTCACAGGGTGGCCTTCGAAATCGTCGTCGTCTTCGTCCTCAGAGGGGGTGTTTACTGAGTACTCCAATCGCTTGCGCTTCTGTGCTGGCATATCTCTACGGCAAGATAGATATCGGGGTCGTCTAGATTTTGGGCTGAATGTCGGGTTTATATTTAACTGGCCTGTATTCCACCTTAACAATTGGTTTCCGAGACAATCTATCGGGTATACAAACCTGGAAATATTGCCTGCGCGGCGTGCTGTAGGAACCGCTTTTCAAAGTCCGGAACAAATATTTCACTCTTGTGGTCCTCCATAGATGGAGGTAATTCATACCGGATATTGCCAGACGAGTCAAGATATACCAGGGCATAGTGCTGGTATGGAATGTGAATTGTAGAACGGGATTCAACCGTGAACACATCCTTAGTCATGTTAGCTCCTTTGTAATGTTGCGGATGGAGGCAGCTCGACATATCCACATACGGGCGGGGACTCCCAAGATTGAACCCCTTCCATCGATTCGCTATCGCGAGATTTCAGGTGGCAGCCTGAAGCAGCGTTGGGCGCGGGTCTGACAACCATAGTGCTGAAGGTGGGGCTTGCAATATTGTAGTCGATAATCAATTAGGGTTTAAGCATGTAGCACATATAATAAATGTCGTATGTGGTGATTTCCCCTAACTGTCCGAAGCCGAAATCGAGATATAAGGTGAGCGGTCCCAGGGTGATCCCTAATAAACAGTACGGGAATTCCCAGAGTGATGTGCGGGGCAAAGAGGAAAAAGGGTGGTAAATTTATTAAAACCAGTAGATATGACGAATAAATAATGAACAATCAAAACAACCTCCCAATAAACCATAAAAAAAAAATTCAATTAGGAAAATGTAGTGACAGGATTACCCCGTTCCTAGATATATCGACGCAGAGTGAGTTTTTTCTTCTTTGACTGGAAACGAAAGTAGATGCCGACTCAGGTCCAAGGTGGTACTTTTTGTCAGAGAATGATGCTGGCGATATTTGGCAATGCTGTTGGAAAAAAAAAGTGACAAGATCAGATGTTGGAGGACGGGGAACGAGGCAGATAAATACATCGAGGGTATGTCTGTATGTACAGAACACTCATCGCCAGCATGGCCGAGTGGCAGCTGGGAGAACGCTGAACAGGTCCTTGATCTACTAGCAGGGCAGTGGCGGCTGTTCAAAACGAGTAGTGATATCCAAGAAAAGCGATTGAAATACACAAGCGTGCGACAGGGCTGCACGGCGAGCTGCTTCACCTTCCCCGGTCAGCTACCCCTCCACCAACCTGCAGCGTGATCCGGCAGTTCCACTTCATTGCTTGAGGTGGGATCCACTGCCCAGCGCTCAAGCTAAATGGGGGACGATCAGGGTGTTCCGGTAGCAAGAATGATTCGTAGTACCCGCCAAGAGACGGACAATGCAAAGGGGCCGTGCGGGAGCTTCAAGAGTCTCGAGAGTTGGAGTTGCAGGGGTTAGAAGGCAAGTGGTCCTTCCCTGGAAAATACGGAGGCTCCACGGCGACGGCGAGCTTGAGCACAGGAGTTTTGGGAAACGCCACAGTCAGCGGGTGACATCTCGTTCAATAAGAAAAGGAGGAAGCATTTAGCTATTCCGAATGGATTCTCGCGTCAATGTTTTGAATGCCGTCCCTTTTCTTTCAAGCAGAGAGGTAACTACATGGTTGTCTTCCGCCAGGTGATTTTCTGTTTCCTTCTTCCTTTGGAAACTTCAACGCTGCCAAAATGTTTAAACCCCACATTGAATAGCGGCCCGAAGGCATGGTTCAATAGAGGGCGCTCTTCAACTTGGGCTGCCTGATGTCTGCACAGAACCAACTGAAGAACACGAGCCCACTTAGCATTTTACATGGATCCGGCAGAATCCGTCACGGATCCAGATCGAAGCGTTCCAGCCTCCAGGAAAGGGAAAATCTAGATCCTGGTCCAACCGCTGTATCCGCCTCCAATTATGAAGGCTGCTTCGGGGACCATTGGCCCCATGTTGCTTGTTCGGGTTGTCCCGCGTCCAGCGTTCCACTTTGGCTGGGGCCTCCGAGCTTGGGCGAGAGCATGAAGCCTGGGAGATTTTTTGGCACATTATTTTAGCACATCCAGACAAAATCTGCAAGGTTCGATCGCGGGATCGGGGGTTGTGGGGCCGGTTTGGAATCGAGAGACTAAAATCTCTTGAGTGGCACAAACTAACCCAGCCCTTGCTGCTGGCCCTGGAAACTTGGCGGCCTCAGAGGCTCAAACGAGCAACCTGGGAACGAAGCAGTGACCGCAAACGGGGCAGCGCCCAACAGGAAGCCTTGAAAGAGAAGGTTACGGCCCGCTTGGAATTCCTCAGTGCGACCTCCCTACACGTCTTCAGATACATGTACATACATGTCGCGAACGCATCTCTCGTTTGCGTGCCGTAGTAACGGAGGAGGCTTCAATTCGCCGATGGGCAGCACTCTTTAGCAAGGACTTCGTGTTCCGTATAATTCCCTCCAGACTATTGAGGTTTGCTCGTCCTGGCGTACCTAGGCGGCATGGATCATCTCTGGTGGCCGACGGCGCAAGCCTGAATGCTTCCCTGCCGATATCAATCAGGCATACCGGTCTGACGCTTCCCGACAATCCGGGTCAATAATCGTCTGTCATCGAGCGTTTTGGAATCACACCTGGATAAAGCATGGGCTAACTTGATTGAGAGAGCCCGGCCGTCTCCCCGACACAAACGGCTGATGGAGGACATATCGTGAGCGGCCGGACTGGTATCCCAGGTGGCAAGGTAAACATTGTTCCCCCACGCACGGCGCTCGAGAAGGGCGCCTGATTCGGTGGTTAAAGTATGCAGGGAGACCTGCAATGTCCAATCCCTGCTGTTTTCAACAGCTTTATGTAGTTTGAATGCGGCCGCTCAGGGGATGTTCCTTGAAGTTGCTCGACATCGAGCCCGAGGAGGTCGGCCTGGGAGATTTCCTAATCCGGACACTTGGAGCTGCCAGGTTTCGAGCAACTTTCAACATCCAACGATTCTGCAACAACGTCGTCAACGGTCAATGCCGACCAACCAGTGCTACGCATGCTGTGAATAATAAAATATAATCATCCATCGGAATTTGAGTTAACCCATCTCCCATTATTGCTCTGAGAGGCATGGAATGGCTTCTCTCCGCCAGCCCACGGGAACAAGCATTACTGTTTTGGCCGACACGATCAAGACGGGGGCGCATTCAAGCTTGAACATCCGATCCTTATTCGCGACGGGCAAAGCAGACTCGAATCCGAGCCTTGAAATCGACGACCTTGGGCCATTTTGCCCAGGACCTAGGAATGAGCTTGCGCACTAGCCTCAACATCGCAATCCTCAACATTTCCCTTCCTGTCTTTCGCCCCTTGGATTGATTGCAGTGTGCAGGGCAGGCTCTGCCACACCCGTACTGATCTTCCTAAGATCAAGAAGACACCTACGTTCCAATAGTCAATCAGCAAGGAGTGAGGCATCCCTAGGTTCGCCACAAGGATGCCAGGGGCGGGCTTGCGGAATGCCGTGGACTCTTAATTCCCAGATTGATATTCGAGCTCAAACGAGATAGCAAAATTGCATCAGATGACATCTCATCTTGCATCGTGCGAGACCCTTGATCTTACGGAGCCTAGCAGAGGGTGGTGGGTCGAAGCCCTCCAAAATGTGGAGCCCGATTCGCATCTCGCATATACAAGGCATCGGCGCAAACAACGCTTTGATTATCAGTCCACTGGACCACTTCCATATCCTGTGGACTGACAAGGTTCTGGCTTATAGCTTACATTATTCATCTACTATGTGATCTTTTCTTGTAAAGTTAAATCGAAAATGTTGCAAACTGAATCGTCGTGCGAGGTCTTGCCGCACCGATATTGAAATGTGAGGCTGTCCAATGAACTGATACTGAAGCTCGACTAGTCTGCGTGGCCAGGCGCACGAGTCCAACCACTCCACATACATATTAAACGCGCAGACTTTTTACCCCAGAGTTGCTGATAAAGAAACAGTGAAACAGGGAGCAGCACAATAATGTATCTTTGATGCTCGTCTTTTCAGGTATAGTTAATGCTGTTTTTCCTTCAGAGATTTAAATGGACAGAGTCCAACAATTGTTGCCATAATGCCTGCCTTCTGAACTAGGCTAGGAGCAAAAGCTCGCCCGCATGGAGATAGCAAGATACAAAGTCACTGCTGACAAGAATGCTAGTTAAGAAGTTTTGAATCACCCAGTGTCCAGACTTCGCGTACCTACATCTCTTCCAGTGCAGACAGGAGAGATTAAGGTTTCGCCAAATGTGAAAACTGGGATATTAGCTAGAGCGAGAAATTTCGGAAAGCAATCCTGCTATGTTTTCCGGAGCATCCATCCCCGCAACATCCTCTCCGCCGACATTAAGATTGAAGATTCATGAAGATCAATGGACTCGCATGTGGTCTTCGTGCGCTCACTTGCCCAGATCACCGCGGCGGAAACCACAACCTTTGAAGCACCCGGTTTAAGAATCATAACTAGCTAAACATAGGTCTACTACAGTTCGGAAAACATTCAGTTAACCCAGTCAGCTAATTTACACACGAATTATTTTATCAAGGGGCGTCTGGAGATGTTGAAAAAATGGTGGTCTCAAACATGTTGAGAACGTCTCAACTTGAACTTCCAGATGCTTACTGAAGTCATTGTCTTTATGTGGTCTAGGTCCTGTCGGGAATATTTCTTTTTCCAAAATCATCCTCACATCCAATAGGCCAACGTCCACACATTGATCGGCACGCCAGCAGGATCGAGATACATTCCTGGCCTGTGAATGTTATTATTGTGGATGGTCTCGTCCCACCAAATGTGCCCTGTGTCAGTGTTGTTGATGTTGGAGGCAAATCAAAGTAATCATACCATGCGAACTCACTTCCGCTCGCGATGGAAGTCGTGGGAGCTCATGGGACGGTTAGTTGAAATTTCAGAACACAAAGCGCTAGAGCCACTGTGGGTGACATACTCTGACATGAGCTATGAACAGACTACTAGTCACGAGCGTGCTCTATATTAATATCTACATGTATCGATTATTTCTACATGATTATCTTCGGGTGAAATGTGAAGTTTGTGCGATTCCTTGCGCTGGCGTTTGTTCTATTTCCACGAACGCCGTGCTATCCAAAATCTCCAGGCTTCTTTAAAGTTTGAGGCATATGCACATCGGCGATACTTAAATTCTTATTTGCTGTTGGAGTAGCCTCATCGACAAGGCTCTTGGGCCGATCGAATGGCAATTTGCAGCGGCAATGCCAATAATGCTGATGATTCGACGATCTGAAGTGGGTGTCAGAGAATGCAGACAATCGAATCTTGCTTGATATCGACTTGAAATAATCAAGTTCCACCACCAATTTTCAAAACCGGATGGGCGCTCAACACGGCAAATCAAAAAATGGCACTGGTTGGACAGTTCTATTTATTTCCTTTTTATACCCTAGTTTACTACTCTTACACTGGCCTGTTCTTCCGAGCTTGCAGATGACAGATCTGGCACAGAAAGAAAGGTTTCGATTTTTGATTGGCCAGGCCGTCGGCGTTTCTGGTCCCTCCTTCGCACATTTTGTTAATTTCAATAATATTTGGGCCGGCACAATGTTTTCTTTTGCATCGGTGGCAACGTGCTTTCAAGAAAAGAGGGCATTTCGGCTTGGTGATTCCCAAAGAGGGTGTGAAACTCTTGCTTGAAGGCGGAAGGAAACCTGCACCCAATTTTGTCACAGATCTCTCTCCGACGCACCTCGGGCGAAGACCGAGGTGTTCAGGACACTGTTGATGTGGATGGCGCATACAGTGTAGAATCTACCAGGCGAGAATCCCGCTTCTTCTAGAGTCCCTCTGAAGCCATGGTGCAATTTGAAGTCCTGGACGCTTTACTCTAGCCCGCTGCTAGTTCTTGACAGCCGTTCGAGAGCCACAAATGACAACGCAAAATCATTTTAATCCCCCGAGGTTTCGCTTGACGAAACACCCGCTTTGGAGAAGGAAGCGCATTTTCAGCCCCTTCGCTATGTTCAACGAGGAGCCGCAGTACCCTCGCCGCATCTTCAAGGCTGTGATTTATTATGAAGGAAACCGAGTGGGGGCCATCCGCGGTAGCTGGCTCATACCAATTTTGGCTCAAAGTGTCCACACCAGCACTACTTCCAAACACATACTCTCCTCGGGATATTTGCCCACCCTCTTGCAAAGATACAAGTGGATATATTTAAGAAGCTGTCTCCGGAGGTTTCCTCTGAACATAGATTCTACATGCGATTTGCGGGACCCGCAGAGAGTACCTGTTCCAACAGGGTTGTATTTCCAGCAAGCAACCCCGACTGTCTCAAAGCAAAATTGACAAAGTGGGAGAGCATCGATCTGTGAGCCGCAATCTCGCCAATGTGAAGCGTTCTCCAACCATTATTACTCATCGTGGCATGTTGTCACTAAGTTAACCGCTTGCAAGTCAAGACTGCCGGCGGTGGTGTGCCGTCTTCTGCCGCTTGCCGCCCCGACAACTTGGTGATGTACATTATGTACAGTACAACCAGGGAAGGAAAAGCCGGCAACCCACGATTTGGTGGCCTGCGGGTAGAAAAGGGTGAAAATTACGCATCATTGTTTGTTATTGTTCTTGTTTCTCCGTTTGGATGATAATCATATTGACGGGATACGCTGCGCACGGATGTGGAGGCGGCCTTTGCCAATTGAATCGGTTAAAAAGCTGGTGCCAAAGCTGCAATCCACAAACGAGTGTTTATTGAACATCGAAATAGGGTCAAGACGGGTATTGATACGAGAAGCGAGAAGTTCGCTCTCACGCAAGGCTCTCAGTCGAACGGGTGAACTAGCTTGAAGATCTTAAGCGCAAGCTTTGAGAGTGCAAAACTCTCATTAAATAAATTCAAGCTTACCCGCAGCCAAACCCTAATCCTATTGATAGCACTGGGACGTGAAAACTCTGGCGATTCAATGAACCGGTGCAATGACTTGGATATACCAAGTAAATAGCAAAGAATATCACACATGGTTCATACCCGCAATACCGCGCCAAGGTCTGGAGGAATTCGCTGTGGTGTGCTTGGAAACTCCATGCCCTCTGGGAGTTTTCACATCCACACGCAGTCCTAAGGTGATGATTTGATTCGCCTCCATGAATTTCTAAAACAACTAGGGCAATGCCTTTCAACGCCCCATAACGCCCCAGAAGCCTCCAAGACGCCCAAACCAGCAACTAAGATTTCAAGGCTTGTGCACGGTCACCGAGCCAAGAGATGTCAAACATATGGAACATGTGAACATCGCCCTCTAGCAGCATCTCCAACCCTCCTGACACTCCCTGGGCCCAGGCAGAATAACAATTGCAAACCGAGTAGAAGATCCCCCCCACTGGCCAAGGGAAGGGCTGACCCTCATAACAAGCCCCAGCGCCCTGGACCTCCGGTACAGTACATCTGAAACCCTCTTGTCCACTAATGGGCACTCGACACTCCGTACCGCTGTGGCTGTTTAGCACACAAAATCCCTACAACCGGGTCCCTGTTCCTGATCCCCGCCGAGATTAATAACCCGCACCAACACTAAAACTCGCATGACGAAGCGAAAACGGCCAGGGTTGCTTGACACTTGTCCTGCCCATCTTGTTGGTTCTTGGGATAGATCAAGGGTCCAGGAACCTTTTTTAGCAGCTGACAGGGGTGTTTGACAGGGAAGACGGGAGGTTCTGGCCAGCGACGGTGCTTTGTGTTGTTGTGGTGTGACCGCCTGTCTGGAGCCTATGAGTAGCCATTTTCCCGCATTAACCAGAGGGCTGGGTGCTAAGCGTAGCCTATCGTCCACCATCGGGGAAATGCTGTGGGGCCTTATTAGTTACTGCCGCTGGGGGACAACCCCTAACTACCCACAGAACATACCGCCACTCGCGTTGATAATCTCCATCCCCTTCTTGGGATAGAGTAGTTTGGAAGCTGAGCCACCGAGTCTCCAAACTTAGGTCTCGGGCCCACGCCGGCTGCGGATCGCCGCATGATTTGCTTGGCTTTAAACGAAAAACCTTGGGGACACCGACCCGTGCCTAGGAATTTCACCCGAGACTAGATGTCACCCACAGTTGATGAATGGGTGGGTCCTGTGATGGAAACAGCTTTCAGCTTACCGTCGAATGGAACTGGGCGAGAATTGGGTGGGAGCATGGGGAAGGAAACGAACAGCCCGCTCGAATTAAAATGATTATGCACGCCATCAACATTTCTAAGACACAAGCCGCGTCATTGCCTGGGATATACGGGCTACATCTGACATCGAATAATCTGTCGGTTGTCGTTGAAAATGGTCAATGTGTTTCAGACATCAATATTCCATACATTTACCCCATTTTGCCCCAACAATGCTTTGATTGTCGGGCCGGAACACCAAGGCGGGAAACAAGCAAAATGCTTCCGGGACATGGGGTTAAGGAGCGGGTTCTGGGGCCCCAGGCAGTCTAGTCTTCGCTCTAGCCTTCGGAATCTTATCTACGCGGTTAGGCGGGCAATTAAATAGGAGGTCATTCGAGGAATTCCACGGGCAGATCTAAGATGGAATAGAGGGGTAACAGCAGGGGCGAAAAGCAAAATGATGACGGCCGTCTTTTCTCATGCCGCTTTTGCAGAGACCCTGGCTCTGGGTACTCCTTCCCATGATTGTTCACACGAAGACTCCGAGGAACACAGGAAAAAGAACAGGACAACAACCCGTCAATAATTTCCCTCAATATAGAAGTTGGCTCTTCAGATGTCTCCTTTTGTTCCCTTCCCTCCTCTTGGTCTTCTTCAAGCATACCGCCAGCCCGGCCAATCCGGCTTCCCCGGCGCGCTAAGAACGGAAATCTATACCAAAAAAAGGGGGGTAGGGGTTGGGGGGGATGGACGGGGAAAGAAAGTAGCCCATTGACGGTTGTGAATAGAAGAAATATTACGCCCCAAAACCTCATCAACAAAATCTCCAATCAAGATATTTGAATAGAAAACAGAAATATAGAACATTGTAGTGGATTATATGTACATATACAAAATTTCTTCTTCGCCCTCCGCTCGCTCCTTTTCCATCGCTGTACAACCCTCACAGTGACGGGGGAGTGGGGACTTAAAAGGAGAACATAATCCAAAAAAGGCCGAAAATAAGGCGGACAATACGGTTCCATTCCTTGCTTACGAAGGGGGCGTCGACGTCGTCGTACTTGTGTTAGTATCATTGCTGGCACTGCCGCCAGATTCCAGGAGTCCAGCTTCCTTAACAAGCTCGTAAAACTGGCCGCCGCGCTGAATAAGCGCGGCTGGGGTATCAAATTCAGCAACAGTTCCGTGGTCCAAAACGACGATCCGATCGCTATCTAAGATAGTGTTGATACGGTGCGCGATGGTGATGATAGTTCGGTCACGGAAAATGCTGCTTCGTAGCATCTGCTGCAACAGTGCGTCTGTTTCCACGTCGACAGCGGCCTGTAGAAAAAGGATGAGGAATCAAAATCACAAAGTTGGCTAGACAAAAAAAGAAAAATGGAAGAAGAAAGATAATCACGACGCGCTAACTGGTGTTTTTGCTGGGGTAAAGAAAATCGTGGCTTACAGTGGCTTCGTCCAGCACTAAGATGTTGCTTGGCGTTAGGAGAGCTCGGGCTAGTGAAATAAGCTGTCGCTGGCCTTGGCTAAGATTCGAGCCTGGAAATACAAACACGTCAGCTTGAAATGTAAAACGATAGATATCTGATTGGCTGTATTGGACAGTGATTGGAAACCGACCTCCTTCATGGATTTGTGCATCCAGTTGACCAGGTAAACTGGAAATGTGGTCCTTTAACCGTGCGTGTCCTGATCGACAATGGTCAGCGGGGAACTACGGATTGGGCAGCTAAGGCTGAAAGAGGGCTTACCAAGAACGCTCCATAATTCGGTGTCATCATGGGCGTGGCGTGGGTCGAGGTTGTCTCGAACGGTACCTTCGAACAAGGCAGCGTCTTGTGGGATAATTGCCAAGCGACCCCGCAAATCGAAGAGGCCAATAGAACTGATGTCCAAACCATCGATACTGTCACAGGGGAAGTCAGCAAACAAAGGTCCCAGCATTTTGACCACCTCCTCGAGAAGAGCCTTTACCTTATACTTCCTGATGTCGCCTCAATGATACGGAACAGTGCCAAAGTCAGGGAACTTTTACCTGCTCCTGTCCGACCAACGACGCCGATCTTTTCGTGTGGCTTAATTTGAAGATTTATGTTCTTCAATACAAGGTCTAGGCCTTCACGGTATCGGGTGCTGTAGTCCTTGAAGTGTACACCACCTTGGGACGGCCAACCGATCTGGGGCCGCTTCTTGAAAATGACGTCAGGAGCTTCGCTGGGCAGGTTTGCATACTCCAGAACTCTCTCCACCGACACGATATTCGTTTCCACCTCGACTGTTTGTCGCACAATCCAATTAAGAGACTGAGTGATTTGGAGCGCGTATGACATCGATAAACCAACCATTCCAGCAGATAATTTGGACCCAGTCGCTACAGACAGAATCGGGAACGAGGCTGCTGCCAGGATAATCACGGAGCCAATGAATTCTAGGCGTACAGCGAGCCACCTGTTTGCACTGATGGAAGGGTAATATGCCCGAAGGTTCGCATCCATACGATACTCGTTCTCTTTTGAGAATCTATCCTGTTGCTGATAGGCCCGAATGGTCGAGATACCACCGAGAGTTTCTTGGAAGTGAGCGAAGATGGGGCTTTTACTAACACTATCCAATCTCTTAAGTTCGCGTGACGTTCTCAAATAATACTTTTGGAATCCAAAATAAACTGCTCCGAGAGGAATAATCAGAACGAGGAATAGTGGAGTTGACACGCTGATGACCATCATTGTAAATGCTGCTCTTGCAGCGTTGACAAATAACTGTTTTTCTCAGATTAGTCCTAAATTTTTACCAAGGGAGACTGTCAGGGTATCTTACCATATTGAATGTGCGCGAGAGAACTTCATCAACTCGGTATATATCGCTAAATTAAATTCCGTTAGCAACGAACAGAACTTGCATCACTGGTAAAAGGAGAAGAACAAACCTTGAGAAACGATTAAGAATTCTGCCAGAAGGGGTAGTTTCGAAAAAGTTCATAGGAGACCGGAAGATAGCGTATGCCATTCTCTCATGCAATTTACGCGATGCCTTGATAATGTAGTTAGCGAAACAGCCCCTGTTTATAGCTATCAGAATACAAATCACCGAGAACCGTACCTCAATAGAACAAAATATCCAAAGAATTAGAGTCTGCAAGACAACAAGAGCAGAAGATCCAAATCCAAACGCGAAATAAATGCCAATATATTTTCCAATCTGGGGATTCATTCCAGATTTTTTGTTCATATCTGCCCATCGCTCTAGCCAGAAACTACCAGCAACCTGTGCCGTTTGCGCCAATATAAGTGCCGTCAAATAACTAGCCACCGCGTAGAGATTGCTCGTCTTCGCATACTCGCCATAGACGCTCCATTTGACCTTTCCTTGCTCGGAGGTTTCTTTCGTCTGCTTGGATTTGAGAGCTCCTTCTTCGTCCACGACTTTGCGTGGGCCTTGCCAGCTAGCCGTGCTAGCACGTCGTAGAGTTGCTGTGCTTGTGCGTCGCATGACACCATTGTGAATAGGTGCAAGAGGTCCTAGTCGCTCCTGAGCTTCTTCTATTTCGGAGAGATCAGAATCATCTCCATCGTCAACGATTGCTAATGTGTCTCGGCTGTTCACGCTTTCATCTTCCCTGGTGCTGTTGTTTGAACCGGAATCGTCTTCGGTAGTCGTGGAGCGGATAAGATTGGCAGTTTCGCCTTTCATGGCTAGGAGTTGCTCGTATGTTCCCTTCTCAATGATAGTCCCATTGCGTAGTAATGCGATGAAGTCCGCTTCTTTTAGCACAGTGATAGCATTGGTTGCGAGGATCCTCGTTTTTCCAGCCAGCACACCATTCCGGCCAAGGACTCGGTTAATAATATGTCTCCCGACATGTTGATCCACAGCTGACAAGCAATCGTCCAAAAGGTATACGTCTGCGCGGGCATACACGGCTCTTGCCAGCGTTAAACGGGCCTTTTGGCCGCCAGAGAGAGAAATACCACGTTCACCAACCTCGGTCTGGTCGCCATCCGGAAGGGTCTTGAAATCGTCGAGCAGAGCGCAAGCTTCTACAGTAATCTCGTAGAAATGAGGATCCCAGCGATGACCGAAGACGATATTTTCCCTGACACTAGCATTCATAACCCAAGCTTGTTGTGCGACATACGCAGTGCGACCTCTGACAACCACTTCTCCATTAATCTTCCAAAGATCTCCTAGCATAGCTTGCAGGAAAGATGACTTTCCAGCACCCACGCGTCCGACTATACAACTCAGCTCCCCTTTCCGAGCACTGAATTCAATATTCTCCAGCGCGTTTCGACCGTCATGTTTGTTCCATGTAAAGGACGCATCTCGAATTCGTACGGACTCATCCCCAGTGTGAGAAACAGCCTCCTCAAATGTAACTGCATCTTTCTGCAATTCTTCACTAGCGAAATAAGTCGTGAGACGAGATACTGCGACTGAAGCCTCGATAATGGACGTGATGACCATTGGGAGAATGGACAGGGGAAATGTGAGGAGATTGAAAAGGGTTAATGCTGGGAAGACAATCTCCGTGGTCAAGGGCCTATCGTTCGTCAAAACAAATACGGCGAAAGTGGAACAGGAGACCAGGAATGGAGTCGATGACCAGGTAAAGTTTGCAATAGACTGTGTTGCGCCAATTTTTCTCAGTGTATTTAACTCCAGGTCATTGCGAACATGGTTGAGCTTGTTCATAAAAGCGTTATTCCAGGCGTAAAGTTTGATAGTTTTCATGTTGTTTAGAATTTCGGTCATTAGCCTGGTTCGTTGATCTTTGTTCTTCATTTGCTTGATCTGAAGGTTTTTCATTATCTTCGCAATCAACCCGTTAAGTGGAACCATAAGTATCATCATTCCAACACCAGCAAGCATACTCAACCCAAGAAGCTGATATAGAGATAGCATACAAAGGGTAATTTGGAACGGAGCCGACCAAAGCTGCATCCCAAACTGAGCCAGGTCGGAAAGTCGTTGCTGGTCAACGGCCATATGGTTTACGATGTCACCAGTTGTCTTTGAAGCGCGACCCTCGTTGGAGAGTTTTAGGGACTTTGTATAGATCATGGACGTCAAAGACGACTTAACCCGCATACCAGTTTCAAATGCCCTCTGGAAATACTGGTGAAGGCAAGCTGTCTGGCTCACAGAAACGACGAACATGCCGAGCGCAATCGCGACACCACGCGCGACCGGCTGGGGTGTGTCAGAACTATATGAGTCAATGAACGTGATAAGGAGACGTAGGAGCTGGGGCTGGGCAAAAGCCAAAATGTCGCTGCCGGATTTTATTACGGCACCCCGGAAGTATGGCGCACTAAACGCTCTAAAGAGGGCAACCCATAACGACGGCTTCTTCTTTTTCAGCTCACGAGCCCACGCTTTCTCGAGTTCGTGACCGGTAACACCTGTAGTATCCCGGCGGCGCAGATTCCATAAATCATCTTGGGTGAGGAAATTTTTGTAGCCGACCTTCATCAATGGTGTCATCCAAGAGAAAGTCAAGACGGCGAAGATATCAGCATATTCGTATGGGCATTCGTCTTCGTCTCCCAACGCGTCATACGCGCTTTGCTTCTTCTCGATAAAGTATTCTAACACGAATTCGATTATCACAAGGCCAAGACCAACGGTAAATGTGATAAAATAAGGTAGCTGATGCCGGTATAACTGCTGGGAGACGAGGGATCGGAGTTTAACCGCGTAGACGATGATCAAAAATAGCCAGTAGAATAAAACGACCCCGTTCGGTTGGCGGCTCCTCCAATGTTCGTAGTATTGTACGGTATAAATAACGCCCAGAGATCCGAGAATAAGTATAGTTGTCCAGAATCTAAAGTCTCCAAACCAGATCTTGGGAAACGTCTCGACCTGAAGCGAGGCTTGGAGGGTGGTAACCAAGATGAGAGCCCAGATAACAGACTGTACCCGTATTAGACCACGCAACATCCACAGTTTGAAGTCTGAGAACGAGGTTCCTGAGCGAACTTACCAACTTTGCGTAGAAATGCCAATTCTTCTGTACGGGTTGGGGGGTTCTCTTGTTGAGTAGGAACCATATGGCACCAGCGCCCATCACCAGACCCCACCCGGCCACCAGAGATACCCAGACATCTAGAAAACAAGGCGTGAAGTCGAATCTCGTGCCACTTATCGGGCCCCATCCTTCGCTATCGCCGCAGAATGGTTGCCGGCGAGCGAGGGCTGAAGGCAACGCGGAGCTGACATTGGAAGTCGATGGAGTGGAGAGGACCACTTGGGGGATTCCATTCAAGGCCATCTTCTGGTCAATGAACCGTGGACCGGAAAACGGGAGGAGTCAGCAGCAGCAGGTGTTACAACACCCGGCGAGAAGGTGGGAAAAACAGAAGCAGAGGGTTGTCGTGGAATTTGTTTTCTCGTGATGGGGGAAAGATAACGATTTATAAAGCAGCCGAGAACGAGCGGAGGAAGCTTGGACCCCACGGAGATGGGCCGCTGACTAACGCTGCACGCTGCCACGCTGCGGCTAGACTGCAAGGGGACTAGCGCCTGGATTATTTATCCGAGAGCTGACTTACAAATGACATTCCAAGGTTCCAAGGCAGCCAGGTTTCAAGATCTCGAAAAATATTTCTTTATGTAGACTAAATTATCAATAGGGCAATTCTGCTGCTTTCAAAAAGAACTCAATTATCATTACCAAGCGTTTCCCTTGGATGTTGATGGGTGTTGATGTAACCTCGTGTTGCGGGAGAACCGCGATGTGGAAATCTCTGAGCTCAAGGATTCGTGGAGCATCCTAGATTCGCTAGGAATAATACGCAGCGTAGTGCAGCCTGGCCTTGGATATTGAATTTGTCACCACCGCTATTACTAATAATGACTTTGCCAGGGTTGTTGTCTCCCTCTCCACACCGTACGGAGTAGACCGAGGCCGAGCTGCTATTTCCGAGCACAAAATCCGGTCTTCTGCCCAGCGCGTGGAAGCCTCAACCACGAATACGGCATCGAAGCATGGGAGCTCCCAGTCATTGATTCGTGAATCGGCACACACGGAGCATCTCACCTCCACTAGCCAATGACTCGTGGGAAATGACTCTTCCCAGTTAATTCTGACACTTTTTGATGCAGCCAAGTTGAAGGCGAAACTTGGCGGTGACGGCAGAGTGGATGTTACTAACTGGATACGGACTAGCGCACAGTCATTGGCTTCCCCTCGTCGTCCAAGGATATTTATGTATAAAACTTCCAAACAGATGTGAAAGGAGAAGGCCATTCGACATCAAGGCATTCCTAAATTTCAACTCGCAGAAGAAGACACCATGGCCATGGCGCCAGGTACCGATAAGGGAGAAGAGTTTCTGAAGCGCCCTTTATACGGTGAGTGTACCGTCCTTCCTCTCATTCGTGGGGTAGCGGGGAAGCTAACAACAGGACGAACCGTCCTGGATCTCCATACAGTTTTCGATCTTCCAGCAGAGCTACTTGCTGCGCTGTCGCATAAGGCTACGGGCGTGCAGACTCCCATTACACTCAAACTAGACGAGCGCCATAAGACGCTAGAACAAAGGGAAAGGCCTGATGGAACCGCCGGCGTTACGTCATGCTCCTTATGCCAGGTCTCCTTCCAGAACGTCCAGGAGCAGAGGGAGCACGTAAAGTCGGACCACCACAGATACAATTTGAAGTCGCGATTACGGGGAACTCCTGTGTTAAATGAAGTCGAGTTCAACAAGGCCATTGGAGAGTTGGACGAGTCGATATCCGGGTCTGAATCCTCCTCAGACGAAGAAGCGGAGGTTGAGGAAGGGCAGCAAACTCCTGATACCACACTCACTGCGCTCCTTAAGAAGCAAGCGAAAATATCATCTACGACAGAAGCGGAGGAGATAATAACGAAGCAGAAAAATAAACCGGGGAAGCATCCATTGCTCTGGTTCTCGAGCCCTTTGCTCCCGCAAACGACATCCTTGGGTATCTATCGAGCCCTTTTCACCAACATAGAGCAAGAAGAAACGGACCATTTATTAGAGTCTCTGAAGAATAAGCAATACAAGGCCGCGCCGTACCAACCAAACAAAGTCTCGCACCCGAGTGATAAGATCACCAAAGTCCAACAAGGCGGCCCCCACATTTTCCTCTGCATGATTGGCGGCGGTCATTTCGCTGCAATGGTAGTGGCATTAACTCCAGAGGTAATAAAGAAGCCGGGTGGAATCGAGGAACGGCAGGCACGGGTAGTTGCACACAAGACATTTCATCGATATACAACGAGGCGGAAACAGGGTGGCTCCCAATCCGCCGCTGATGCTGCACATGGAGCTGCACATTCCGCGGGTGCGTCGCTACGAAGATACAACGAAGCCGCATTGCAGACCGAAATCAGGCAGTTGCTGGAGGCCTGGAAAGAAATGATCGACCAGGCACAATTGCTCTTCGTAAGAGCGACAGGAAACACCAATCGGAGAATTCTATTCGGGCCATACGATGGGCAGGTTCTTAAACAGTCGGATGTCAGACTACGTGGATTCCCCTTTACAACACGGCGAGCCACGCAGGGGGAACTTATGAGAGCATTTACCGAACTAACTCGGGTCAAAATTAGTCATATCGATGAAGCGGCCCTCGCGCTTGAAGCTGAAAAGAACCGTGAAGCCCTGTCCGGATCACCCAAACCACCTACACAGCCGTCACAACGGCAAAAGCCAAAATTATCCAATGAGGAGGAGACATGGATACTACATACTTCCCAGATCCAAGCTCTAATCCGCCGCTCTAAAGTTCCCGCTTTAATATCCTACATCACAAGCAACTCCATCCCCGCATCGTTCACATTTCACAGTTCTTCCCCCCAACAAACGCACCATTCCCCCACTCCCTTACATTTAGCCGCAAGCTCCAACTCCCCCGCAATCGTTCTAGCGCTCCTCACAAAATGCAACTCCGACCCCACCGTTCTGAACGGAGAGGGCAAGCCACCCTTCGATCTGGCAGGTGACCGGCCCACCCGCGACTCCTTCCGCGTAGCGCGCCATGAGCTCGGCGAGACCAAATGGAACTGGGACGCAGCCCACGTTCCGTCCGCGATATCAAAGATAGAAGCGGATAGCAGAACAGAACGTGAGAGGCAGGCTGCGGCAGACGCAGAGGCTAACAGGCGGAAGACCGAGGCAGAACGTTTGAAACGGGAGGATGTGGAAAGGGCCATCGGGAACGCGAAACGGCAAGGCGGGCGTAGCCTGTTGGAGAAGACTGGTGCAGAGAAGCGGGAGGAGGAGATGAGGGGGATGACGCCGGAGATGCGAGCGAGGCTAGAGCGGGAGCGGCGGGCGAGGGCTGCGGAGGAACGGATTCGGAGGATGCAGGCTGGTGGTGGTGCTGGTGGGGTGTGATTGTTAGATTTAGAGAATTTCATACCATCATTTTCTGTGATTGATTGTAGCCGTTGCCCAATATCCGCACGTTGGTGCTTGAGTATTTTACCCTGCTTACTGCGGGAGGCATGTTCCTCTGGTTTACATTTTCTGGAGAGATCCCCGATAAGCCTCGCAGACGCAAATAGCACCATGGAATCGTTCACAACTGTTATGAGTGGGCGGCCGTCAATATAAGCCCTACACATGTTGTTCCTAGCACATACGAACATAGGGAGTGGAAAATAGGGCTTCCCGTCCGCTCAGCCGTACTCAAGCCACTCGCCGGCCTGTTAGTAGTTGGGTGGGTGACCACCAGCGAATCCGGGCTTTCGTATGTTTTTTTTGTTTTTATTTTGTTCTCCCCTTTTTCCAGAGTTCTCCCTAGCCACCTTCGTGAAATCTCCTTCAATGGCTATGTTCGTGGTTGGAAATGGCCAATAGCCCCGTCGGGATGGCCCAGCACCGTTGTCAAGCGTACATTCAGCAACGAGCAACGCACTGCTTTTTCTGCAGATCACTTTATCAAGGAGGGTTGGCGGATAATATCCTAGACCGCTGAAAGGGTCTAATCGTCTCAACCCCGAGCAAAAACACAATTGACAAGCATCCCGTCAATCTACCTAGCTGTTGTGAGGAGCAGTTTTCCTTTTGATATGACGAACGAAAACCCCCTGCTGTAGGGTTGAACTAGGTGTTACTCGCATCGTCCCTATCTCTTGAAGCCCTCCGGCCGGAGCGTAACTTACCCACTGTCGATTGGACAAATAGTTACTTGCTGCTCCGTGGCGGCGCGACCGCTGCCTTGCTTCAATTCGCTTCAAGCCCCCAACTGTGAAAGAGCTGGTCTTGTTTTGTTGATTTCATTCTTTTTCTCATTCACCCGATAATAGAAGTCCCTTTTGGATCCCACTCCAACGGGATGTCGCCATAGGAGTGTCAGTGCGGAGAGCCCTGGAAATGCCCGGGAGGTCCAACGATCATACGTCATTTTGGCCAGAAGATTTTGTTTCACAGGCGTTCCAGATGGCATGCACTGGAACTGATTAACTATATTGCCTATATAACTTCAAATGCATTTAGCTTCTGGCTGGCAAGAACCGTGTGTCAACCAAGGGGCTTAATTCGCGCAGGGTTAACCACAGACCTGAGACGATTTCCCCTGGTGTTTCCCACGGCTTGTTTGCTGCGAACAAAGGCACGGGCGCCAGGTTTCTCAGCTGTGAAAGAAACCAAGAGCAAGAAGAATGCTGCAAGATAGAATTCACGAACAATTATAAAACCTATTTTCACAACACTGTTTGAGTTGTTCCTTTGAGAGAGCTAGTGGGAAGTGTCTTGCGATGGTGGGGAGAGAGAGGTCTATACATAGCAGGTGGTTGCAGACGACAGTTCTCGTGCTGGAAGTTGCGGCTCCCATTCACTCCTCGCGGTCTCTTCTTCAACTTCATTCCGCGTCAGAAGATGCTGCTCACACCTCAAACATGTCATGCTATCATTCCTGTTATTTCAGAATGAAATACAACTCATTCTAGCTTTTTTCACTTTACACAGCTGCATCTATCTATTTCTACTAAACACTTGATATTTCGCATGCTATATCAGACATCTCAGCTCTATAGATAGCTGCTGCAGTGCGAACGAATAGACCACTGTGGGGATAATCAAACACTCGCTTCCCCATTCCCAGCAACAAGAATGGCCTCACCCGTCGCGTCGGACAGCGCTTCCTCCTCCCCCACAAGCTCTCCTGTGGGATACCTACGTGTGTGGCAGGGTGGCAGGCCCCTGCCAGACCCTGTTGGAAGTACGTTACAAGTCTACGATTCCCCATATGTCTCCCCTTGCCTATCGATATTTCTCTACCTATCTAACCAACGGCATGTTCGGCGCACAGTAATTTACATTTACGCGGATAAGGAACTCGTAATTGGCCGCAATTACCGGTCATGGTAGGCTCAAACCGAATAGCCCAGGAGGGAGGGGCGTGGATCGCTGCAAAATAGATTTACTGGATATACTGATAAATTAACCTACATGGCTTATATATACAGTGACGCGGTGATCCCAGGCGATATGGCAATCTCCAACAAACACCTACGGATCTACACCATCATTTTCGACAAAGGGAATCCGGGTGAAGTTGGGCCGCTCGTGTACGCGAAGAACCTCGCTCGATTCGGATCCATATGGAATTCATTAGAAATAATGAAGGACGATCCTGCAGTACTGTTGAGTGACAAGGATGAGCTAAAGCTCTCCCCTCTCACCGTCCTCTCGTTTCATTCCATGGGACTGGTGCATAGAGTGCCCTTCAGTGAAGCACAGCGGAAGGAGATGAAGGTCTGCTTCCCTTCCATTTTCGCTTTCGTCATTTCTTTGCTGTCCTTCTACGATTATACAGCTCGTATCAAGGAGAAAACAAGACTAACCAAGGTAAAATAATATTATAGCGCTTCGAAAAGAGATACAAAGTCTCAGATAGGCTGCTGGGATGTGGCGCGTATGGGAGAGTCTATATGGCCGTCAGTATGAAACACAAGAAACAACTTGCTTGCAAAATAATCGACCTTGGAAACTTGAGGAAGCGACTCCAACTCATTAAACGCGGGAAACATACTGAATTGCGGGCTCCACGTCCTGCTGCCGAGGTCGATGTCGAGGAGGAGACGGAGAAAGTCAAATATTGGGCTGAGAGGAGGCAGGAGATCTTGGCCATCGAGGCAAAGCTGCGGGTTTATGAACGGGAAGTGGATATTTTGAAAGATCTGGATCACGTATGGCGTTTGCTCCTAGCTTTTCCGGCGATTGTTTGAAATGCCACAAACTAATCAGGCGAAATAGCCGAATATCATAAGACTGGAACAAGTGATCAGGGGCGAGAACACGATGTAAGTCAATCTTCTTTTTACAAGGTCACGTAACTGAGAGAACAGGGCGCGATGCTGACCTGCATAAAACACAACAGGTATATTTTCCAGGAGCTAGTTACCGCAGGGGACCTATTTTCGTTTCTCGAGTACAAACAGTTTAATCTATCTGATTCGGAGGCTGCGGTAATAGTGCGACAAGTCGCCCTCGCTATACGCTATCTTCACCGCAACAACGTTGTTCATCGCGACATCAAACCTGATAACGTTCTGATGACGTCGCTTTCAAACGGTGCGCGCGTTGTCCTGACAGATTTTGGCTGTGCGCGGCGTCTTGAGAATGAGAGCTGTCGGATGAAAACTTCAATCGGTACATTTGAATATACTGCACCGTAAGTATATATATATATAGCTACAGTCCTGGCGAGTCGTGACATATGAATGTGTGAAACTGAATTTACTTACCCATCTCAAATCTAGTGAGGTACCACAATCAGCATCCTCGGGCAAAGGAAGAGGATACACAAAGGCCGTTGACATGTGGTCATTAGGCTGTCTCACAGTCGTCCTACTAACCGGCGGATCACCATTCATCGATCTCGAAACAGGCCAGTATTCGCATGCTATGGCCCGAAACTGCGATCTCAGCGCCCTCGAGCAGGAGGAGGACTGGCGGCGTGTTGGCCTTCGAGCAAAAGACTTCGTCCGCAAACTCCTCATCCTAGACGAAAACGTGCGCATGACGGCCGAAGATGCCGTTTCGCACAAGTGGTTCACCAACCCGACGTACAATGCGGAGTTTGTCGAGCTGTACAGGCGGGTCGAGAAGCAGTGGAGACCAAAGGAGCGCCAGGTCATGTCCGAACAAAACATCGATGATCGCACGAGCACAAACAACCTCACGTCGTGGAGGAAGACGGGCGAGACGCCGCTGGAGTGGCCGTATATACCATATCCGCACCTGGTTCATCAGATTCTTTACCCGCAGGCCAGGGCGGCGTCTAAAGACCGTGTGAGAGAGAAATTACGGTGTGTGGATACGGTGAGGCAGCGGCGGATTTATCCCTATGAGGATAGTAGGCTACGTGCACCGGGTCGTGCTGGTTCACCTACATTTTCGGAGATGGAGCTAGAAGGGGAAGTAGAAGGGGATGCGGATGCGGATGCGGATGGGGATGGGGCTGGGGCTGGGGCTGGGGATGAGAAGGCAGAAACGCAATCGATGGACTCTGTGACAACAAAAGGAGATCACTCTAAGCCGACAGAATCCAACAACGACGACAAAGCCAACAATAGCCCCGAGCAGGAAGTGAATGGATCCCGCCTCCGCATGCCCTTCAGCCCAGACGCATGGAGCGATGAGCCCAAGGACACCCCTGAGAAACAACAGCCCCAGCAGCCCCAGCAGCAGCAGCAACACCAGCACCCGCTCCCCGAGCCCATCTCACTCCTAACCCGAAACGCAACGACAGCGCACATTGATACAGAACCACAACCATCCCTGCCCGAGTTGCCCAAGACACCATATCTCCAGGTAATGAAAATAGGGCCCATCCAAAACTACCAGCGCGACAGCAATGACGGACAGACGATCAGAGACATAAAACTCCCGCACGGCAAGGTACACGGTTTCACCAGCCTCGCGCGCGGGATTCGCGCCTGCGAGGCTTCTAGCTGTACTAATAACAATAACGATAACGATAATGTCAATCGCAACGACGATAACAGCGAGCCAAGTCCTAATACTACTGGCCCCTCACCGCCACCACCACCAGCAGCACCATCTAGCCCGCCGCGCAAGATCAATGGGAAAAGACGGAGCATCTACGATTTCCTGGAAGACTGCGACGAAGACGAGGTCTACGAGGAGATCCAGGATCGGATCTCCGGGAAGAAGAGGAGAATCGTGTATGGGGGCCGGGATGGGATGGGGGGTTGAATAATAATGATGATGAGAAGAAGCGAGCTGGGATTCGATTATTAGTTCTTTGATTTGATGGTTTCGCTTACGACATATGTGCATGTATATTATTATTGGGGGTTGGTTGCCTGGTATGACTGTGGAGGGAGTTAAGGGGGAGATTTGCGCTCCATTCTCCGGCGTTTAGAGCCGCGGCGGGTTTGGGGGATCAGGTTGTGATTTTTTTTTTTTTCCTTTTCTTTTCGTCTGGCTTTTCTTTTTCGCTATCTTTTATAACCTCCCGGGGCTATTCGTGATCGGGGGAGGAATGGGATAGGTAATCGTGGGTATATGATGGGGGTGTGGGATATGTATTGAAAATTGATGGTGGAAGGAGGAGGAGGAGGAGAATAAAGGAGGCTTTCTGAGCCTGTGAGTTATATCATGACATGGGTAGGTTCGATATTTTCTTAACAAGTAGGTGAGGAATACATTAACTCACATATCATATCTTAGAGAAGAACATGAGTACGGCGCGAGAGGAAACATTTAAGTATAAAACAGAAACTATATCTTGCCGTGGGGAGAATAGCACGATGATATAGACCTACCTAGGTATAAATATCATGATCATGACCGACCAGCAAGGAGGCCTTCATCATTACCTACGTACTCCAGACTCTCTCTCCTGTCACCTCATCTCCATATCATAAACAGCGCTAGGAACATTCCATCCCATCTCCCCTGTGGATCGCAGGGCTGGCTCTCTTACACTACAAATATCAAACTTGCCACCATGGCAGTCTAAAGTAACAAACAGCCTTCATATCTGCCATGAGGGGCAAGAAGCAGAAAAAGAGAAACAAGACATAAAGAGCAGAAATCTTGTATATGTATATATGAATCTGTGAGTGTGCTGGCATGCCCACAGCTGACATCCACCTGAAACAGGCTTCAGCCAGCCAGCCAGACAGACAGAAAGACTTTCCTCCTGATTTCCCCCCACAATATCCCCCCACCCAGAGAAAGAACATGTCCTACTCATAGCATGTATATGTATGCACAGACACAAGACAGGTTTTGCGGGTTGCAGGCAGCACAGGCCCAGAACCAACCTAGCTCCAACGGCCAAGCGCTTGAAGCAAGCAAGCAAGCAAGCGAGAAAGGCATTTGGTTTTATGGTTTGGTTTATGCGAACGAGTTGGATGCAGGGTTAAACCGGGTCTTTTCTTCTTTGTGTATGCGGTATGCGGTATGCGGTATGCAGTGTTTATAGAGTACAGAACAGGTACTTAGAGGTATGTGAGTGGTTGATGTTGACATGGTTGCGGGTGTTGATATCGTTTACCATCAGTGGATGAGGGAGGGGAGGGAGAGGAGGGAGGGGCTCTTTGATAAGAAATAGATACTAAAATGGATAGGATGGGTGATGGAAAGCATGGTTTTATATATATAGACCATTTAGAACACTTTACACAATCGCCACAAGGTTTCTCATCCCATTCTCATTCTCAGAAGAGAGGCAAATGGCATCACAGACCAGTTCATGCACCTCCATTTTCCCCTCTCTCTCCCCTCCCAACCCACCCACGCCATGCCCACCACTGCAGAAACCAGACCCTGCACAGTCCACACGCTTTACAAGGAAGAATGCAGGTGACGGGGGGATCCAGCAGGTTTAGTTACATAGTTCGCAGATAAGGGGGTGCATACGGCGTCGTACATATATATACACAGATGAGTGTTGATAAGTTGATAAGGGATGCAAAGCGGGGTGAAGCGGGGTGAAGCCTGGTTTGGCCAGGTTTGTGCTGAGATCACACATAGAGCTGCAGAATACATGGGTACAACATTACACATGAATACGGAGGTAGAGGTGGTTTCAGAATGAGTGCTGCTGTGCTGAGTTTGACTGAAAAGAAGGCATGTTTTGATTTCAGTGAGAGAGCTATGTATAGATAGCGATAGCTATTCCAGGCATATCAAAGAGAGTAAAATTAAAAATTAAACAAACACAAACAAACAAATAAATCAGCAGTGATAATTAATTAGCAGCTCATATATTCTTCAAATGGTGTAAAAATAAAGATTTCAAACAAAGAAAGAAAGAAAGAGAGGAATGTGGCGTGGACGCGAACAGCACACGAACCCGTCACGCCCCCACGCGTCTCGGCGCGACACCGACGCGAACCCCAGCCAAACCAAGCACCACCAAGCACCACCACGTGGGACGAGGAACAAGATAGTTAACGAACTAATACCTTCCGTGTCTGCTCAGCAGATCTCCAGCGCTTGCCAGGCTGCAATCTGCACGCCCGGTTCTGAGCCTTCCAACGTCGCGCCACCGTTAGCCCGCGGGCCAGGTCAGGGTTGCCTCGTCCCTGCGATCTGGTGTGGCTTGGTGGGTTGAAAGGGGGGGGAATCTCTGTCTTTGTACTCCGTATGGACAGTACATATCAGAGAACATGTGAGGAGTGTCTTTGTCTTTGTCTCAGTTAGTTCCTTAGAGGGGAGAAGGGCAGCTAACTAATTATATGCTCGTTGCTTGCAGAATACACCGTACTTCATAGATCAATCTGTGAGATTCTCGGTATCGATAGCAGTCCCTATGATAATGATCAGTGGCAATTGGTATGGAATTCTGCAGGAGGGGTGTTATGGTGGCGCCAGCGCCATTTCGCGCTTGGATATGTACCTACTATCACCCACGCTCGTATGTGTGGTTACAGCAAGCAAGTTACGTCGCAGGAGTATATAGGAAGTAGAGCAGAGCCTGATATGAGGTTGTACTGTACAAACTCGCTCTAAACTGGCTCATGAATCGACTTGGAAATATATAAAATCAACCAAGTAGTATCAGTATCCATATCAGTAGAAGAATCCAAGCCGTGCCTGCGCTTTGGCCCTTTGCCCCGTTCCCCGGTGTTGGGAATCAACCAGCGAATAGCGATTGTGTGCCTGGCAGAAGTGGGGAGAGGAGAGCGCCCTTTTCAAACTCCAGCGAGGTGGAATCGTCCCACTTGGCCATTATTCTGAAACTCGGCGTCCCATGGTCTTCAGGTTCCTGGATCTTGGACCGAATGAGATTAATATTCCTGATATTCCCCTGGCATAGGATGGATGGATGGATGGAGAGAGGGAAAAATGACTGGTCAGAGCAGGGAGAGAGGGAGAGAGAAAGTTCTCCTAGGAGAAATTCTGAAACTGCAGATGGACAACTCCTGATTCTGCAAGATAAAGAACGAGAAAAAGAAAAGAAGATACACCAAAGCCATCACCCTTCCATACATGAGGTAAGAGAACCGTTGGCTGTCACCCTCCAGAGTATTCCATTACAAGGCGCCCAGCCGCTGCAGAATACCACCACCCCCCCTCTTGGAACGAAACAAGGCAGAGAGCATGAGCATGAGCATGAACATGAGCATGAACATGTTTCTTCTGAACAAGTTGTATGTAACTAATAATTCTAGCTCCCTCTGGCGCCCGTTGAACGAGCCAGGGCCAGGCTGTTTGACAATAATATAAAGAACTGTCTCGCTTGTTTCTCGCTTGTCTGCCACTAGTAATTTTGCCTGTTCCCCCCCCCAAATGTCCGTATTGTAATTACAGCCCGCCTGTATTCCCCTTCCCCTTCCCGTCCCAGCAAATTCCTCTTTTTTTCTTCCCTCACCAACACCACACTCCAACATCCTGCCAACATCGCCATCCACCCCCCTCCACAACCAGCTGTCGCAACACGTCCTGCGCTCGTCTATCCGGAGCGCATAACAGGCTTCCATCGCTGCGCTACTTTTCTGCATGCGATTTGGCCCCGTTTCCATCCGCTATCCCGCCCGGCGCAACCTGCTGTTCTTGTTGTTGCCTGTCGATGAGTATTGCTCATAAACCCACCGTCAACCATCAACACAACCACAACACAACCATCATCAGAGAAGGAAAAAAAATTAAAAAATAAACCGTCTGAAACCGAAAAACGATTTAAATCAATATCATCGATCGAACAGTCGAAATACCAGAAATGCTCCTCCCCTCCGCGCTGTCTTGCGACTCGCGCCAACACCACCACCACCACCACAATCACCACCACTCCTCCTCCCAACAATACCACTCCCACCACAACTCCCGCTTCCTCCCAACCCGCCTCTTCCCCACCACGCCCCCCTCCCCCTCCCTATCCCCATCCCCATCCACATCCACATCCATATCCGCCCCCACCACGAATACCGCCTCCGATGGCCTCAGCTTCATCGCCAGCACCGGCCTCCTGGGCACCTGTCGCGCCCTCCAATCCCTCCTAAACTCCTCCTCTACCTCCTCCTCCTCCGCGCCCTCCTCGCACCGCGGCGCCACTCATACAAAGCAGGCGCAGGCGCACGCGCACGCGCAGACGCAGACGCAGACGCAGACACAACGGCTTCAGAGCCCGCTACACCTCGTGCGCCCGGCGCCGGCGCGCGCGCATCGGGTCGTCAAGAGGCAGGCGCAGACGAAGAGGCAGAAGTCGGTGAATAGGGATAGGGATAGGAATAAGAGGCGGCGGGACGTTTACGAAGGGGATGGGGAGAGGGGGGATGGGTTTTGCACGCCGAAGAGACCGAGGCGCATGGCTGGGGTGCAAGAGGAGATGCCGTTGGGGATTGGGAGGGCGGAGGTGCGCGTGTTGGAGGCGTTGAGGGAGGAGGAGGAGGGGGATGAGGTGTCGGCGGGGTTGCGATCGGGATCGGGATCGGGATCGGGATCGGGATCAGAGTCGGAATCCCTTGCGCGGGTGCAGTCGCGGTCGCGGTCGCCGGAGAAAAGGAGGAGGGGGTGCACCGTTGGGAATGACGAGTGGTGTCGATGTCATGGGCCGGGCACGGGTGCGGATACACGATTAGGCGATGTCAAAGCCGCCAACGACAACAACAACGACGCCAACGACGACGATGATTACATCTACTCCCTCCCCTCCTCCCCCACAACCACCAATACAACCACCAATACAAATACAACCCCCTGGACAACCGCCGACGACAACCGCCTCGTCTCCCTCGTCCTACAGAAACTCAAACTCTCCCGGCGCGACTGGACCGAGTGCGCGCGGCGCATGGGCAAGGAGCATGACCACGACAGCGTCGGGCGCCGGTGGCGCGCGCTGGTTGGGGAGGGGAATGTGGGGTTACGAAGGGGGAGGGGGCGGATTTGTGAGGGGTGGCGGTGTTGATTTTGATGGATTTCTTTTCGTGATTTGTCCTGATAACCTTTTGTTTTTTGTGTGGCTTTTGTTTTCTTATATTTTTCAGGCGCGCTTGGGTGGGTGGTTCGATACTGGGACTGGTAACTACTGGATTGGATGGGCTGGATGGGATGAGATGGATGGGATGAAAAATCATGCTGTCCCTGTTGGGTTTTTTGTTTTTTGTTATCTCTAACTTACATGCCTAGGCGGCGCGTGGCTGGCTTGTGCATCCATACTTCTTTTTGCTGTTGTTTGGTGTTTTATTTATGTCTTTCTTAATTTCCCCCCTTCTTCATTCTTCTTCCGACTTTCTTCTTCTTGTTTTATTACTGTACATTTTACATTTGTCGTGATGTCCCGGGGCGGGGGGGACCCATTTCTTTCTTTGGCTTGCCTGGTTTGTTGCCATTTCTTTTTTTTTCTTTTTATATTTGAGATTTGATATTGTATCTAATATACTTTTTTTCGATTCTTTATTCATGTATTTTAGCTTTTACGTAGAGCATTTATTTGATCGTTTGAGACGGGGCCATGTTAGGAAAATCAATGAATCAATCTATGGATGAATTGAGGGTCCGAAAACGATGAGTCTGCTCTGACATCTTACAGATCTATCTACTTACATTATTATTATTTTTTTTATAGCACGTTATGGGATAAGTTGAGTCTCTTCCCTTCCCTTCCCTGACCAAATCTACAGTACAGTACATACATGATAAACGTTAGTTAGGGAGGGGGGGGCGGTTCCCGGCCCGTTCCGCAGAAAACAAGACAACGGCCGTTGGCCGGGGGCCGGAATAATAGCTAACTAACGTCCCCTTTCGCGGACTGAAATCTGGATGTCAGCGAGTTCGCCCAGGGACTGGGGAGAGGGGCTAAAGGTAGATAAGATATGCTAGATATATGTATGTAATTTGCGCGGCGCATTTACGGATACATGAATGTCTCTTTTTTTTCATATTTCTTGAGGATCTACGTTTTTCTGAATCCCATTCAAATCTCTAATCCACTTCTCTGATCTAGACTAATACATAAGTGCAGTGGCTTAGGCGTTGATGCTTGTGGAAGAAAGGAGGTGTAAGTTAGCTAGGGTTAGTGAGCGTGTGTATTTAAGCTGGAGGGGTTCAAGCCAAGGATCAACAAAGCTGGAACCACATTCAAGCGCATGCCCGCCAGGACACAGACACACGCAATTACCCACCTACCTGTATATATCGGACACCACATCACCACCGCCGCGAGAGGAACATTTTCAACTCGTTTCTTCTTTTCCAATGGTGCATTTTGGTAACTAGTTATCCCAGCAGTGACGGGCGCGTTGCCTCTGCCCTCCTCCTGCTGCTGCCTTTATCCTCGCGGGGGGCGTGTGAAATGTACCCATCCGCCTTCGTCTAGGTTGAAGGGGAATGGATGAATGGCCCAGTTTATTCATTCCCCTGCCGGCTTGGTTGTGACCGCTATGCACGGTGAGCGGTGGTTGGGAATATGAACATGAATATAGGGATGGAGTTGGAATGGAGGTGCCAGGGAAGGGAGGCCTGGCAAAACGATCGAAATTTTCTTCGTTGAATGAATGGCTTTTGCATTCCATCGATGTGCCGGGTTAATTATTAACCTTTCCCGACTTCCTGGGAGGGCTGAGGAGCCTCGGGTTAAGTTAATTTGTGGTTCCTCCCTGAAAAGACAGCGGGCGAGTGAGAAAGAGGGAGGGAATAGGGAATAGGGAAGCGGAAGATTCATCAACCACAGAGCCATTCCCTCGAAGTTTGCGATCACAGGCTCCAACCACGGTTCACGACCATGTGGATGAATGGCACCTGCTGGAGCCTGTTCGAGCTTCTTTCGGTCTATATATATAAGGGGACACTTCTCCCGCCCTCCCCTTTCTTCCCCCTCTATTCTTCTTTCCCCGTCGGACTATACCGCTCCATACCGAGGTGGCTAACAGATTAGTTGGCCTCTTGGGGGGGGGCTCTACGACCTACATATACGTTCCATATTTATCGCGATCCTATTACCTAGGTCTATCGAGTTTATGCTGACTTGTGCGTGGATACTATTACGATACGTGTCGCTTTGAGATTGTTATAATGATTAAGGGCGGCACTTTACTATTCTGACCGACTACATAGCCCTGGGAGAGGTCCAGGATTTCCTCAACATCCTTGAGAAGAATCGGGAAGAAGCATAAGAGCAGAGGGACTTTGGGACTCCTATCAAAAAGATAGGAAGAGTTACCTCTTTTTCCTCCTAGGACAACGCAGACATCAGGAAAGCCGGGGAATATCATTTGTTTACGCTCCAGGATGGTATATTATGTTTTGCTGGAAACCCCCTCTCCATCAAGGAAATATTAGCCTAAGACCAGTAGGCCTGGCCTAGACTGGACAAATATTCCGAAGAATATTCTCGTCAATACGCGCTTCTCGGCCGCCGTCTCAATCTTGGGACCTTCCTAGATAGGGGGACTTTACGATATATTATCCTCTATTCAACTATAGCCTTAAGAGCGTTGTCATATCTATTTATTTCTGGAGGGTACCCCTAGCTGCATCGGCAAAGTCACTAAACCAGAGAAGTACAGTGAGTTTAAGCGAGAGAACCTCAATTTATCCCAACCAAACCAATATTTGCAGGCAAAGGTCAGGGATCTTGAGCAGAGACTCCAGACCGCTAAGACTGCCGCCCTCTAGGAGCAAACGAACGTCCCAGGCAACTGTACCTGTGACTGAGGGTGGAACTGAAATGTCCGGGGCCGGTTGCACGATGGCTACAACTAAAAGGAATTCGATAGGCCTACCAACTCTTTCACTCGAGGAATTTTACCGTAGTATCAATCCTCATCAAGATCGGACATTGCGCATATCTCTTCTGTTACGACCAATATTAGTTGAAACAAGAGCTTCGCAAGAGCGCTATATACATGTGGGATGTAGGCGCTAACGCCAATTGTTTCATTTATTCGTTTTATTATTCGTGCAGCGATTCTGGAGTCCCCATCCACAACGCCGTATAGTGGAAATAAAAGATTCCACACAGCTGGGGAGAGCTACTACACTGTATACAAATATGGTGCAATCAAGTTCTGGGTCTCTACTCTCACTCCGCAATGTCGACCTTTCTAGATTATTACAATCCCGCGGGGTTGACTGAGTCAGCCTGAAATGGTGCAAGTTGATTTTATGACCCTTCGCATCATTAACAGTTTTCTTCATACACAAGGTTATTCATGCGTTCTACCCTACCTGACAGTCAGTTTGAAGCTTTCCAACACCTCACTGAATTTCCGAATGCATGTCCTCCTCAACCCAGTACAGCGGAAATAGCGAACACCAGAATTGAAAATTATGACCCAGAATCCGTATCTCGTGGTCGTGCGGGGGAGAATGCCCACTGGGCCCGTCAGCATGCGGCCTCTGGGTTGCAGGAAATGGAGGCTGTGGTTATGACAACAGCAGGACGGCACAAGAGGTTGTGAGGCACACTGCCACTCAACCCGACCGTCATTTTCGGTGAACGCACCCTGAACGTCCCGTCCTGACAGCCATAGGACGCAAGCCGAGCCGCTGTGACCTCGACACTACAGCAGCGCCTCAGAATATACAGGAAGCCGTGAAACATATGTGGCTGGGCAAGGGGTGGGGTTCCATGACGGAAACCCACCGTGCCAATTAATAGGCTTACCAACCTCCACTCGACCTACCCAATACTTGGTGGATTCACCCCATCATAAGCGCCATACCGTACACCCAGAGCAAACTCACGGGCCGCGGGAAGCCTTTAAGCTGCCTCCCCCCGCCGGTAGTACACGACGGCGAACGCTTGTATGAGGTTCAACGAATAATTGGTAATAAAATGATAGATGGAACCCGCCACTATAGAATCCGATGGAAAGGATACGACATCTCCGGATACACCTGGGAGCCACATGATAAGCTTAAAGAGGATAATTATTTTGGAATCAAGAGCGATCTTGGCAAGAACTTCGGGTCATCATAAAGATAATCAGAACAACATGCATATCCCGTTAAATCATCAGGATAAACTCATGCTAGACATGAATTTGCCTTATGATTGAAAAATGACAGAGCTCGCATGCACCGAATTGACGTTACTATGGACATATTGTTCAAACCGAAGTTTACTGTTTTTTCGGCGACAGACGCGTCTAATGGATATTGGGCGGTTCCGATTCGGGCAGGGGATGAATATAAGGCAGGGATACTATCATGCAAACCCGCGTTTGTGCGTTTTACTTCTTATAGTAAAATACGCGGTATCAGATTAATCTTGAGATATAGGCCCCCCCCCCCCCCCCGCGCACTGATGATGACAAAATACCAGCATACTACACATAGTACTGCTTAAGCAGCATGCTCGAATGGTGAAAACCTACACCGGTGAGCTAAACTACACCAACCCTAATATTTATTTACGGTACCATGATCATCGTCAGTCCTTCGACAAGTCATTCTCTGCACTCAATGCCAGCATGCGCTGGCACCATCTACAATAGAATCTTGCGGACCCGCGCAAGCGCCCGTGTGTTGATATTCTATCCAATTTACAAGCCTGTAAATCACTCAGAGGATTATGCCCGTGTCAAGTTACACTGGCATCACTCTTTCCGTGAAATTGAAGATCTTAAGGTGGTTGATGATCTCACATTCCCAGACTTTGCAGGCGGCTGTGAGTTCTGCAAAAATGCCCACAATCATCCCTCTGACGCTTATGGGGAGGATATTCCAGAGCCAGAACCCGATGTTGAAGATGATCCGCAACCCGAAGAACCCGAGCTTCCCAATTCTTGGGTTAGGGTTATATTGGCCTACTTATCATCTTTCACGCGCATCTCAACACAAGATAACGTTGAGCCTCAAGATCACACTCTGCAATCTCCCTGTTCTGTCAAAGAGCAAGCCATCTATCAAAATCCATCTCGTGTCACATCAGTTCAACACTGAATGCATTATCAATTTCTGCAACAACACACACATTCAGAGGCCTCAATAAATCTCTGCCTCAATTTGATAAATGACACTCATTCTATCACCATTTTGAATTAGAAACTTGGATCAAGACCCTCTCATTCTGGCTGACCAAATAGACGAGCAACGAGCTATTGCACCGAATCGGAGCAGATCATCTGGAACAACACGACACGTTTACCTGCCGCCTCACTGCCGCGCCAGCTGAACAAATCCATTCTCTATTCCGAAATTTAGAGGTTAAAGACTTCATCCTAGTTCATAAAGCCAATCTGAAACCAGGGATGAAGCCTCACTCAGTCAAGTCACAGAGACTGTATTCCTCAATGCATGAATGGTGGATGCGGAAGTTGATCAAGGAAGGGATTGAGGGTGTCATCTATGAGTCCACACTAGCGGCAAATGGATCCTTGTCCCGATGGAATGCCAGAGTGGTTCTAGTACTGAAGGAAGTTGATGGGAGCCTGAATGATGAACCAAGACTTCTTGAATGTGCTAGACTCTTTGTCAAATCAGAACTTCAAGAATGACTCTGAAGACTTGAATGCTGTAAGAACTCTTATATTGATAATATAAATCATTGAATATATTCTGTGAATTGAATAGATCAGAATTATTAAAGTCTATAAATATATGATACTCAACTTCTTTAATATTTATAAGTTAGAAAAGTCACACTTCAAAGTCATTTCTGATCTAATGATGAAATTTAACAGTATCATATATTAATAATCAGATAGAGAATTGTGATCAACTCAATGATATCAATTTGAACTCATTTAAAACTTTCTTCAGATTAGATAAGAGAGAAATTAATATCTCTGACTCAGATATTACAATTCTGATTCAGAATATGACTGATAAACTACTCTATCTACTGATAAGAGCTCTTGAAAACTCTGAAGAGATGTATGACTCTAAAAATAGAGCTCTGTATTCATGAAAGCTGTTCAATATACTGAATCTCACAAAATTGTACTTTTTAAATGCTCTTGATGAATCAAGACTTCTTGAATGTGCTAGACTCTTTGTCAAATCAGAACTTCAAGAATGACTCTGAAAACTTGAATACTGTAAAAACTCTTATGTTGATGATATAAATTATTAAATATATTCTGTGAATTGAACAGATCAGAATTGTTAAAATCTATAAATATATAATACTCAACTTCTTTAATATTTATAAGTTAGAAAAATCATGTTTCAAAGTTATTTCTGATCTAATAATAAAATTTAACAGTGTTATATATTAATAATCAGACAGAGAATTGTGATCAACTCAATGATATTAATTTGAACTCATTTAAAACTTTCTTCAGATTAGATAAGAGAGAAATTGATGTCTCTGACTCAGATATTACAATTCTGATTCAGAATATGACTGATGAACTACTCTATCTACTGATAAGAGCTCTTGAAAACTCTGAAGAGATGTATGACTCTAAAAATAGAGCTCTGTGTTCATGAAAGCTGTTCAATATACTGAATCTCATAAAATTATACTTTTTGAATACTCTTGATAAATCAAGACTTCTTGAATATGCTAGACTCTTTGTCAAATCAGAACTTCAAGAATGACTCTGAAGACTTAAATACTGTAAAAACTCTTATATTAATGATATAAATCATTAAATATATTCTGTGAATTGAACAGATCAGAATTATTAAAATCTATGAATATATAATACTCAACTTCTTTAATATTTATAAGTTAGAAAAATCATATTTCAAAGTTATTTCTGATCTAATAATGAAACTTAACAGTGTTATATATTAATAATCAGACAGAGAATTGTGATCAACTCAATGATGTCAATTTGAACTCATTTAAAACTTTCTTCAGATTAGATGAGAGAGGAATTGATGTCTCTGACTCAGATATTACAATTCTGATTCAGGATATGACTGATGAACTACTCTATCTACTGATGAAAGCTCTTGAAAACTCTGAAGAGATGCATGACTCTAAAAATAGAGCTCTGTGTCTATGAAAGCTGTTCAATATGCTGAACCCCACAAAATTGTGCTTTTTGAATGCTCTTGATGAATCAAGACTTCAACTCAGCAGACATTGTTGAAGAGGTGATGAGACTGAGATAACAGTGAAGATTATAATTTGTTATATTCTCAGTGTGCAACTGTTCAATAACTGACAAGGTGTTCTCAGAACTTTGAAACTCAATTCTCTCACCGCACATGAACATCTCTGAGCAGGAGATAAAACCCCTGGCACCAGATGCTCATCACAGAACAAATACCCTTTTATTTGTTCATGTGTTGCCTGCGTACATTGTATGGCTGCGAATCTGTCGAGGGCCTATTTGTCGTGTGGCAGGAACTTCGCGTTCCTGCCACGCTACATATTGCTTGCTGTCAGTTCTTTTGCGCTCATGTTACCAGCACGGATCCCCTTGTTCAAGACGCTTGCTCTCATTCTCCTCGTTCAAGGAAATGCATCCGTGGATTGTTTCAATCCCTTTGCACTCAATTACCTCTATCTTGTCTGTTCTCATTAAAGTTACTGGTGTCCGCCTCGACGATCCCACACCTTACATAGTGGTGTGCAGAAACCGCCCACATCTATCCGTTCCGTTTGTAGCGTTTTCATGTATCCAATTGATAGGCCAAAGCTCACGCTCGAAGGCGAATCCTAGACCGCATATCACGATATCCGAACTGCCAAGTGGCCAAACCGCCCAACCACTCGCCATGGGACATCCCCTCCACACATGAACTATTCGAGGTATTGTCAATCGACTTCATCGCCGGGCTTCCGATTAGTGACGGCTATGACACCATCCTAACTGTAACAGACAAGTTTTCAAAAGCAAAATCCTGGGCGCGAATTATTCCTTTCCACGATGGTAACCTTCTCGAAAATGGAGCCCGGTCCTCTCTTCAAGCAAAATAAAGTCGCGAGGAAGGACTGCGATGACTTAGTTTGATGCCTATCACCTACAGATTTTTATCATTGCTTCTATATTTACCCACCGAACCCATCTTTAGTGGCATTCTGTGGGTCTGGGTTTGTGGTACTATAAACCGTTTGTGGGGGAAGCTTATATACCAGAGAATCAGCAACTGGGCCGAGCAAACTCTAACATTTGAAAATAGTTACCGCAGGAAACTCCCTACTCGATATATCAGCAAACACTTTTTAAACATTGTGACAGCTCGGTGTGGTTGTCTGCCTCGGTGAAACAGGCCCAATTCAGCTCCAGGATTCCTGGAGGCATTCTTCTTTTAACAGCGCATCGCGGGCTCAAAAGTCCGACTACCAACAGGTTCTTTGACTTGCGCTCATAATGGTCTAAACAGGCCCATCAAGACATTGGTCGCATTCAGGGGAGTCAAGGACACAACCCAGGTTATACCAGTCGTTGCCGCCACTATCAGACGGAGGACGGAATAATACCTTTTCCCTTGACAGGTACGATCAATTACGACGACTAACTTTATTGCGATTCTATTGACTCTCCAGTCATACAAATACTAGCTATTTCTATTATTGCTATTTATCTAGGATCGACTCATCATCCTAAGCCTTACAATAGATTGGACAAAGCCACCTGGCTTCTGATATCTTTCGATCGATTTCGCCCCCTGGGGACTGCCGCAAGGCATCACAAAAATCACAGCAATACTTCTGCAAAGCAATCACCAAGTATTGCTTTCTTGATGTTTAGTTGCTCGCGGCTAGTTACCGCGGATGTTACCTACATTTGCCAACCTCTATTGGGGATTACGGAGCCTACGACACAAAAATGCTGGCCACAGTTGAAGCCACGAAACACTGGCAGCGTTTTATCTGAAGCAACAGAGACCAGACAATAATAGTGCATAGTGATGATCGGATATGAACTGACGTTAGGAAAGTCAAATAAGCTGAATGAGCAAGTTGTGGCGAACACCCTCACGCTTGCCAGAATCGAGGCTGAGTCAGTCTCCAGACATGACCGTAAAGGCTTTCTGCTGAGAATGAAGACCGCAGATCAAGCCCAATGTGTCATAGGGACACGGGTCGCCACCCTCTGCTTGGACAGCAAGTAGCAGAGACGTCCGAAGTCACCAGAATAGGCCTCATAGCCCATACAAATGGCTTTGAGGAGCGGTGTAAGGCACTAGAACACAGAGCGAATACGCCCAAGTCCCCCACGCATGGAACAATCTCGACCTCAGCTTGAGAGTCACTATAGATGAACTCACAGAGGACACGACTATTGAGGAAAGCTCAAACCCGATGATATAATGTTCTTCGACCCAGCGGAGACAGGCGTATGCACCTTCATGCTGCGTTTCAAACAGATAGCGGCAATTTACGGAGACGACCCAGTTCTCATAGCTCTCCCCCGTTGCCTCAGAAGAGAAGCCTTCCGTAGTAGAATGGCTGACTGGATTGGAACCGGAAACAGTCCTAATCATGAACGAAAGCATATACGATTGGGAAACTGAACTGCTAAAACAATTCGGAAAGTCTCGTCAACAAGTTCTTCAAGAAACCCTTTACCTACGGTAGAGATTAATTCATGGAGCTTACTCGGCGTGCAGAGCTCTATAAAGCCGCTGGTTGCATATTTTGACAACCTCTAGGCCACCACATGCTTTCCTAGCGTTTCTAACAACTGGCATGAACAACATGAGAGGGTCGAGCGCACTGTTGCCTATTCCGCGGTGGTATAATGACTTCTTGCACTCTCCATGGAGCTTTTCTGAAGCGTCTCTTGTCCGCAGCCTATCGTAAGGCCCTCAATGTGGAGAGGGCAGAGAATGAATTGAAGAAGGACCGACAAGCAAGGGAGATCAGCAAGGAGTTAATCTTTCTTTGCAATGTTGCTGAAAGTACCTTGGATTCAGAGTGGTGTGCTCAGCTCAATGCAGTGTATGCGAGAAGAGTTACTGTGATTTGAGGATGAACCAGAATGGGAGGTCCCGCAGGGACTCCTCAGCCAACTCAAATCTGCAAGAACTTGTACACAGAATATCAACCAGAGGCAAGATAAGCTTCTGGATGAGCCTTTACAGAAAGGACCTGAGGGTCAAAAGAGCATCACCAACTTTGTTAATGGTATCAAGCAGTTTTGCAAGGACAGCCCTCAACCTTTGTGTATCAAATGTGGGAAGTTAGGTCATATAAGCACCAATTGCCAAGGACCCCTGCTTGAAGCCTGGGAGAAGTCCATCCTTCAAGACAAGGTCTTCCCGAAGGCTGGAGTCAACGCCATACCAACTAGAGGGAAGACAGCGGCAGCACGTGGCAGGAAGTTGTCAACGATTATCCTACCATTCGATCGCTCGATTTTCCCGGCTAACCATAGCTCAATGGAGTAGGCTCAAGTGAGAAATATCAAGGGATCTCACTCTGTCTCTCAGCCCCAGGCCGCTCATGCTGCTGCTGTAATTTCAACATATCTCATCTCTTATTCTTCTTGCAACATCTGTGCGAATAGGTCTTGAAAAGTCTGAGGCGTTCTTCTCTTTCTCTCTCGAAGCAGTACATTAATACAATCTACGAGAAACTGAGAAATATGATTTGTAAGATGACTGTGTATGAATGTATGATATCATTTAAATTCCACAACTGAGAATAGAATAGATGTATGCGTGACACAATTCAAGGAATATTCATTTCAAACCCCCAGAGAAGTCTGAAACATTGACATCTCATCTAGACAGTTACCACTTTCCCCGCATCGAAATCCCCAGCCTGCTTAAAGTAATATCCACGCTGATTGCTCACGATTCTCTTTCCATGTTCACTTCCTTCCTGCATCATGAAGTCAAAATTGAAGTGTGTATGTCCAAATGCCCACATGCACACTTTTTCATTTTTGAAACACTCCTCTCGACTCAAGTCACTGGCAAATCCAGAACCAATATCGCTCTTGGAATGTGCAGGGTCGACTGCTCTCAGATCTTGGGTGATTGGGCTATGGTGGGTGAAAATCACAATAGATCTTTCTGGCTCAGAAGTAGAGATGGTAGCAACTTGACTGTTCAGCCATGCCAGATCTGCAGCATGAGCCTTATTATGATCCTCGATGGTCCAACCATCAATATAATAAAAGTCATTTAGGCCAAAGCTGACTCTCTCCTCCTGCTCTGTGGAAACATGCGAGTAAAGTGTGCATCCAAGCACAGTCATGTTGTCAGAAACATCGTAGCGTGTCTGATCTAAAAAGATGAATTTCCCAAGGCCCAAAGTCGGATTGTGCTCTGCATGTTGTTGTACCTCGCGTGAAAACTCATTTAGTTGGAGTCTTGTTTCAGCCCAACTAGAATGATATGGCTCGTGGTTTCCAAGAAGAAAGAAGATGGTTTGGAACTTGCACAGCTGTGCTTTGATGAATGAGAAGAAACCTGGGTCACGAACATTGCCGATGTCCCCGAGGAGCGCGAGATGAGTTGCGTTGCTGAGAGGGATTTCAAAGATGTCATAGGCAGCGGGAGACTCGAGATGGAGGTCGGAGAGAATTTGAAAGGACATGATGCTGATGGTCGGAAAGTAGTAAAATGGACGTTTTATAGCAGCATGAATGGGCCGGGTTGTCGGGTTGTTTGAAAGATTAACTAGACGACAGACAAGGTCCTCTTTATCAATAATGACTCTCTTGTGCATACATAGTAGCAGGAAACCATCCTAAATAGTCAACATTTCCCCAGTTCACTAAACCCCAACTCTCAAACTTGCTCTCCCGTAGCATTAGTTGAATCCGCTTTTGTACCGCGTCCTTACCTCTCAAACCTCAGAACACTCGATGGGTGAACAGAATCTTTGCCATCTTCGTCTGGGCGAGCGTCTGGTTGCTGCCGTCTCTCAACTGCTCGACTCAGCTGGTGTGGCCAATGTTCTCTGCGGGAACTACTTGCTTACAGTCTACGGAATACCCTCCTTGACCAGTGTATGTCTAAAAATGCTAGCACTCCCAGCTGTTGGTGAACAAAAGCTAACATGCTTCCAAGGACGCTTCGTTCGCACTCCCTGATGACATGCTTCTACAGGCCCAGAAGATCCTACAGAACGCAGGTCTACCTCTTTGCTCAGATCTAGACTGTAGGGTCGTGGAACTTCGATCTCGCCCTCCTCCTACCAGCCACTTTCATCTTGAAACCGAGGACGTCCATGTAAATCTATACCCGCAGTCCCAGGTTTTGCCAAATATATCTGATCTACAGAAAGCCGAAGAGCAAGGCCAAATCATCTCAGCGTCTGATTCCAGCCTCCCCAGACGGCAAATGGGATACGGAAAGGGTGCATTTGCGGCGGAATTTAGCTGCGTTCGGGTCCCCTCTGCCACTTGCTTCGTTGAGGCTTCTCTTCTTAATTTCGTGCGACAAGCTCGCAAGAAGGATTATGGGTCCGCCGTAGACATGCATTACCTAGGCTGCGCAACGTATATGATAGAGTACGCCTATCCCGGCGGTTATCTTGATCTGGATACACTCCAGCCAGTCTTCCGAGCGTTTCTGGTGGATGGGTTTCTTAATCATAATAGTACTGCTAAGTTTGCCGCTGCTAGAGAGCGATTAATGGCATCTGAAATTATATAGGTCGGGGATATATATAAACGTATACCCTTCACTCATCTCCTTTTGCAAAAGGTTTGAGACAGAAGGCAGAAGCAGTGAGATGCAAAGTCAGAAACCGAAGATACAGATAGACAAATTACTGGTTGTGCCCTTTGTATCTTACCTTAGCCGGCTCAGCCAGGTTCGTCGTTTGGTTCTTGGAATCGGCGTAAAGCCTACTGTACCATAGAACCCTTCACTCTATAGCAACCGCTGATTCTGATCCATTTATCTTGACGAGCAGCCGTGCCTATCCCGTTATTAATTCCTCCAATCCAATATTGCACCATCAATGTCATCGTCAGACTTCCTACAACTACAAACACTGTGAGATCCCTTTTGAGAATAAGTCCACAAATTTGATGGAATCAATCTTCTCAAATTAAGCACACTCTGATGAAATCTATCTCGAATACGTCTGTTCAAAGGTCTCCAATGCCAAAAATATCTCAACAGAAATAAATAGAAAGAAAATGAAACCGGGCTTCGTAACTGTTCTGCCTTGCACTGGGCTAATCAAATAAGATATCTGTGGTCTACTTTTCCCACTCAAGAGAAGTGCACTCGCGACAAAACCTGTAGAAGAGTATTGAAAGTAGAGAGCATCCAAATTTCCACTCCCGCCTATATAATAGAACTAGTAGACTGCCAAGTGTCATAAAGAACTGAAGAACAGCTATAATGCCATCCTCTCTCACGGGAACAGGATATTTGGCACTAATACATGGTTCGTTGATTGTCCTTGTTGATATCGCTGCTGCGATATAGCCCCTATACCGAGATAAAGGCCACTGGTCCCTGAAACGGCCCTCATCAATCTACTTTATAGGAGTGTGACGCAAGCCAGTACTGCTTCAAGAGGTGTAGGACCGCAGCTCGGCCTGGAATCTTTGAGCGACATTTAGAGGCGAAACAATTTGATGCCAGAGCACTAAGCTTCTTCGGTTTCATGATCTATATTTTTTTTCGGTTGAATACGCTTGACCGGGCGCCTGATGTTCTCCGTCGTCAGATCGTCATTGTTCGTAGATATTCGTACCTCCACCGTAGGAGGCTGGAGTAAGAGTCCTTCATCATCATGTTGCCAGTGATTATTCATTATTCGAGGAAGATTCCTAGGGCCGATAGGTAGTTCCTTGGGGAAAACGGGGTCTGCTCGCAAATCGATTCGCGGAAGGACTGAAGTCACCCCACCACTCATCCGCACAGGCGCCTATCATATCACGCGCTCCTTCAATTTCATCCCATAAATATGAATCCGCCTTAGTCATGATTCTAAAAGTTTTGTATCGTTTCATAATCGGAGGTTGGGGAGAAGCGTCCGGCCACGGGGCGTCTCGAGGTCGACGACAGAAGGGAATGTGGGGCCTACTTCCACCGTAGAGCTCGCCCACGACGAATATCTTCAGATTTGGAAGGCCAGTCGGGCCAAACGCCCATTGCAAGAAGGCTAGCAAACAGCGCACACGAAGATAATTATGTATGTCGGTGAATTCCTCGCAAAGAGCGTCCCTGTGATCACGTTTCTCAGTGGGTAAATCCAACATGATTCTAGTGGGCTGGCGTGTACGGCTCTCAAATAGATTTATTAGAAGTTCACGTGTAGCTTTCCAAGATACCCTCAAATGTAGAAGTTTAAGCCTTTGGTTCGCGGCATAAGGTTCTAATTTTTGTTTCTAGAAAAGTTAATTAGTACGCACTTAGAGTGAGCCAAAGTGAAAATTTCATGTATAATAATCTTACCAGGACAGACGGCATCAATGTAAATCCAAAACACTCGAGGCTGATATTTTGGAAAACGAGATCGGCACAGTCATGCCACGGCAGGGGGTATTCGCAAAACCAGAAGTTAATGGAAGGCAGCGTGACGAATCCCCTCCAATGATGGACAAGACGCCGTAGTGTGGACTTGTGATGAAGAATCCCGTTAACTAAGGAGGGTTCGCAATTGTGTTGGTAAATAAGATCCCATAGATAAAGTTCTTCAAGGCCTTCGAAGGACATTAAAAAATCTTCGATAACACCCCTATGCAATGGACGTATGGCCCCATCATCCGAGTCATTTACCGCGAGTTCAAACGACTTAAGTCTGATTGTACGATTTAACTGCATTACCCTCTCAAAGAATGAGAGGGTGCGTTTGCAATGAAGCAACTTAAGCGAATCGAGTTGTTCGAGAAAAGGGGCATCAGCCAGATCAAGGTAGTCCCATTGGAGCCAAGCATTGTTTAAAGATAACGAGCGTAGCTTTGGTAGATATGTGACAGCAAAGCGTGAATGTGAATATCCGGTACATGGACCAGAAAGGTCCCGTAACAATGCAAAGGGAGATGGGTTGGTAAATACCAGTTCTAGCGAGACTAGACTATCGGAATTCGCATCTAACGCTGGTAGATAATGGTATTCCGAAACTCGTCCTTTCCAAGAGAGGTGGCGAAGATGTTTGAAGTGCGTAAAAGTTAGAGATTTGGGGAAAAGCTTACAGTCCGCATCATCAAATAGTGAGAGCGACGTGATACGTCTCTGGTACTGCGAGAGATAGCCAGACGGACCCAGTAGTTCAGGAGGTTCACAGAATCCCAACTTCCAGCTTCAGACTTCCAGAATTAGCATGGATACAGAAATGGGTTTACTCCTTTGAGGACATACCTGAAGCTTTGCAGAGAGTCCTTTGGGATATAAAGAAGCACAGATAACGCTTTCTTGCCGATTAATTCCACGGTATTGTTATGTTCTTCGGCTTCCATCTGGTTGGATGGCACATTACGAACAAAAAGATGCGGTATCAAGTTTTCAAAACAGCTATGCCCCTGTAAACTGATAGTTGGACTAATCTCTACATTCCGGACGAAGCTAAGGCAGTTCACGATGTCCCTAGTTCCATCTTCCTTGAAGTATGTTTTCACGAAGGGCGGTATGTGGAGCTGGGTAAGATCATTACTGTCCTTGACAGAGATTTTGAAATCACGGTATAAGAAAGGAAGTAGATGTCTGTGCAGTGCTTTTGAAACTTGAGACAGATCTTTCAGGGTACGAAGATGGTTTATCTGTGAGAAATTATGGTCTGAGCTCAATTACCTCTGTCTGCCAGTCGCAAGCATATGAACTAACGTACCTCGCTGATGACCAGGTTAAAAATCTCCGGCGGCAGCTCCAGGAGCATTGTCACCAGTTGGCCAGGGAGTACTCACCCGGGGGGGAGTGTGGCATGGTAATGGTGAATTAAGGGCATTTCCAAGGTTGCCTGACTGATGATACCTGGCCTAAGGGATATCGCTGAAGTCCATATAGAGTTGGGAGAGATGATCCTGACCCATGGTACTCAGCTATCACGTGATGTACTCTATTTTTAGTGTTTGATACTGAAGGGCGTGTTCGGTTGCCCGTGTAAGGCCTTATAATAACCTGCAGGCAAAAAGTGGATATTAATACCATTATTATCATTTGAGCTTGCTGCGGGTGTGATATATAAACAGAGCCCTCGCTTACATAAGGTGAAAACCATCTCAGGAGAATGCCCTGGATGTGTGTAGCTTACACAACCTTATACACCTTCTATCTACGGAGTAGGCTATTTCAGTTAGAATCCTCCACTATTCAGTCTAAATAGCTGATTGAAGTCTAATCTTGTGTAAGTGAAGAATATAGAAAATACTAGGTCTTTTTGAGCAGGTAAAGCTATGTGAGAGTGTATTTGAGTGTGTAAGAGAATACAGACCAGAGAAGACCTTACACGAGGTTAAACAGGACAACTGAACACGGCCTTACTGTTCCTCATCTTGAAATCACCAGAGTGTATGAGCAAGCCCTCACTTATGTTAAAACGGTACGGAATTTTAATATAGTAGTTTCCTGAGAATCAAAGGCTGGGTATACTCGCTGTGCCATTGATGAGTACATACCCACTCACTCCCCTTAAAGAAGCGCTAATTTTTGCAAAACTTGGAAAGCTACAGACCATGAAATAATGATATTGAATCTCCAATTGCATAGCATATGTTATTAGCACTAACCTCGGAAATGTGGTATCAGCGAAGCAAAAGCGAAGACAGGAACAACAAGGAAGAAGAAATCCCAACGCCTTCCCAACAACGCCAGGCATGGAACGATTATAGGAATAAGAACGGCCAAGAAATTTCAGAGAGCATTATATATATGCTAGACGTATGTATGTATGCACTGTGTAGAATTCAATGCGTGGAGGAGTGAGAAGTGCGAACGTATCCAACCTGAGTCCGCAAGGGGGGGAAAGGTGGATAATTCGCATTAAAATCTGTGATTTTAGAAACAGCCACACGCATTAGTCATTGAACAAAGCCAGCATGTCATCCGATATCTAGCTCCCATCAACCGGTAAATCGGAATTGATGAACAAGAAAGAGGGTTGGGACGCAATCTTACCTGATCTCATAACTCCCCGCCCTAGTCATGTACCTTACCCACTTAACGCTACTATAATTATTCTTCTCAAACACCTTCAGGTACCTCACCAGCAGCCCGCTGCTCGTGAACATAAGCAGACTAAACTCAAGACTGAGCGGCGGCCGACTCCACGCCTTCTGCTGTGTCATGCTCGTCAACATCGCCTCCGCGGTGAGCACATACTCGCTCTGGCCCGAGAATCGCGCAATCTTCCAGACAATATTATTCTGCTCCGGCTCATATTTCGCGCGTCCTTGGCTCGTCCGTTCGGTGATCTTGGCCGTATTGAGCGGGGTAGGGATGCGGACGATGACGTTGGTCGCGAACAGCTTCGAGCCGTAGTTGGCCTTGATGGCAATGCTGTATTCAACCTTAGTAGTACCGATCTCACGCACGATCGGGTGAATCTTGAATGGCAGGTTCACGTTTTCCGTTGCCCGGTAGCGCATCAGCTCGAATTCGCCGTCGGGGGGGACGAAGGAGATGATGCGGTCCGCGTCGAAGCGACCAAGTTTCACGCATTGGTGGAACTGGCAGTCCTCCAGAGTAACGCTGCCTGCTGCCGCGCGTGTTGCTTTCGTCTTGCCATCCGATCTTCCGGCGCCATCATTATTGTCGAGAAGTAACCGGTCATTCAGGCCAAATTTACACTCGGGCGTACCAGATAGATACGCTCGCATGACGATCTGGCCATTTACATCGGCACGCAGAACGGTCCCGGTAGCCGACATGAGCAAGTTGACATCCTCAATAACGTCGACGAATGCCTCATTCTTCCTGTATTTGATATCCGATCGGCGCCACGACAGCGCTCCCGTAGCTTGCATAGTAATTTTGCTAGAATCCGAGGGCGACTGTGCAATGGCTGATTTGACGCCCTCTGTCGTAATGTACATTTTAAGGGTATCCGTTTCCGTGTTCTGGGGGTATCCAAAATCAAGTATCTCTATTGATGCAACGACAGTTAGCCAAAGCTGTATCAAAAAAAAAGGAATCCGGCACATTCCACTCCGGCAAAAGGATAAATCCCAACTCACCATCCAACAGCTCATAAACAAGCACAAAATTATTCTTCACAGCCTCCTCATCGAACTTCCCAAAATACCCCTTGCCCAACAACACAAACCGATACAGAAACTCAAACACCAGCGCCGCATTCGCATTGCTCTTCGTCACCGCAACCAGGTATATATTCTCATGCTTGACATGGCTGAACGTCGTCGAGCCCAGCGTTAGAATGGGCGAGCGCACCTGCGGGTTGGAGATGACCTGGATGCGGAAGACGTCTGCGAGGCGCGGGCGGCAGTCGTTGCGAAAGGCGCGGTAGATGAGGTTCTCGCCCTTCTGGTTGAAGATTAGGATGCCAGAGAGCATGGTAACTGATATGAGGGCGCCTGCGGTTTAACTCATTTAAGGGACATTGCTGGGTGGGTGTGGTAGATTTGGTGAGAGCAACTGCGGGCTGATGGTTGGTTGATTGGCAGGCGTGGAGGTTGCAGGAAGCAAGATTACGATATCGTAAAGTTTCGTAACAGTAGCTCCAGTTGGGCGTAATATTTCGAGATGTATTACAACATTTTCCACGACACTGAGACTACAGACAGCGGTGTTAAGACCAGAGTACGCAACCGGTCGTTTAATAAACAGGTACAGGGCTTTAATTACTACTACATGTATTTGATAATACCTACTTGACAGTTCTTGTAGCTTGCTACCATGCAGCACCTCATGAAAGGCCGACGTGGAATTTGCTAGTCCACTGAACTGTAATATCAATACCTAAGAAAAACTCAAGTGTTCAAAATGTCGTCTTCTATTAGGCTATCGCAGCCATGTAATGTGGGTATACGCTGGTATCTGAATAATGAGGAAGTGCGAATATTCGCCCAAAAAGAAAAAAGAGAAGAAAAAAAGCAGCTCTAACAATGGAGGCAAAGAAAAGAAGTTAAAAACGAAACCCGAGTGAAGAGAAAAAGAAAAAAAACACCCAAGAAGGAATATGCGATGGTGCCTTTTGCCGATACAAATATATAATCAATAACGCACCAAAAAGAAACCGTACGTATCAACAGCAAAGAAAGAAAAACAAGTGTCAGATCCGCCCGATCGGTAGATTCGCCATGATGCCAGCACACAAAGGAGGGAAAGACGAGGGCGGAAACTGGAGGCGGAGAAGCAGCAAAAGGGAAAAATTAACGAAATGGATATATCGTGAGATTAGATAACGTATAACAAAATAAATTTAAAAAAAGGTGAAACGAGGGAGGAATAAACGAGCATAGTCATCAGCTATTCGATGGCGGGAGGAAGTGGTGCTCGGCGTTACGCTCTGCAGTGTCAGGCCTCATGCCCGTAGCAGATGCCGCATCGTTCTCGACGATGCCAACCTTTGGGTCCGGAATCTGGATGTCGACAGACATATAGGCCGTGCTCCGTAAACTCCAGATCTTCACGCCTTCCCTGACACCGACAGTCGCATTCCAGTGCTCAAGCCACTGTTCAATGGACTTCAAATGACTCTTGACGCCTGTTGCGCCGAAGTCGTCCCACACCCAACCTGTCACCAGTCCAATTGCACCGTCAAGCCAGTTGCGTGCGCTGAAGGGGTCGAATGAAGAGATTAATTCGTTGTTTATCTTTGCGATAACGGTTCGGAATTCAAGTTCTGGGAGCAACGGGTCCAGGATTTCGGGATATAGGTTCGAAAAGGTGGGTGCCAGATCACCCTTGACCATCCAATCGCGTCGTATGCGGATGATTCGAGTGGTTTGGTATTCCAGAGAATCGACGGGGACGTGTGGATTCATATGTGGGAAACAAGGATGTGAAGGGCCCCAGGCTAGTTCTTCCGCGACATCACCGTCTGCACCACCACCGCCTGAAGAATGGTTGCCGTTGGCGGAGGGGATGGAAGCAAATGTCTGTGATCGTAAAGAAGGTTGTGATGGCACTTCGCGAGGGCGGTCCGGATGAGCGCCAGCAACATGGTTTGTGTTTAATAACCCGTTGGTTCGCAATAAAGCAGGATCTGGCCGGCGAATATTATCTGCATTTCCATCCCCTCGTCTCGCCCCTGTGTCTTGCTCTGAATCGTTGACCATATTAATGGTTTCCCACACACCGCTGCGACGATGACCTGGAGGAAGCCCGATACTTGCGCGTCCACTCTCTGTGTCCGCAACGCTGCGCTCAACCAGCAAACTCGTTGGACTGGGTTGTTGGCGACTGCGCCGCTGCTCCGGAATGGTCAGCAGAGGATAAGCGTCCCGTTGTGATTCGACGTAAGGGGAGGTGTCTGAGATGGGAGAAGGGCGTGGAGCGGAGACGACGGTTGTGCGGGGGACGTAGTTGATAGGATTCCAGAGCCTGGAAGATGGCGGTTTGCGGATACTGGTGCGAATGGAAGAGAAGAGGGAGCGGCCGTGGGAGTTGCGGCGTTGGTGAGGGGTATTGGTATTGTTTGCTGCTCGTCGACGGGAGGGTTGGTGGTAGGCGGGTTCTGGAGGCTGGAGGGAGGAAGCGGCAGAGGAATTGTTGGTGAAAATCGGAACGAGAGGGATATCGGTGTAGGGCCCTTCTTCAGCCGGCCGCGATGATAGATTGCGTGCACGTTGAATGGCGTAGGACGCCGTGGTTGATGTCGACACGGAGAGCGCGGTGGAAAGGGGTTGTGTCGTGGTGGTGATGTTGGTGGTAGTCTTGGTGGTGGTGTTGGTGTTGGTGTTGGCGTGAGGGCGGTGATTGGCGTGAGCAGCAGCCGAGAAAGGGGCTTAGGGGCAGGCCTAGTGGCAGCGGAGGCCAGCAGCAGCATGCCTGCACAACCACCAGCAGCAGAAGAATGAGGGGAATATTCGAATATGGGTTAAAAAAAATCCAATTGACGGAGTTCAATGAGTGTAGGGCAGGAGGACGGGGAATAAAATAGTAGTAGTGCTGGTGACAATCGGAAGTGGTAAAACAATAATAATATATATCGAAGGGGAGAAAAATGGAAAATCCCCAGAACCACCACTCAGTTCACGGTTTAGCATCAGACAGGAGATCCAGGCAATAGTTCCCCACAACGATGTCCATTCCGAGCGATTGGTAAAGTCGACGTTAGCAGAGAGCGCCAGATGAGAAAAGCCCGGACCGCGATAATCCAAAAAGGAGCTGCCGCTGGTCGAACTTAAGCATTCGAAAACTGGCCTATCCTGAACAGCAACAGTATCAAGATCGACTCCAGTGGCCACCGCAAATAGCTCAAACCAATTCTCTGGCCAAGCCCACGATCATATGCGTCCTGTGCTCCCCGGAGGCTGATATGACAGCATGAATATATTGGACTGATCCTGAGTTTCTTTTTAAACCAGGCCGGTTTCAGGTCGCGGCAGCCTCGTCCGTGAATTGTCGTTTGCCAGCAATTGGGATACGCCTCCTTCAATAATAATAATAAAGGCGGAGAAGAGCCTACGAGAAAAACTACGAAGGTTACGGGACTCGTTTTATAACGCTGGCTGGGGAGGAGAAGCCAGGGTCCATGGGGATGGGCCACGCAGCTGTGACCGGAGCCCTTGCAACGCTTGCGAGCTCGCGTGGATGAACGCATACAGTCCCACCAGCCGAGAACCTTTTTTTTTTTTTAGGATCATTTTGGATCTATCGTCAGCTCGCAGCAATCAGCTAAGCTGCCTGCTAGTTTGTGACAGTGTGAAAGGAAAGACGCATGCCGCCTGGTTTCGAATATTCAATGCGAACGTTTGACCCTTCTGCTGCTCCCTTGGTACCTTACTGTACATACATTTACGCCTTACCACGCAAAGAACACTGATACATAATAACGAAAACTTGGTTTGGCTGGAGAGACTGTACCAGAACTGAACCGAGCTTGGGAGAGACCTGAGAGGGGGCCGAACGAACGCCCGAGTGTCCGTGATCTCCAGCAAACTGCCAAAGTCGCACTTCAGTCTCAGGCCGGCGTTGCGCTTAGCTGCTCGAGTTTCCAAGCAGCATGGATACCTGCATCAGAGGCCAATCGCGAAACGGCATGGCGAGGCTCCGGAAGCCATTCCAGGTCTCCCCGGCACCCGCCTCGCTGGGCCTGGTACTGAACCATCACCGCGCTAGCTCCGAATTGGGCTGTTTCAAACGCTAAAGGTCTCTCCAAGAGCCCAAAACCGAGGAGCAGGACGGCTACTCGAGGGGCAAAACCTTGTGGGCGTTGTTGCGCCTTGTTCGGAGTCCCTCCCTTTTCTCCTTTGACAGCAACATCGCCGTATACCGTATCAATCATTCTGAATGCTAATAATAGCAGCAAAACCTGACATCCGCAGCCTGCAGAGGCCGATAAGTTTGTGTGCAGGCATCATTTCCCCACGGCTAGAAGCATACCTGCATCGTACAGTACATAATAAAAACGTGCGTGGAAAACGGTTGCCCTGCATAATGCAATTTAGCTCCTCGATGCCCACTTCTCTCAGCTCTGATCATTTCATTCCTGCCTGGTCTAAATTATGCATGCAAGCTGCGAAAAATCACCGGCCCCCTCGAGCGTTCACTCCTGTTCAGAAGCTAACCCTCAGTCCAGGCTATTGGACCCGGAGCTCTGGCCGCGAGATGCCACAAAATGTCCCGGTAAAAAAAGAAAAAGGAACCGGCGTGATTCAAAATTTCCTGTTCCTGAGAGAAAATCCGTGATGTGGAGCCTCCATTGACAATTTGACATCAGCCTGCAGCCCGCTAACGAAGACTATTGAGCCCAGGCCACAGGCACGGGAACCCTAGCTTTTCCTCCAAGAGTCCAAGGACAAGATATCCGGATATCTTTCCGCGTTTTCCTCATACGCCAATAACTTAATTATTTAGGATCGGCTTGCCCCATCGAAATAGGAGCGGGTGGATTTCAACTGCCGGAAAACTGCGGGTTAACTTACAGGCATGCCCAGTGCTTTCCTCCACGGCTCCAACTGGAAATATTTTCATAAGATTCTCACATATAGTTCGTGGGGGGGGGGAATCCTCCCGCAGGATCTAACCTGCAAATCGCGGATGTTGAGTTTTATGTAGCCTGCGGGACGTCTAACTATCCATCCATCGATCGATATTATTATTACGGACTGGAATCCGTGCATACGCTGTATGTAGTCCTCGACAAGCCTCGGGCTGGTCCTATTGATCGCGGCTATTCATCGAGATTTAGCCAGGTCCGTGTCCTATTCAATTACTATTAAAATTTCCAATATATCATCACTATTGCAACACTGCACCAGAACAAGCCGGATGAATCCAAATACCAAATTCCGTATTTATAGAGAGGGCTATGTCGTTCATATTAGGCTCAAATTAAAATAGAATATAAAAAAAATAAACGGCCTTGCATGAATTTGCGGCGTAGTGCTGCTTGATATGGGGGGACAAGGATACATCAATTTGCACTTGCATGGAATGATGGGTGCATGCATGCATGCATATTCCTTCCCTGCATCTGACTGCTGCAATCATTACTGTTTGTGCATTTGCATTTAGAATTGCCCTCCTCAATTATTAGCCCTGTGCCATGCGCTATGCGGTACAGTGCTTGTTTTCCGCTTTTGGACCGCATTGCTGTGCTGGTCCAGGTTGGATAGGCGTCAGGTATGTTATAAAATGATCTTATTGACCTCGAGGGATACGGTTTCAGATCCGAGAAAACAGATAAAGGACAAACAGGCTTAGACATCCAGGGTGTGAGAACTTTTCTTTCTTTTTAATTAGACGACGCGGCTAAGCGGTTATTTGTCTTGCCTGCTCCCTGTAATCACCGCGATATAGAGCAGGGATGGTTTCGGTTTTCCCCTTCGTTAATAAGGAGTCGAAGTCCCTCTCAAACACTTCTTTCGAATGATTAACTTATGCATTCTGCAATCTCTTCGAAATGGAGGTTATTACAAATGTTAGAAACAAAAGCATATACAACAGTGAATAGATTGATAATGAATCAATATACATCCCCTTCCGCTCTATCAAAATTTAAAACCAGAATACCATGAGAATCAATCAAATATCAATAACTGCAACAATCTTGGAAGTTACATGATATTTCGATTAAACCCTGCATGAACAATAACCCACCTTCCAAAATCTTTCTAGAACAACGGATGCTGAGATACCTCGAGCAGGGCAGGGTAGTTTTGCCCCGTTAGACATCCCTGACTTGCTCCCTCCCTATACCTGGGTATCCTGGTTCAGATGCATTCCCTGTAGCTATCCATGCATATTTGTTATTTGTAGTAAATTTGATTATGAAGGGCCGCCTGGTCCGCGGCTAGAACCTTGAAAATCACCTCCAATCTCCCCAAACGGTAATCCTCTGTTGACTTCCTGTTCTGTTTGATAATCAATCGTTGATATAGCCTGGGTTCTCTTCCTATAAATCGACAATCGAACAATAGCTTCCACCATCAGTGACCGGGATAATAAGACAGCAAGGAATCTTGGCTTGTAGCACAGCGTCTAGCCGCACTTTTACGTATCCGCCTTGCTCCGATCATCGTTGCACGAGTGGGGTGGATTCTCCGCCGTTGGCTCCTCCGAGGCACAGCCTCGCTTTAGACAGAGGGAATATTACGCTGTTGAGATCGGTTATCATAAAACAAAGCAATAAATGGAAATGTAGTGAGCAAGGCATTAACAAGTATTGAGGATCTATGTTCTCAGGCCCATCCGTAGGTAGGGTATAAAAGGTGAAATATAGAGGACTCCCTGTTTACAAGTATACTACTATCCACTTTCTTTCGGGTGACATATGATCCTAACGCGATTACAAATTAGTAAATTATCAAATATCTACAGTACATGCGATGTAGTCCGTTTGTCCCAAGCCATATCACCTTCTGTGAGTACCATACCATACATATATCCAAGACCAAAAACCAAAAGGGGAAGAAGAGATCATGCATAAAACATAACAGTTACCCAACGAGAGAGCAAATAGTAAAGAACTAGAACCTCACCCCTCTCTCTGAAAATAAAACAGACAAAAATCCCTTAGACATGCTTATTCGCCGCGGCTTGCATCCTTTTCAACGCCTCAGTGTGCACATATTGCATATCCCCCTTCCTCATCGCATGGTCTATCATCGAGTTGCGATAGCTAGCCCTGATAGCCTCTTTGTGTTTCCCCAGCTGAGTGTGCTGGCGCTCCTTGAGCAGGTCGGCCCGGCGCGTCTCCACAGCCACATCTGGAAGCTGTTTTATCACGTTTTCTTCCCTGACCGATTCACGCCAGCGAGCAAGCTTCGCCTCTCGAACCAGTAGCGAATCCCTCGCTTGTGCATGGTCGTGGTGTTGCCGTCGGGGATTAATTTGGGGCATGTTGTCGGGGGATGGAAAACTGCAGATAGATGCGGGGCGGTGTGGGCCCGGTGGTGTTTGGGCCTGGTTTTGTGTGTGCATGTCTCGATGGATTAACTGGCGACGGACGGAAAGGGGAAGGTCGTCTGCGGATTCGACGTTGGAGTGGTGCTGGTCAGTGGGATATGGAGAGGACGATCGGTATGCGGATTGTGGTGGCGGTATCTTGAGAGAGAGCTTGGACTGTGATCTAGAAAAGCGGTCGAGAGTTGGGGATGAGTAGTTTGAAGGAAGTAGGAGGGATTTGTTGCGAAGTGCGGTCTCACGCTGCGCAAGCAGTGGAGTAGAGAACATGCGGATTCGGTCGTGTGATTCGTTCATTTCCGGAGTACCGTTAGCAGGTTTATAGATGGATGGGATGGATGAAACGGGCTTTGCCCCGTTAGTATCTGGTTGCCCAGCTACATTGAGTGTGGAGCTGGACCCTGAGGGGTGTAATTCATGAATGGGAGGGGTGTGAGAACGATCTGTAGACCTGGAAGATTTAACAGGGGACGAAGCTTGAATACTGTTGGTCGTCTGCAAGCCAGTATATGATTTTCTAAGGGGACTCGGCGTAAGTCCTGGGCCTTCTTCGTGGTGAGACCTGGAGGAGGCCGAATTGTCTGTACTTAACTCCTCAAACGGCAAGGTGCCCGTGGCGGTTTGTTTAAGCTCTGATACCAGAACAGGGGCAGCGGGCTCGTCTATTTCCGTATCTTGCTCCAGCTCATCGGTTTCCTTGATTTCTGGAGGTTCAGCATCCGAGATATGTTTAGCCCATTCATTAGTCCTATGGGAGAGCACTACCCTAGACATATGACTGGGGATGTTGTCCACTGACTCCGATGTCAACTTCGCTCTAGACGGAAGCACCGATTGTATTTTCGACAATCTCTTTGGGACGGGGATGCTCGACAGAAGATCTCCCAAGGCGTCGCTCGGTTTATCGTGTTTATCTGACGTTTGCTGGTCAACTGGAAAACTTTGCCTAACCGGCTCGGCAGCGGCAGAAGCACGAGTTGAAGCGGATTCTTGATCTAGCGTTCCTGTGCTAGAGTCGTCCGACTCGGGCAAAGGAATATCGGCTGCAATGGTATGGTCACTTTCACTTGGGCAGTAAACACCGTAGTTCTCATCAAACTCTTGATTCCAGTTAGCTAGCCTTAGGTTTTTGTCTGAAGTCGTATAGTTTTTTACAGATCCTTCCTTGTCATTGGCGCCATCCAGGACAGATGAATCAGGCTCCGTGATGGGGGTCGGTTTAGCCGTTCCTTGAAAATCAGAGTATACAGAAGATGGGCAGCATCGCGTACCGCTTTCAGCCGGCAAGGGTGGCCCCACGTTATAGTCGTGCTCTTCATTGGCCTCCACTTTAACGGAAGAAGAAATGGTCCGAGTGTCGTTAAAAAAAGCCAATCCGTCGCCGTCGTCCTCCTTAAAGTTGCCCTCCACAGCCTGCCCATGTATTGGATGCCCGAGTAAATTCCCAGAGCCCATTTCAGTATGCACACATTCCATATAGTCCGATTCCGCCAACGAGGCAGCAGCTGAGCTACATTCATCATCCTCCCGAACTTCAAAGGGATTAGCCCTAACTGAATTAGTGGCGATATTGGGGGGGAGAGGCATCCCAGGGTCCCCAGGTAATTCGTGCAGCCCTGGCTGGTGCCCAGGGTTGGTGTCCTGTGCATCCTCGGAAGAAGAACCATTGGACAGAGGAGTACTGGATTGAGCAACTGAAATCACTTGCTGAGTCGGTTGCCCTGCGTTGTGAGGAGTGGCATAATTGTGCAGCGCATCCATCTCATAAATCTGGGTTTGACCCGCTGGTGTCCTATTTTCTGGCGTCGCCAAGTGCCTGTCATGATCTCCGGCCTGCTCGATGTCAATCCCAGAGTCATTTGGTGGCCGCTCCTGGCCGCCATATACAGTTTCCCATTGAGCTCTCTCTTGGCTTATGCCCTCTTCCAAATTTCTCCCAATCTCTTCTTCAATCTGGTCACGCTTCCTTTGTTCTTCCTCCAGCAAAGCGGCCTCTCTTCGTCGGCGTTCTCTAATCACCTTCCACAACTTGGCCTGAGATACAAGGCCCATCAGAAAAATTACAACAACGCCTGCAAGCTCCGCTCGGATTCCTCGGGTAATAGGGTAGGTTTTTGTGTTAGACGGAAATGCTTTCTCATTTAATTCTGCAAGTACGTTAGAAGAATTCAAAACAAGCCTCATGTGTCCTAGGGATCATACCCCATAAATAAATCCAGAATTCCTTCAGACCAGCCTTACTAAAGCAGTCAATGCCTAGAATCACAGCAGTGGAACCGGAGAAAGAAGCCGAGCAAATTAATGCATAGGGTCGTGTACGGTGTATGAACGACAAACTGTATAGACCGATGGTAAGACTTATAATGAAGGCTGCTTTGTGACCGGCCTCTACGAGGAGGCCACCCGGTTTCATTGGAAGAATCCACATGCTCAGAGTGAATCCGCCAAGTAAACACCCAAACCCTTCTGTAACCTCCTGGAAAGCTAGAGAAATACCTCCAAATACTAAACCTGGTACAACAACTGCAACAAAAAAGGCTCCTTGCACGGCATCTCTAACAGGGGGCTGCATGAGATAAATAATGAGAGTCTAAGATGGAAGTTTAGTAAGGATTGCAGGCTGTTCGTGGGAATTCATGATACATACTGTCACGGCAAGGGCTGTTAAAAACGCCACAGCAAAAAATATCTGAACCCTTTAAGAAGTGTTAGTGGTGCGTAACGAAAGGGGCAGTCGAAGAGATCCCAACCATTTATTTCTGGTCCCAATCAATGCGTAAACCCCGCCTGATATGATAAGCACAACGCCGGCAATCGACAACGCGGGGGTTATTCTCGGGCGAAGGGGAAGGACATTTGGATCTTGTTCAGGCCCTACTCAGTATTAGTGAGGTTCGCGAAGTTGAACCGGAATGATTTACCGTCCAAGAAGGAAAGGTCAGAGGGGCGCGGACTTTCGGTAGAAGTTGTATCATTTCCGCTACTAGCGGTTGGATCTGATTTCGATGTTTGAGTGCCGGTCACGGAATTTGTCGCTGCCACGCTTTCCGAAGGTTTGCTGGAAGCGTCTGGCAATAATGTCGTTGTAGGCGTGCTTTCCGTAGGGTTTGCCGTATTGACATCTTGTCTTGGGTGGACTTCAATTCCGCCAACGCACGAAGGTCCTATGATGCCTATTGAACAGAGGATTAGGCATATAAAGCTGGCTCGCATGATGAACTAAGGTTAAAAGTTCGCGGCAGCAAGCACGAAAAAGTCGACCCCTTAAGAATCCACGCAAGTCGATACGGAAGGAATAAAACCCCTAGGAGTCACCGGAAACTCGAAAAGAGCCAACGGAAGAGATGAAGGAAAATTAAATCATTCTGGCATGAGCTCTAGGTGGCTTAGGCAAGGTTAGATGGTTATTTTCCCTAAGGGTAGGACACCATTTCTAACACGCCTAGCAAGGTGCAAGAAAATAAGAAAAACCGGCGATCAACATCACACAAATTCCGAACGTGTCTCGGGAATAATGTCGAGCTTTCCACTTCCTCCGTTGCCGGAACTCGATAGGACTGCGGGTTCTGTTTATTTCTCTTGTATTCCTCTAGGAAGCGGTTGGATCAAGATCCATCGGACCGAAACCCAGCAGCTGAGGGCTTGGCTGGGCCGGGGCAGGAACCTGCTATGAAGGCTCCCATTCCGGGATTTTTCCCCGACCAGTCTCGAGCATTCAGGGCACGGACCAGAGATAAGGGGGGAGGGTGGTGCCATCCCAGAAACCTGAGTGACGCGCATATCCTAGGGCGCCAGCATCACCAATCGGGCGATTAAAAGCCCAACATGAGCCAGCAAACAACAGGCCAGCGGAGAAAATAACTATGCAACACAAGAAACGCAAGCTGGAAATAAAAAGGGGGAAACGAAAGGGAGATAGACCTGATGGGAGTGCGCCATCGAATCAAATGTTGCAAAAAAAGTCCGGATGCCTCCAAGACAGGGAGGCAAGGGCATCGTGTGGAAAGACTGGAAAAAGGAACACCTCTCCCTTCAGCCACCAATTCCCGCTGGGCCAATATGGAATCGACCAAGCGAGTATCCGTAAATATGGCCATTTCGTGCGGTCAAGGAAATCTTTAGCGGGGGCGGGAGAAAATCAGCCCAAGTCTTCAACTTGGCCTGAATTTCGCAAGAGCCAACCCACGCAAGATGTACCCCTCCAGAGTAGAGTTAAATAGTCCAGCCACCGGAGCAAGAAGCCGAGTGTGATTGTGATACGGACAGCCTGTCATCACAACTTATAAGTTGTCCAGAATCAGACAAGTTAGCTAGCATTTTTGCAGCCTTTGGTTGTTGGTGGAAAGGGTGGAGAGCGTACCCTCCATCGCGTCCTCAGCGAACAGCCTCGAAATTGACCGACGTCAATGATTCGAACATCTCGATCAGCACCATCCAGTTTGATCAGGGAAGATTAACGGTCCGCGATGCAGAGTAGGCACGAGGCACGTTTCACGAGGGTTGGTTCCAATGGCTTCAATCCTGCAGACGTCTGCAAGGCCTGGGCTGTGCGGCGCCCATTCCGCTGCACGTAAGAGAAGAGAAAACGTGGAAGAGATAGTTATGCATACACTGTGATGGACAAGGCGGGACCAAAAATAAACAATTATTTTAAATGGCTGGTTGGCTTCAATGGCTTGGAAGGTATGAATATGGATAGTAATAGGGCTTGCGAAGGCTGATCCCGCCAAAGTTTCGTAAATTTCCCGCCTGAGTTTCGGTTAAGAGCATCCCCCGCACCTCCCCGCTGATAGCGCCCTGCTATAGACACTCTCCACGGCTTCTCTTCTCTGCGCGAGAAACGGATTGCGCCATGTCCATGCTGTGCAACGCCCTCTGCTTCGTTGGACTTTTCATTCTTCACAGCTTGGGGTATCTCAATGTCAATGCCTCTGCCAAACATGTCTTTGAATGCGACAGACATTTATTTGGTGATGCCATCTGAGTGACACGTTAAATCCCCGCAGATACGGATAGCACATACGGATATAGCTATCACCACGAAATATCTCCACGCTTTGTAGGTGTCCTTGGTTTGGGGGATACGATGACAGCGAGAAGAATTACTACTATATGGGTTCCACTTGGCTCAGGTATATATCAGAATACGTCGATCTGCTCGTCCTCTTAAGCCGGCCACACGGAATCTTTTACGATTCTTAACATTATCACGCTCATGTACGCTACAGTTGATGACGAATAATATGAAGATGCCAGCTCAGCCTTCGTGGTTATCTTGCTATCCCGGCCTCGATGGAAATATACGAAGGTGGGGATCAAAAAAAAGTACCATAGGAAGCTCTCCGGGTGAATATCACGCAACTTTTCCCACGGAATATCAGATATGATGGGCTTCCCGACAAAAGAGCTTGTCGAAGCCGAGGGCCCGGAAACAAGAAATATTGAACACTGGACCGTTAAATCATCCGCATGTGTTGCAGAGCAGGGCAAACCATTATCTCCCGTCTGCCCGCCCTTGGGATCCAAACGCGACATCACAACAGGAACCTGCGTGCTCAATCCTCCTAGCTCACGGATAGCCAAAAAGATATTCAAGTCCCGAGACGATGGAAGAGTTCCGAATTTGCATCCTCCGTACTCCATGCAATTTCGCTCCATCCGAAAATTGGGATCGAGAAAACAAGCTCTTGTCCCCATGTCTCATTCAATTCCTTGTTTCACAACCACAACACGATCAAGTACGGACGAGCTTTATGAGACATATACGTACAGCCAGTACATACACGCATACATTTATATTGGCAGAACCCCTCAGGCGAAGGTAATGCAAAGACCGCTTGCCCCGCATCTATGACGCTCAGCATCGTCTATCAATGGCCAATGCCTTGCAATTCATCTATGTATGTTAGCAGCGGTCCCTACACATAGCCAACCTCCGTGTCAGAAATCTCAAACCCCGGGGTTCCCTTCATATTGTTGACCCACGAGAAAAATAGTATTGTCACGCCCATCACAGATGTCTCAAGAAACAATATACGTAAATAAATAGCCAAAATGACAGCTAGGGCCGCATATTTGTACTCCCCATGATCTGCAAGAAAGATGCAGCCTATCAAGTTTACCAATACGACAAGTGCCCAACAGGAGTGCTTGGAAAGGAAACAGCTTGAAAAATTCAAGACGTTTGTTCGCTTCCTGAATGGGGGAGGCAATGTTGAAATATCTTTCTCGTGAACAATACCTCGCCTCGCCTTCTTTTGAACGGCGGAAAAGGTATTATTATATTCATTGTCGAGAAATAGTAACCGGCAAACTTAAGGGTACGCATCAGACCCGTCTTTCCGCACTTCGCAGAGAGGGCTTGGTGGTCGCGTGCGGAATGATACGAGCTTTGAATTTGACAGGAAGCTCTCCAGGCTTCTCCCTTTCGTTAGCGCATCCTACACACGAGCCCTTTATCCCACAGCCACTGGGTCCAAAGTACTCAGTAGTGAAAAATTAGTCGGCCAACAACCAACATGAAGATCGGAAGGCGGTGCATTTCGCTGGCAAAGGCTGGATAATCCTGCCATTGCCGCTGGATTGCTTCGTATGGAAATTGACAGAGAAGATGTGCTGTGTATATGATCCACTCCACTACATGGGACGGAGCGATGTGCACGTCGTTTATATGTGGACATAGAAGGATCACACGAAGGATGATTAGTTATCTATTTTTGGAGCCGAACGGGAACATCTCAACAACTACGGAGTACGAGATCAGTGGGGCAATACAGATTTTTGAGCCTGTCAACGCCTTATTCTGGGCGGGCTTTGCTAACCATCGATCCATGCTTATATATAATAACCTGCCCTGGATTCAAGGGCAGCCACTCCTGATGGATATAAATTTTCGGATTACTTCTTTTGCGCATCTCCTTCATTTTGAGAGACCCATTGAATGAATGAATGTTTTGAGAGTCTAGCAAAACTGTTTGATAAATAACCAGCTTTTGAAAACCACCCGAAACCATGCGACTCTTAGCAGCGGTCACGGCCGTGTGCCTCGCAGGCATGAGCATAGCAGCTGCGACCCCGAAAGCTGAAGATATAGCGAAGACGGTCAAGATTATGCCGCTGGGCGATTCGATAACTGGTTCTCCGGTAGGCATGGCAGCCCTAACTCCTTCGGATGTCCATCGCATTGTGTTCACAGGCGATATGAACCCTTGGAGTTCGTCTTGAGTCTCGTCCGCTAATTGCTCGTGAATTTAGGGTTGCTGGCGCGCTCTGCTATGGAAAAAGCTCCAGGAAGCCGATATTACCAACACGGATTTCGTGGGGTCTGAACCAGGACATGATTGTGGATTCGACTATGATAGCGAAAATGAGGGACATTCTGGTTATAGGGCGACGTCGATTGCCTCTAAAAAGCAGCTTCCTCCGTGGCTTAAGAAAGCGCAGCCGGACATTGTCATGATGCATCTTGGAACGAATGATGTGTGGAGGAATGTCAAGCCGAAGGATATCATAAAGGCATTCTCGACTCTGGTGAAACAGATGAGAAAGAATAACCCAAATATGGTCATTCTTGTAAGTTACCCCCCCTCAGGCGGATTGGAGCGCAGTTCCAAAATCCTGGTGTCCAATTGCATGGGCCGCACGCAATATTTTCTTTTATATCTCTAACTCCACCCCAAAGGTTGCGCAAATAATCCCCATGAACCCCAGTGACTGCGAAAGCTCCCAAAGCTGCGGCAAAGTCGCTAGACAGCTCAACCGAGCCATTGCGAAATGGGCCCCAAAGAAATCGACAGAGAAAAGCCCCATTACTGTTGTGGACTGCTTCACGGGCTTCGACACAGAAAAAGACACCAAAGACGGTGTTCATCCAAATAAGTCTGGAGACAAAAAGATTGCGAAATGCTGGTTCGAACCGCTATCGACTGCTATTAAACAAGTCAGCGGCAGAGAGGGGGAGTCGACCTGCAAAGCTTGAACCTGGAGAGTGGATTCCAAGGTTTCTCGGGCGTTAGAATGCATATATTTGAGTCATTAGATATTTCTGTTAAATCATTTGGACCCCCTACACTGTAGGAGGGTGGTCTTGTTTATATACTGAGCCTCATCGATACAGGCTATTGGGTAGAATTGGCTGGACCCAATTTTGGTCCAAATTGTATAATACATTTGATAAAATATGCGATTTCCTGTTAACATGAAATAAAATACCATTTTCAGGCTGGATGAAGTGTATCTATAGCCCACTGAACAGGACCTTGTATGCGTTCCTCAAGATTGGAAGTTGATATCGCTTCGTCCCCCTGAAAGCTTTCCAAGCTTTGATTAAATATCACATGACTTCAAGTTCTCCTGAAAATCACGTGTCACGCGTTTCGCGACCTACCACCGTCGAGCTGTCCCAATAAGGAAATAAACCAACGACCACAATCCTCAAAATCCTTTATATAAACATCGCATTCCGCTCCCTACAAGCAAGATTACCGCTACGTAATGACCACTGCCATCTCACAGCTCAAAATGCGCGGCCTATCCACCTTCCGTCCTCTCTTCCGCGCCCCGGCCACCTCGCTCCCGGCGCGCAACTTCAGCACCACCCGCCCCAATGCTCTCGCACGCATCAACATTATCGGTAACCTCGGAAGCACACCGGAGTTGCGCGCCACTTCTTCAGGCCGCGAGCTCGTGAGCTACTCCCTAGCAACCAGCTACGGGCCCAAGGATGATCGCCAGACAAGCTGGTGGCGCATCACAAGCTTCGTGCCTGAGGGGCCCAGCAGAGATCATTTGCTCAACCTGCCAAAGGGGTATGTTTCGTCGTTTTGCATTCGGATGTGCTTTTATAGCGAGCCGGTTTTCTCAGGGCGGAAATATATTGCCCTTTTTCTTCCTTTTCGTCTTTTTTCTTGCTCCAGGGGCTCAGGGACTCTTGTTGGAACTGGTTGTATTCATTCCTCCGCTCAATGTTCAGTGGCTAACAAAACTCATTTCCTCCTATAGCACCCTCGTATACGTAGAAGGCGACGCCAGTATGCGCTCATACGAGGACGCAGAGGGGAAGAAGAATTCTGCCCTCAATATCACCCAACGTTCGTGCCTCCTTGACCGATTTGTGTCCCTCTCTATTCCTTATATCCTGTCCCCTATGTCTCTCCCGTTCTCCATTGCATCGCTTACATATCGAATAACTGACCAATTTTCTTTTCGGAGCCTCACAGGACACTACGAGGTTCTTAGGCGCGGAAACAACGAGTAAAGTAAAGGAACGTGAATGGGTTATCCGCGGTGTTTGATTAAGTGTTCGACTAATGGCTATTCTGGGCGAATGAGGATGCGAACTTGGAAAGGACCTTTTGTGGACTTGACTACAGCGTACCAATCATGCAAAGGGCATGCATGATATACGCGTACTGTTTATGGGCGGCGGTGTATGAGTTTTGAAGCATATACATATACTTTGACCTCTGCAGCTCTCCTCGAACTCTTATATTGTATATTATTTCTATGCGGGGGAAACTCAAAGGGTGTTTTGGCCAAGTGGTAACATCTTGTTTAGAGAGCGAGACCACCTAGGATCATTTTATCCGTTGATTAACTATTTTCAATCAATAATGATGTTTGTATGAGTAGTCTTCTTTTTATTTCAACCTCCTAGATTATATATCTTTGTCAGCGGCTATCTGCAATTGCTTGTCGAGCTAGCGCTGCCGTAGCTTTCACGGGTATGATATACTACGAAAGCTAACGAAGGATAAAGTAGAAACGCAAACAAGGATCATCGGGACTTCCTCCAGGTTGAATATTTCTTGTTTGGGCCTCCACCTATATTTCATATATGGCAAAGGTAATAAATAGTATGGACTGTAAGGCAAATCAGAGACAAAACTAGGACTGGAAATGATCAAAGACCAGACAACGCAACGCCGGGCCCCTTATCCGGTTTTCATCTAGCATCTTGAGGAAAACGAATTGAATCCTCAAGAACAGCTCGGGGGAGGGAGACAAAAGAAACTCGCCGAACGCAACTTGCCTAAAGAAATATGGCAAAACGAGGATTCATGTGCAGTGCTTGCATCTTGGCAAGCATAAGGGCTGGAATAAAGGGATTTCGCAAATATGTACCACGGATTGGGACTAGGGGGATTGTAGGAAAAGGAAAAGGAGAGACAACGCCAAACAAATATGCAAAAGAGAATATCAACAACGCGATCAACTCTCACTTAGCAGAATGATTACACCACCGAAAACCTTGAGAGTTACTTAGACCTCTCTAAAATTCGGCTCTTTTTCACGGATTCTAGTGTCGTCGAAATCCATTTCTGCCACTGGAGCAATACTTAAGACACGGCTATTCGAATTGAGAGGGTAGGGTGCCGGCGGTAGCGGCTTATTTATTATATCCAAGCTGGCGAAATGGTGGTCAGTCTCGTTAACCGCTGTGGTGTTTGTGGATTCAGAATTCGACCGTACGGTCCTGCAAAGGTTTTATTTTTAAACGTCAGTTCTTGATTGACGTATGCAAATTCCAATAGCGCATATATATAGAGGGTGGCTACCTACCAGAGAGTCGGTGAATATTCTTCCATCGATGGTTTCTTCTTCAGTGCCATCTTGGTGCGGCTACCAAAGGATCCAAACCGAGTTGAATCTGAGGCTCTGGTAGTGGCAATATGGGGATGCCCCAAAGAAGGGAAATATCGACCGAAGCCGAGCCGAATGAGGAATGCTCGGTACATCAAAGTTGCATCTTTTCCGAACCCAAAGAATGCGAAGAGTAGGAAGCCGCATGAAACTTGGATCCAACGGTCATAATAGACTATGCCATTCATAGGTACTTTTCCGATGTGTCCCCATTCCGGCCCATGGACGTCATCCCAGGAGTATGGCACCCAGGGCTTTGACATTTCGATATTTCGGTAGAAAACGTAAACCTGCGAAGGAAAGCTGCCCAGAAGCATTACGAGGGATAAAACAAGGAGACGGATAAACCTCGACTTGCTTGTTTTGCTGCTTACGGACACAATGTAGGAAAACTGCTGTCGGTATTTGAAAAGCCGGTATATAACCAGGACTAAAAAAGAATACTGAGATTAGCATAGGGCACAAGAGAAATGATACCAGGATGAGAGAGCCTTACCACAGTAGATTGCAGCAAGACACAAGACAGCCAATGGCCAAGCGAAGACAAGAGCTGTCGAGGGCCAGCTCGGGTGGAACGCAGGCATACAACCAACGATTGCCCATAAATAATAACGACGGTGCTGCACAGCGTAATGAAGAACCATCATAATGCCGGGGATGACTACGCAGAAAACAATTTCAAAAGCAAGCGTACGTCTCCGTTGGCCCTTGCTGGGAATCAAGGTAGCACGGTTTGTGTCCATGACTTCTGCTAGTGAGCGAAATATACAAGCGAGAGCCCCTGCAATTCCGGTTCCAAGCGGAGCCATGAACTTTGTCTCTATATCACAGAGCCCAGCGCCATCCCACCACGTAGAAATATCATCTGTAGGCCATATCAAGGGGTTGATAAAGTTGAAAAAGTTGAATATAATGAACCAACCAATGAGACATGATGCAGGGAAATTTCCGGTCCGTGAGTGCCAAACCAGAGGAGGAATGCACACAAGGATGGAGAGAAATGCTGTAATAGGCAAAGCAAGAGCTGCAGTTGATCTGTAGTAAGGAGGTCCCGGTAGATCCATCGGGGAGGTCTAAGTAGACGATGAAAAGGTCCGTACGTAAACTCGCCCCCAAGGCGGTTGAAAACCAACCTCAAGCTCAAGAGTAATAGAGCAGCCAGATAAAGGGAGTTTGGAGATTCTTCTGGTATGATATGCAGTTCGAGCCAGCGAAGGAGAAATCGAAGTACGAAAGCTGTGAGATATCAAGTGTAGATATCTATCGAAGTGGACATAGTAGTAATCGAGCGAAGAAATGAAGCATGAAGCATGAAGCCGTTGAGGAAAACGATGTCAATCTCATGGAGAAAACAAGCAGTATATATATCCATCAACGATTGAGCTCCAGGAGAGAAAATTGGATCTCGAGCCATGATGAAACCTAGATCTTAAACGTAGTGAAGGAAACTGCACGTCCAATACAGTGAGTTATTCAAGAGGGAAGGCACAATAACGTGCCACCAATAAGCGGGAGAATAAGGAGTGAAATCAGTAAATAAGTATAGAAGTAGTAAAAGTGAAAGTAACAACCCTATGTTTGAAGATGGAAGTTCGTGTGCTGCGGACGTTGATGCCGGGCTGAGGTTGACCAAGCCCATTTGGGGGTTGAATAACGACAGCAACGGTCAATCAAATTGCGTGAATTCTCATCACCGTTTTGCAAACCGGGAAGAAACTGGAACACTCCAACAGTTTCTGCAAGGCATGAGATCCTTTCCCGCACAAAGCTCTTGGGTCAGATTATTTGTGATACTTTGGTATTGAGGTGCATTAGCAAAGAAGGCAATGCGTCTGCAGATTGCAGTTCAGCAGTGAAACTGCCACATTGTATCGATCAGCCCTAATAAAAGACATTTATCCAGTGTGTCTCGTCTCTCGAAACAAATATCAACCTTTCAGAACATAACAAAGCAATAGAATGTTGCTGTGCCATTCTAGATGTTCCAGAATTGCAGGGGCCAGCAGTCTTCCTGAGAGCTACGCCCCTAACTTCGCAATCTTGCCGCATTGCTGCAGACAGGGACGGCGCTAGTGGAATATAATATATCCCAAACGGTATATACGGGACATATATATATATATACCTAGATACCTACAATTTAAGCTTCGTCAGTCTTCCAAGTATTAGCCATTGAAAAAGCCAAACAAGCAGAAAATGGTGACTGAACGGGGGCATCTGCACTGGAAACCCTCCGCTTTTTTGGTATCAATAAAACCTTCACACATACACCAAACAGGAATACAGCACTGACCTGTTGATATTCACAATCACGTTCACGATAACCGCTGTAATTGCTAGCAGAGGGGTTAGTTGACTCGTAGCACTGCTCAAAGTGGTGCTGAATAACCGGAAGCAAACAGCACGGTAGCTGCCGCATCACAACACAATTGCAGTAGAAGCTCTCCACACCAGCCAGTAAAAGCATAGAGCACAGAAGCTCAGAAGAAGGATGTGTATATCGTAAAATGAATGAACGGCAGCCTGCATGGAGCTCGACTTTCTCGTATTTCTGCAATTTAAGCTCCGAGAACAAACGAACAACGACAGCTAAGTTCCTACTCCGTAGGGATGGAGGTATTTATTTACCTTCCAGAGCTGTAGCAACTTGGCCAATGCTTTCAGTAGCAACAACGAAGTGGTCACCTAGCTCCTATGGGGAAGAAACGCTGAGCAGCAGCTAGTTTCATAAGGGTTCTCTGCTGAAGAGCAAACTCGAGATGGAAGGATGAGGTTGGATTGTTCTCCTTAAGAGAGTTGAGGCTCTTCTTTGACCATCCTTGCTGGCACGTGCTTGTTCAGACGACGGCCGAGCTTGAGCCTCCTCAACTTCGTTCAACATCACCAACTTAACGCAAACCAACCAACCAACCAACCAACCAACCAGATGAAATAGACGGATACCGCCAGAGGGGTTGGTAAAACTTATTATTATAGTGTCCACATGCCTATCCGTATCCCGCCCCTGCCGCTATTCCCGAATGTGCCAAGTTAGCGCGGTTACGTCACAAACGCTGATGTGAAGCGTTCTGGGTCGATTGCTGGCTTGAGCCATGATCACTGGAAACAATACACCCTAGGGTTCCCTTTTGAGCCTGGCCCTCCTCTTGCACACCTCTGACTGGTAACATTCCAATGAGACGATCTCGCCATGCCTGAGCCGAGAGTATCTTCAATCCAAACATCATCGCAGCCAGTAGCAAGCTCGGCCGGCTCCTCACCCCACCACCTGCGTCATCGGCCCCTTAACCACTCCGCCACAATCTCGTTCGTTGAAGCATCGTCAAACAAGCCTCCGGGCCCTGGAAGGTTGCGACGCAGCTCGACTTTCTCTGATACTGTTTCCGAGGCCCGCGATTCCATCAAATCTTCCACTGATAATCTATTCCTTCCTCGGGTTAACTCGAGTGTAAGGTCTCTGGACGATAACAATGAGTCGAATTGGCAGTCTATTCCGCTGGCGTTGGCCTTGTTGCCTGCAGTCGGGGGTCTGCTGTTCCAAAATGGAAGCGCAGTTGCAACAGACATCACTTTACTAGTTCTGGCTGCCGTATTTCTTAATTGGTCTATTCGGTTACCCTGGTAAGAAGGATAGCCTACATTCTGCATTCCTATCATCATCTAATAATTCATGATTTTAGGGAGTGGTACCACTCAGCGCAAGAGATGTCACGAAACCTTATGCCGGAGGAAGATTTCGACATGGATGTAATTATTGAGGAGCCCGAGGACTCCGAGCCTGAACCGGACAATGAGGAGGTCCATTCGAAGGCCAATTTTCAAGAACGGCTATCTAAAAACCCTCAATCCGAAGCAGCCAAAGCAGCCATGGCAGAGCTCCACCGACACGAATTGGCAGCTTTGGCATCATGCTTCATCCTCCCGTTAATAGGTGCCTGGCTCCTGCATGCACTCAGATCACAACTCTCCCGACCCTCCGAAGGCCTCGTGTCCAACTATAATCTAACAGTCTTCCTCCTGGCCGCCGAAATCCGCCCATTTTCCCATCTGCTGAAGATGGTGCAGGCACGAACTCTCCACCTCCAACGCGTCGTCGCCTCGGGCACCCAAGACCGCCGCGAGAAAATCGACGCAAGCAAAATCCTCGACCTCTCCACCCGCCTCGAAGAACTAGAAGCCCACATCGCAGAATCAGCCAGCAAGAACCAGAACCAGAACCAGTTCCAGCATCAAACGCAATTCTCCCCCAACCGCACCACCCACGGGGAAAAAGAAATCTCCTCCCCAACCTCATCCACAGCTAAATCCACCCTCCCGGACCTCTCAGCCCTCACCCGCGCCATGCGCCGCTACGAAAAACGCACAGCCCTGCACGCCCACGAGACCGAAACGCGCCTCCGGGCTCTCGAAAACCGGCTGAACGACGCCATCTCGCTCAGCACCGCGGTTGCGGCGCAGCAGCGTAGCACAGCAGCGCACCGAAGCTCGCTGGTATATGTATATGTATATACATTACTAAACTGGATGTATGCGGCTATTGTGCTACCGGCGCAGATGGCGTGTCGGGTGTGTTGTGTGCCGTTTCGGATGGCTGGGTGGTGCGCTTGGTGGTGTTTGCGGTGTGTTGGGGTTGGCGTTGAGGGTGGGAGCAAGGGGGTTAGGGGTGATGGTTCAAATACAAATACAAATGTAGGGAAGGAGGCCGGGAAGGGGAAGCGGAGCGGCAATGGCAATGGGGGTGGTGGTAGGTTGCAACAGCGCGAGCTCGGGACGGGAAGGCTGCCGATGTCGAGTTTGCACCCGGGTTGATTTTTGATATTTAATTTTTTTCGGGATACGTTTTTTGTTTTAAATCCATCCATATAACTAGTATTTTTTTTGTTTCGCTCTCTCGCCCCCTTACGACTTTGTATACGCCCTTTTTTGAGATATCTGTCCTTTCCAATCTAGCAGGATATTGGTTTTGTCTTTCTTTCTTTCTCTCTTTTTTCTGCATGGCCGAAACAACCAATCTCGCTCTCCCTCTCTCACCCACCCCTCCTTTATTGCATACCTTCCCACTCCACCGTCCTCGCTTTGCGCCCCCTATGCCTTAATGCATGCGCGTCTGCATCTGCATAGGAGACGCCATTCCATTATGCAGATTATGCAGGTATGTGTGCGAGGGTATGTATGTAAATAACATTTTTAGAACAAGGCCCAATGACGCACCCCAATGATAGGACTATCCCCATGCCCCCCCCTTTTATATATATATAAATTGCTGCTGAGAAGTTGCGCACGCACGCGTCTATCCCCAGGAAGAGGAAAAAGAGGAAAATAGAAGAGGAAAAAAATGGTTTGTTTTGATTCAATTCTTTCTTTTATATTTTTTGTCCAGGTAGCTAATAAAAAAGAAAGGGATACTTGTGTATGTGTATATATCAGGGATACATTTAACCAAAATATATATATATATATATATATATCGTCGAATCACAATCGGGAGAGGTATGTATGTACTGTATATACGTATGTACGTACATTGCGCATGAACTATTAATTCTCCTTGCCCAATTAAGGGAAGAAGATATAATCCTTTTTTTTCTTCTTCTTTTGTTCGGACTGAGCTTGAGGAAGGGGGCCGGGAAGGGGGTTGACGTGTCCACACAGCCAGCCAATAGCCGGTCCATTTCTGGTGGTATTAAGGGCATGTATGTATGTACGGGGATCGGGGGGCCGCCCGGGGGGGTGGGAATGGGGATGGGGCTTGAGAAGAAAAGAATGGAGAGCGAGCGATTCAAAATGCTTTCAAACGTGGGGGGGGGGGGGGAAGACAGGATACCAACCAACCAACCCGGGACGATGTAAACGCCGTAGAACAGCCTCGAGCATGTTCCTCCTACGCACCCTCTTTTTTTTTTTTAAACGGAATTATCATTCCCACTCCGCACCCCACCATCCATCCCAGTCGCACCGTTGCCAGCGCCAGCAGCAGCAGCCTCAGCAGCAGAAATCTTCCTCCTCGCCGTCCCAATCCCACTAACGCCTTTCTCCTGATTCTCGCCCAGCCACGGCTTCCTCGCCTCGCCCAGCACCTGCCTGCCCAAATAATAAATCCCCTGCCCCAGCATAATACACACAAACGCAATCGGATACATCCAATGCACCGAATACTTGAACACGTTGACCCCAATAATGACACCCCAAAAATTCGCCGTGAGCAAACTGATATTGAAAAACGCCGCCGAGGCCAGCCGGAATAGAATGGGCGCTAGCGAGTAAAAGATGAAGAGGCAGAGCGTGTAACCCGTCAGGTAGCCGCCGACTTTGGCATTCCACGTCGCGGTGGCGAAGGACTCGCGGTCGAAGATGGCCGCCTGCACGCCGATGATGAACATGCCATACAGCCCCAGCTGGCCCAGGACTTCGTACATCGGCCGCTTGCTGACGAGGTATTCCTCCGCGACGTTGGTGAGGCCGTAGCAGCTGGCGCCTACCAGGGCGAACAGGTCGCCCTTGATCTGGCTGCTGCGGGACGGGCCGTTGCCGCCACCGCCGCCGCCGCTGGTGATGTGATCGGAGCCGAAGAGCACGCCCATGCCGCCGATGGCGACGAGGATGCCGAGGATCTGGGCCCAGTGGTAGCGGACGCGGAGGAAGAGGAAGGAGAGGATGACGACGACGACGATGGCCCAGAAGTTGATGAGCTGTGCGCTGAGGATGGTGGTGTACTTGTAGGCGAGGACGATGAAGTAGTTACCTTCGACGTCGCAGAAGGCGAGGATGATGTATTTCCAGCCGTCCTTTTTGATAACCTGGAGCCAGCGTCTGAGGCCGTAGCGGTGGATGGTGTAGCTGGTGAAGACGAGGTTGAGGAGGACGTAGTTGAACAGGGATTGGAAGGCTGGGATTGAGGTGTGGATGTTGGAGAGGAGCTGGGAGAGGGTGTTTGTGGAGGTGATGCAGAGGGCGAGGGTTTGGCTGTTGTTTCGGGGGTGGTATGTTAGCAAATTCGGCTCTTCCACGGGGAGAGAAGGGGACGAAACGAGTATCTGGTATCTGCATGGACGACTAACCCAAGGATAAGCACGACATAGAACTCTCTTGTGCGGAAATATGCGAAATAGCCCTTTTTGCTCTTGTCAACCGCTTCGGCCACGGCCACACCTGTGCCTGCACCTGCACCTGCACCCGGCGCCTCCTCCCGCCCACCACCATCCACATTGACGCCATGAAAATCCTTGCGCACGTCTATGTTTCCATCCGGCATGGCATGATCGACACCGGCGCCCTTTGGTTGGACATGGATGGTGTCTGCGCGCTCAGCGATAGTCATTCTCGTTATGTATGTATGTATGTATGTATGTATGTAGTCCAGCCAGGCAAAAGATAAGATAAGATATGTACAGATTAAAAAGTCGGGTATAAATTGGAGCTTTATAGAGCAGAGCAAGCGCAAAACTCCAGAAGTCGCCTGCTGTGAGGAATTGGATTCCTGGGGGGAGGGGGAAGAGGGGTTGGGGATGGGATGTCGTGGGATGGAGAAGAGAAGAAAAAGAAAGGAAGACGAAAAGACACCACGGGAGAAAAGTTTCAGCAGTCCGTGCGCGGATGAGGTCACCGGCGCCGGGCAGCCAGCGATTCAGCGTGCAGGGCTAAGCGGGCGGGCAGGTTAGCGTGGGGATGGTTCTTCTTCTTATTTTGATTATTGAGTGGGTAGGAAAGAAGGAGAATCACATTGGCATAATTAATGACATTGTTGTCTGTGGGGAGACTATGTGGAGGATTCTGCTATATTCTTGTCCCGGTGTATGTACAGTCCAGAGTATCGCAGATGCTGCATCTTCAAGCATTCCTGGACCCGGACTATGCTCATATCACCACATCACCATATCCAACCTGCTGCAGAGTTCATTGCCATGCTCCGCGCCCATCATTTTACATATCCTCTACTTATCCCAATCCTTTCGTTCCACATCGCATCCATAACCTCATTCCCAGCTCACAACCCACAACCCAAGTTTTCCCAGCTTCACTCCCCTCACCCCTCCCCTTCAGCAAGGATATAGCTAGCTCCTTGGGTCCCTCTTGGTCCTCCAATGTACAGTATGTACATACATACACCGCGACCAATAACGCGCATCCATGCATCTTATATTCTCCTACTCCGTATGCATGCTGCACGTTCCACGCGGGGCCTGCTCTCCCCATCCCCGGTAAACTATACGGAGTAACTCCCTGCAAATAGAACACCAAGGCTGAAGTTTAATACGGCTGCGGGAGAGCGAACGGACGAAACCAACAAACTGTTCCTGTCCTAAAATGTCCGGATACTGGGGATGTTGATTTGCTTGGGACAGAGACATTCGCGCGCTTTGTGTTTGGGAACGATGTATTATATATAGATATCGGAGGGCAATCCCCACCGTTGCGGATGATTGTTTGCAGTTCCAGGGCTATTTTAAATACATAATTATATCGGAGCAATGCATGCCATGCCACGTTTTCTTTCTTCTCTTCTACTTCTTTTCTTCTTTCTTCTCCTATCCTTCTCTCGCGTCTTCTCTGCCAGTCTATTGGACCTAATACTTGCGATCAAATTGATGGAGGGGAAATGGGGTGCAAATATGCACTTTTCCAGGTCAAGGTTTAACATTACAACCTTAAGCTAACCACAACCCTTTGTTTGACGATGGTCAACATAACAAAGCAGATAGTGAGCTTGAAATCAAAATTAGAAAAAAGAACAAGACACCAAATTAATTAATCCTTACTCTATCAAAGCTGCTTTGCTTACTTACCAAAAGAAGATATATACACTCAGACAATCAGAGGCCGCCGACTCCAATATCAACCTTTCCCTCCTACCCACGTATTTCCTTTCCCAAATTAGAAGAGGCCTGCCTTCATACAGCATGTGTTTATGCGCTCGACACGGCCCTATTGTCTCCTATTTCGGGAGTTCCAGAAGCTGGCATGTTCCGTATGTTGTATGCGAGATCGGTGCAATATGACCTTGGATCAGGGTGACTATACAGCCGTCTCGAGCTTTCAGTGAGTCTCCTGGATACAGGCTAGGCTGCCAATCCAATCATTCAGATGGTGGCTCAGGTCTGGAGAGGTGGAGGTAGCATATTCGCCAATTGCATGGCAGATAGATAGGTAGATAGATAGATAGAGAGCGTGCAATATCTCGTCCAATTTCAGTTTCCCCTGATATAAGTTACATGTAGCATGACAACTCTGCGGTGGTGTTGCAGCACGCTGTCTGAGGTCCTTCTTGGTTGTAGGATATAGGCCATCTTCTTTATGGGAGAGAGCTTCTTCTATGTCGTTGCCCAAGGCCATGCCATGCATCTTCATGGCCGGATCGAACAATGCGGGACCTGGGGAAATGGATCTGCTTCTAGTCCAGCCTTGATTGACAGGGAAGCTCTGGCAGGACGGGAATCGACAGCTGTGAGCTGTGAGCTGTGAGCCGTGAGTAGCGAGGGTCTGTGGGGTTAGTTAGTTATATCACATCACACAGAGTTGAGTACCTAGTTTTCGAGACAAACCCGCAGCGGGGGAATATTGGAGGCTCGTATATGTCTGTTTCTATTTCTGAACGTGTCCTAGTTCCTGTATGTACGTCATGCCATGTCCCTGCCGCTGCTATTTACTGCTAATGCTGCTCATCCTGTTGCAACCTGGCTGGCGTTCTCCCGTAGTATATATTTTGGCGGCAGTTGGCTCCGGCCGCAGCCTAACCCAAAGCATCCACGCGGCTCCAATCCCCGTCGCCAGCTTCACTTCACCAGCTCAAGACACTCAACAACACCATCCATCCATCCAGCTTCCACCGCATGTATGTAACTGATGTCATTCTTTCACCTTCTGAGCAGATACTCGCCTCCATCGTCTACTACTGCCCGCACTCTGTTGCCCGTTCGTTGGCCGTTGCCCGCGACTCTCCCTCCTGGCTCCACCCCAGCACCCATCCCGCGTCCGCCTCACCCTCCCACGCCCATCCGTTGAACCACGACCACGACCACTACCACCACTATACTACTACTGCGCAGTGGCCCGACCCACCCGACCCTTTCTTTCGGCATCCATTCCACCATCTTCAGCTTCAGCTTTCTCCCTGCCATCGCATCGCATCAAATTCGTCGTCCTGGGGTTTCCCCGTCGTTCGCTCTCTGACCCCAGCTCGCTCTCACTACTAACTTACCCCGGTCGCGTGTCGCTCGGCGCCTCCCCATCCTCTTTTTTTTTTTTTTGCTCTCTCCGTCTGCGCCCACACACCGCACTCCCGCGAAACCCAACACCCTGCCCTGCCGAGGCGCCCACAAGCTGCACAACACTCCCTGTGCCTAGATCGCACTAACTGGTACACCAAACCCGCTCCATCGTTTTCCGCCGCCACGACACACCACATCAGTCGCAATCCTCGTTGTCGCCATCCCAGCATATCGTTCCTTTGCAGATCGCGGAAAAAACGTCAGAGGGGGAGAGAGCGAGCCTTTTCTCCTCGTCTCTCTTGCCTCCATTTTTTATTACGCTCTTGTTCTGTCCCTCTGGTCCTGGTCGCCTCGTTTTTACTCTCACCTTTTTCTTGCGCGAGATTGCTTGTTCCCTGGCTGCGGCTCTCATCACGCCGGTACGCTCGACTAGAGTTGGCGCCGGAGTGACGAGACGCCTCTCTTCTCCCGGATAATGGCAGTGGTGGCACCACCGCCAAACGATCGAAAGCGCGTCAAGGTCTATGAATTGAGAGATAATGACTGGTTTGATAGAGGGACGGGCCTGTGTTCTGCACAGGTCATCGATGTAAGCGCGCTCCCCCCCTCACTGTCTGCCTCATTTGTATTCTTGCTCGTTGGTCATCATCGCATTAAGAACGTGTTGATACCGCATGTGGCGCTCGGGAGCTACGTGCGGGAATACGGGCGAAAGATGGATCTTGACTAATGATCGACTTTCACTACTGGTTTTAGGATGAACCGAGAATCTACGTTGAGTCGGAGGACGAGCCCGATCGGATGCTACTAGAGTCTAGGATTCGTCGAGATGATGGATATCAGAAGCAACAAGGTCTGGCAAAAACTTCCCTGCGCTTGATCGCATGTGGACACGCGCTGATACTGATACTCTTGAGGGGACAGAAACGTTGATCGTGTGGACTGAGCCTGGTGGCACGGACATGGCGTTGAGTTTCCAGGAAGCTGAGGGATGTGCTGTTATCTGGTTCGTCATCATCCGCGCTCTCTATTCTGTCTTCTCCCACCCGCGATTCAATCGCTTGGTGTATGGCTGCTAACTGATACTGCGATTTTGAAGGGAATTCGTCAGCAATGTACAACGGCAAATGCTAGCTTTCGCGGGTCCGGGTAAGTTGGTTGAGCATACCTTGCCCCCCACGCGCGCGCGACTCTCTAAAGCTTCGCGGAGGAAATATATTAACTTTTCCGTAGATGATTCCCTCTCCGATGATGCCCTCGATGCCAGCTTCTCGAATCCCGTAACCCTGCCTCCGCCGGAGCTGGGAAATCTTGCTGAGATTGAGCAACGAATACGACACGCCAGCATCGGCCCCGGACGAGAATCGCTCACCAAATTTTTAGTCCGCGAAGAATATCTCCTCAAGCTTCTACCGCTGGTCAGCGATGCTGAGGACCTAGAAAGCCTCCCGGATCTACATCGACTATGTAATATTATGAAGTCCATCATCTTGCTTAACGATAATACACTAATAGAGCTCGTCGTGAGCGATCATGTCATCAGTGGCGTAGTTGGTGCGCTTGAATGTATGTCGCTTTCCCTTATACCCTTTTATCTTTGACTATGTCTTTTTTTTGGCGCAACGACTCATTTGTCCACCTAACTCTCTAGATGACCCCGATTTCCCCGCCCACAAGGCAAACCATCGCCAATACCTCAACGATCGCAGTCGATACAAGGAAGTTGTTCCAATTAAGGACCCTCTAATCCTGCGCAAAATCAGACACACCTGGCGACTACAGTATCTAAAAGATGTGGTCCTCGCGCGAATCCTCGACGATCCCACCTTTTCCGTGCTGAATTCCCTAATCTTCTTCAACCAAGTCGACATCGTCCAGCACCTCCAAAGCAACACCCCTTTCCTCAACGAACTTTTCGCCGTTTTCAACCCGAAAAACATAGACAACAAACGCAAGGAAGACGCGGTGCAGTTCATCCACCAATGCGCAGCCATTGCGAAAAACCTCCAAGCCCCCGCCCGCGCCAACCTCTTCGCAAACTTCATCGGCCACGGTCTTTTCTCCGTCATCGCATTTGCGGTAAAACACCCAAACCCCGCCCTGCGGACGACCGGTATCGACATCCTAGTCGCCTTGCTAGACCACGACCCAATCCTGATGCGCGGATACATGCTCAAGGCCGTGAACGAGAATCGAGTGCCGTTGACGGATACGCTTATAGACTTGCTCCATGCCGAGACGGACCTGGGCGTTAAGAACCAGTTGGCCGATGCGATCAAAGTCCTGCTGGATCCGCAGATGCCCATCCAGGATCCGATGAGTAGGGCCGGAGCAGATATCCTAACCAAACTGCGCGCGCAGAACCCTACCCCCGAAACCTTCGTGCAGAATCACTTTGATGAGTCTGCGAAAAGGCTTTTTTTGCCGTTGAAGAAGTTGGAGTCTAGGCAATCACGTAAGTTTGGCTCTTCCCTTTCCATCCTTTAATCGGCTGGCTGGGAGAAATGAACCAAGCGCAACAAGACTTTTTGATTTACACTACGCCAATCTTCGTGGAGATATATGCTAACTGTTGGATCTATTATCGATTGTAGTTAATGACCTTACGTTCCAAGAAGTCTCGTTATATTCGCATCTTGTTGATATTCTCACATTTTTTGTTCGGCAGCATTATTTACGGTGTCGCGGATTTATGCATGGTGAATCACTTACGCCTAGGGTTGCGCAATTGTTGACAGTACCGCAGAAACATTTGAAACTAAGTAAGCTATACACATTCTATTCTTAACCCTGTTGCGCTCTCAGCGGGGAGATGATCCGTGTGGGGATCCGGGTTGGATTCGGTTGAACGCCCTAACTAACGTTTTGTTCGTCTGAATCAGCTGCTTTGAAATTCTTTCGCACTTTGATAAGTTTACAAGATACCTTCTACGTTGCCCAGATGACTCACAACAACATCTTCGAGCTAATCCTAAACATCGTCTACGAAACCATGCCGCGCGACAACCTGCTGAACTCCGCCTGTCTGGATCTCTTCGAATTCGTGAGGCGCGAAAACATCAAAACCATAATCATCCACGTCGTCGAGAAATATAGAGATATCCTCAAGAACATCACGTACGTTGACACGTTCCAGAACCTGATATTCCGCTACGACCAGTTGCAAGGATACGGCGCGGACGCAACGTTATTCAGCCAGGACGAGTCGGCGGGCACCACCCCGCGAATGATCATCAACGGCGGCCAGCGGTGGCATGGAGTGAGGGAAGTGGATGCGGCGGAGGAGGAGTACTTCGATACGTCAGATGACGAGGAAGATGAGGTATGCTTCTCATCTCGTGAATTTGAACATGAACATGATGAACGGGGGCAAGCGGGGAGAGAACGTGACATGGCCGTCAGGTTCAGTCAGGCGCATTGTTATCGTGATGGGGCATCGGTACTTATTGTCGATTACCAACAGGACAAGCAGCAGCGGATGGATACGACGGCAACGGCGACGAATGCGAATGCGAATGCGCCGACTGCCGTCGCGGTTAACGGTTCCGCGTCGCCTGTCGTCAAACCTCTGGTCGATTACCCGGATGATGACGACGAGGACGCGATGGATATAAATGTCCAAGAGCAACCGCAGCCGTCAGACGCACTAGTCACCCCCTTCGACCAAGCGCAACCCCAAGCGCAACCACAACAGCAAACACAACCACAGCCCGAACCAACCTCAACAGCATCACCAAACCACTCCACCACCTCCACCTCCAGCCCCCAACTCCCCCCACACCGCTACACCGAAAAACGCCGGCGCGAAGAAGACGACGACGGCGACGAACTCGTCAAGCTATCCTCCGGCACGAAACGGCGCAGCTCAAGCCTAAGCAGCATCGGCTCCTCATCCGGCAGCATTGGCATGTTGAGGAAGAAGAAGAGTCTGTCCAGGGTAGGCAAGAATGACGAGCGCGAGCGTGAGCGTGGTAGCGTTGGCGAGACAGGGACAGGCGCGACCCCCGTTGGCACCGGTGGCACCGCCGGCAAGAAGATCTCGATTAATCTGAACCTGTCGACCTTGAAGGCCGGGGCTGCGCTGGGGGCCAACAAGAATGTTCCTACGGGTGCGGGTACGGGAACGGGAACGAGTGTGGGCGCGGAGTCTGGAACGAGTTTGAAAACGGGTAGTCCCGCCGCAGCCACCACATCCACATCCACATCCACCACGTTCATCGCTGAAGGAGCAGCAGAGGCAGATACCCCTGAGAAAACGGACGGCGGCAGTGGCGTTGTAGCCAGCGATGGGAGCGATGATGGTGGCGGTGGTGGGAGTGGGGATAGCAGAGGCCGCGAAGCCAGGAGCGTTTGATGCCGGTAACCACATAGAAAGCCGATTTTTTGCCCCTTGCTCTCTCTTGCGTTGCGTCGTGTTGCGTTTAGATGGAATTGATAATTTGGCAAGGGAGGGGGGAGGGGGCGCCGCGCGATTGGTTCCTGATTGTTTGCTGCTGAGTTTTCCTTGAACCTCTGAACCTGGGGCACTTTTGGCTTGGGCTTTGGGCTTTGGGCTGGTGTGGGTGGGTGGGGTGTTTTTGGTCGTTTGTGACTCTTTTGTTTCACCTTTACTTTACTCTTGTGCCTATCATTGCTCCCTCGCGCTGCGTGTGTGTCTCTATAGGTGAATATGGAAGAAAGGTTGAAAGGTTGAAGCCAGTTGTTCTGTGTCATATGTGGAGTTCTATAGTAACTCAACACCTTAACTTTTATTTTTCTCTAACTTGGCTTCTTATCCCTCTTTTCACACATGTACGCCACGATCCGTATCCGTATTTGTATATGTGTGTATGTGATGTATCCATCTATGCATTCTCACCTTGAATTTCTTTTTACTCCTCTGAAAGGTTTACGATTATGGTGAAGAGAAGAATAAGAAGAGCCGTCAGGTGTATGAATTTATTGGAATGAAACTGAGACCGGACCGGGGTGGGAGAAAGGGGAGAGAGAGGAGGACCAAGAAAGCTCATATACATTGATACACAAATGAGATAACGTTGAAACCATTTTTAATGAATGTTTGTTGATTAGCATTATGGTTGGCACTCTTCATCTGGGTGTAGTAAATGCATTAAATTCGGAAAGTTCATTGGCAATAAGACTCAGAAAGTGTGGCGGGTATTTCAAGGAGATGTTTGTAGGGAAATAGGTAGTTATGTATCAGTATATAGTTAGTTAGTTATCTTTAAACGCTGTTGTGGTGGATGATATGTTCTCCACCAAACAAAATTCTCCACATCGAGATATATCAAAACCACCGACAACAAAAATTTTATCCCCAAGAAGGCTATACAAGGAGCACTGCACACCTAATTTGCATGCATAGACCCTTTTTCATACATACCTACACCTAATAAACTCCACTCTCCCCCCCTGGCTCGCTGTCAATACTGAACCACTCCGAAAAAAGAGAAGAAACAACTCCAAGAAATGACCCCCCTAACCACACCACATATCACGGCAAACAGCTTCTTGACTACAACCACAACCAGCACAAGCTCCACAACAACAGACGAGCCAGACCCCGTACTAATATACTTCATCACTGGAAACCCAGGCCTTATATCCTACTATCATACATACCTTTCCCTTCTAAGCGCAGAGCTCTCGTCTGGTACATGTACCGACGATGATGGCGGGAGCCGGAGCACCAGCAATTTCCCCCAATGCATCATCCACGGAAAAAGCATGGGGGGGTTTGAGATTATTGAACACGAGCAGGGCGTGAGTAATGGAGGGATGCAAGCGCAAGCTCACCCACCAGCACCAGCAGCAACGAACACAAAGCTATACAACCTCTCAGAGCAGATTGAGCATGTGGAGCGCAATTTAACCGATTTCGTGGATGCGTGGCGTGCGAAGATGGGGCGGAGAAAGCAGAAGGGGGACAGCATCCACATCTGCGCTGCTCAAGGGGGTGGAGAAGAAGAACCACGGCAGCGTGGAGGCGTTAATGTGATCTTAATCGGCCATTCGGTCGGTGCGTATGTCGCTATGGAGATCATACGACGGCACCGGGAGAGTAATACATTAGCCAGCAAGGGTGATGATGATGGTGCAATGGACATTATTGGCGGAATCCTGCTGTTTCCGACTGTGGTTGATATTGCGAAGAGTTCGTCTGGGAGGAAGTTGACTGTTCGTGTTTTTTCATTTATTCAAATTCCCCCCCCTTTCTTTCAATCTACCCGACCCTATGTTTCAATATCTTCTGTGCTTTTAGCATTCATACCCCGACCTATCCCCCATAGTTTCACGATATGATTTCCGTCTATCCCTACAAAGGCTGTTTTCCAACCGTGTACCATTGGTATACAGACTTGTTTCTAACAAACATACAAATTCGCAGCGACTTCTCTACATGCCTTACCTGGCCTTACTCACAAGTCTACTAGTCAAGCTGCTGGTATTTATCCTACCAGAGTCCTGGTTACGCAGCATGGTGGGGATGGTTATGAGTTCGCCCCCAGGAAACGCAATTGACACAACAGTTGAGTTTTTAAGGAGTAAACGGGGTGTTGAGCAGGCGATGTAAGTAATATTTGCAATTTTTCTCGTTCTTCCGATTTATTTCCCTCGTTCCTTCGCACTCCTCGTTTCTTTCCCATGTCCGCATATGGGGCCAAAAGATAAGCTCCATTAACTAAAATATCAACCACGGCATATATAGACACATGGCCGCAGACGAAATGCGCGAGATAACATCCGATACATGGAGTGACGAGATTTGGGGTATAGCTTCATCATCGCCCGCATCTTCATCAGCACCAACATCAACCACAGCTTCAGCGCCAGCAAAGGCACCACTGAATCTGGTGTTGTATTTTGCGCAGCAAGATCATTGGGTAGCTGACCAGACGAGAGACGAGATTATTCGAGCTAGGGGTAGTATGGAAAAGGACACTGGCAGTAATGGTCTCAGGATGCAAGTGTGCGAGGACGGAGTGGTGCATGGGTTTTGTATTCGTGAGTATCCATTTCTTTCTGCGTCCTTTCATAATTTCTCATTTTCTGCTGTTGGTAAGAACTTTATGAGCTTGCGAGGTGGCAAATGATCTCTGTAGAGGGGGTGAAGTTCTAGTTTTGACTAACGCCTCCCTTGTTCCTCATATATAGGGCATAGCGATATCATGGCAAAAAAGACCGCCGCGTGGGTGAGGGATATTATCAAGAGGCGACAGAACTAGCTGTTCGCCACAGCCGTGTAGACAGATAGGCAAAATATAGAGCCGTACTCTTAATAGCTTCCTTGTCCTTGTCTGACAGTAAGACGGCACATGGGAACGCCGAGGACATAATCGATAGGTGTCGTAAAAGGCCGTAGGGGCCGAGGGTCTAGCTATTTGCCAAAGTCACCCCCTCCAATTAAGGCCTAAGTCAGATATAGAAACTACATTCAAGTAGCCTCCAGATCACTGTGCGGGTGCTTGATACGCCTTTCTGAAAAGTGCACCCAATACATCATTTCCCGCAGTGGTTGTCGGTGGCTGCGGCGGAGGAGCGGGCGGAACTGGCCAATACCCGCTTCCCTGCTGCCCGTGATGTTGATGATGTTGCTGTTGTTGCGCCAGCTGCGTTTCCGAATCGACGTTTCGTAACGCGGGACTGTGAACCTTCACGCTCCACTCATCATCCTGCTGCCTCTGCTGCCCAAACAACTCTTTCAGCGAAATCTGCCGATCCATGGGCACACCATCCTGGTGCCCCTGATCCCCATGAACCTGCGCATCACCCAGGTGTGCCTCCGCAGCAGCCCTTTCCTGCGCAAATTTCCTACTCTCCCCACCATGTACTGCACACTCTTTAATAATCTGCGCATTCAACGTCCTAGTGTCCGCCGTAGAGCTAGGAGGGGGCTCCGAGAAGATCCACAAGCCATAAATAACCGACTGACGACCATCCGCCGACTTGATCGTGGTCGCGCTAGGCTCTTCGCCCGTCGAGGTAACCTTCAAAATGACATATTCCTCCGTAATCTCCACATCCTCGCCGTCCGTAAGCATGGCTTGGAAATTCTGCATGCCGCGCCGGTTCAGGACCAGCACGCTATAGCGCTCCTCGCCCAGCTCGCCCTGGGTCAGCTGGCAGACGAACATGGTGCCTTCGATGCCGCTTTTCTCCCATAGTTGTGTGGTAGCGCTGAAATTGTAGACGACGGCGTACGGGGCGAGAGACAGAGTTGAGCGGATGTCTGGATCGTGGCGCTGGAGGACGGCGAGGTTGAGCTCTTCGTTCGTGCGCGTCGGGGGTTTTAGCTGCGAAGGGTCCGTGGCCATGGATGAGGAGCCGTTCGCGGCAATCTGTGTGTCTGAGACGTAGTTATTTTGAATATCTGATTCGTAGTCAGAAGGCTGGGCCAGGTTTGAGGGATTGCGGTTGTGCGAGGAGCGATAGGAGGGTTGTTGATGATTGTTGCTGGGCATGTTACCGCGGCGGTCTTGATCCCGTCTGAGAGGCATGGCTGCGGCTGCTCCGTTATGCTACTGTGCTATGTATTGTGGTTATATTGCGGCGGGGTGAATTGGACAAAGGGAAGGCGGCAGTGGTGAAGGTGTAGGATGAGGCTGATGCGGAAGAAGTAACGTGAGGAACCTTAAATCTACAGCAGTCGGAACAAACAAAGGCTCGGCGACGACGTCAACGACAACCATGTCCACCAATATCCGGGCCTGGACTTGAACAGCCAAGGTATAAGAACTCCTGATTAATGCATCCAGCGAAATGTGACTCCAATTGATGTGCTTTGAACTCGTTCATCCGCTCCTCTGGGTGAGGACCTTACATCTTCAGCTCTTCTCTCAACCTACGAGCGAAGCTTATTTGGGCAACGGCTTGCCACACCAGCCTAAGAACCCTGCGTCCAGCTGACCGGTTAACACGAGTTCGTAAACATTTGTCATGAATGCATCGCGGTGGAAGCGCCCAATGCATCAACATATTTAGCTCTGTCGCCATGAGGAGCAGTTAACCGTGGTCGGGCTCCTTTAACATATCTACTCATCCTCGACCGTTACCCATCACCCCGCAAACCATGGCCCCGAGCGACTTCCACGAACCCGCCTCCGGCCCCGCAGATGCGCCAGGCGCTTTCCCTGACACCCACGACAACGACGACGACGCGGATAGCTCCCTATCCTCCGGCCTCCAGTCTATCTCTCGAGCCCTGAAAGCTAGGAGGTCGGAATATATCCGCCCGCGGAAACTCCGCGTGAAGATCGGGACGTGGAATGTCGCCGCCCTACCAGGCACAGAGGGCGATGTGGCATATTGGTTCGTCAAACAAGCTGGGCGGTCACCGAATTTACCGTCGAAGCCCTTTGGAAACAGGACAAACGACATACATGCTAGATCGGGGGATACGAAGAACGGCCGTAAGCACTCTGGCGAGGCGGGATCCTGGGTCGATCAGGAGTTGGCAGGATGCGGATCTGTACAGTTGGCCGCCGGCAACCCTCCCTCGAATGGGCCTGGGGCTACGGGGGCCGATGATATCGATATTTATGTGCTGGGGCTACAGGAAATCGTGGACGTTTCATCTCCGTCAGAGGCGTTGAAGCCATATGTTGATCCAGCGCCATCTAATCGATGGAAGGAAGCCGTTCGGAACGTGCTACCCCCTGGCTATCAAATGGTAGCGTCGCAGCAATTGGTTGGCCTGCTTTTGCTTATTTTCGCATCTCCGTCGGTAGCACCAACGGTATCTTCTATCAGTTCTGTGGGTGTAGGCACTGGGGTGATGGGATATATGGGGAATAAGGGTGGGGTAGCTACGCGGATAGTCGTGGGAGGAACAACTCGACTGGTCTTTGTCAATTGCCATTTAGCAGCCGGTGCAGATAAGGGAAGTTTAGAGAGAAGGAACTGGGACGTTGCGCAGATTATTAACCGCGCCAAATTCGATCCTCCAGACGACGAAGAGGATATCTTGGGTGAAGACAGTAACACGATCGGCTATGAGGACTTTGCTTTTTGGTTTGGTGACCTTAATTATCGCCTGGACGATATTCCTGGTGACGACGTACGTCGGCTACTACATTTGCACACTGGAAATAAATTCCGTGCGACGAGCTCTCTTTCCATCCCCGATGAAAATGCGCCCCTTTCCCCGTCAGCACGGAATAGCAATGGGAATAATTTTCCTTATTCTGACCAATTGCCAACAAGTACAATATCAAACTCTGGATTTTCTGAGCCGTCTATAACATTGGAGGACAATTCTATGCTTGAGCCGCTTCTTGATCCAATGTCCCTTGAGACTACCCTCGCTTCTCTACTCCCTCATGACCAGCTTCACAGGCAACAGCAGACCGGGAAAGCACTTCAGGATGGCTGGAGGGAGGGAGAAATTTCGTTTTTGCCAACCTACAAGTACGATGTCGGAACCACCGGTACATTTGACTCGAGTGAAAAACAACGCGGGCCTAGCTGGTGCGATCGAATCCTGTTTCGAACTCGGCATGATTGTTTAGAATACAAGCGGAAGGTTAAGGAGGCCGAGGAAGCAAAGAAAAGAGATGAGGAAATGAAGGCCCTTGGCCTAGGACAAGGGGACGAAGACGATAATGTTCTTTTTGACTACGACCCGGACTTAGATGGTGCTAACGATTATGACGAGTATGAAGATATAGTGGAGCCCGAGAGTGCTCCGCACGGTGGTCAGGCGGAGCACGTAGAGACGATTCAGATGACCTATTATACCTCACACCAGGAGATTGTGTCGTCCGACCACAAGCCGTTGGATGCGGAATTTGTCCTTAGTTTTGATGCCGTCGATCCGGAGTTGAAGGCCAAAGTACACCAGGAAGTTGTTCGCGAGTTAGACAAAGCAGAAAACGAGAGTCGACCAGGAGTGACAATTGTCGTAGAGAATCAACCAGAGGACAATATAGAGGACTATCAGGCTTCTTCCCTTGCTAATGATCCGAATGCAGTCAACTTTGGTCAGGTACGATACGATGTTCCTGTGTCACGAAACGTGACTATTGCCAACACAGGCGGAGTCCCGGCGACATTCAGTTTCTACTATCGGGCATCAGGTAATGGGGACGAAGGCGTTGCGACTCCTTCCTGGCTTCATCTTCGGGTAGACGGGAAGCCCGATGGTGATGACCGACATCCCAAAAGCAACCCAGAGTACACATTGCAACCTGGCGAAACGATAAATGTACAGCTGATCCTATGTATATACGAGATCAATTATGTTCGAGAGTTAAATAACGGGGAGGCGCAAGTCGAGGATGTATTGATTTTACAGGTCAATAACGGGAGGGATTACTTCATTCCGGTACACGCCTGTTGGATTCCGACGTGTTTTGGATTTTCTTTAGATGAGCTTACACGGATGCCAGAAGACGGGGCCCGCCAGCTTGACGTCAAGGCTCAACCACTACGTTCAAGCGAGAATCATGACATACAGGGTACCCGCGTGTCAGCTCCTCGTGAGCTCTTCAGATTGACAGAGGCGATAGCCGACCTTACAGAACGGGCTGTCGCAGAATGGGGCCAGGTTGGAGATAATAGTTTCGAAAATAATCCACCGCCCTGGGATTCGGAGAAAGTAGGATGGCCATTCGAAGAGCAAACATGGGCCTTCACGAATAATCACGAACGATATCACCTTCTTTCCCGCGTCCGAGATGCACTGGACACCAATGCACCCCTTACATCCGTATTTCCCCCCGACCTCCGAGCCCAAAATAGAGTCGAACTACTCGCAGAAACTCTCCTATCATTCCTCAAATCTATCCGCGGCGGCATGATCACTGCCCCACTTTGGCGCGAACTGGAACAGATAATAATAAGCAACGAAAAGTCCAAACCACCCCCATCCGCCGAACAATCCCAATCACAAATCCTTGAAGCTCTATCCTCCTCCCCCGCCCACAGCGTCTCTTTCACCTTCCTCACTTTCATGATAAATCGTATCACCAATGAAATTGCCCCTCTTTCAACTCCAGCCGCTCAGTCAACGCCGGTATCCCCGGCGACACCCCTGAAAGCCTCGTCGATATCTACAACTTCCCTACCCGGCTCCCCCTCATCAACGCCCGCTTCTCCTTCTTCAGCCACCTCAAGTTCCGCGACCGCCCCCCCACCACTCTCAACTAACCCTCTTTCCAGGACGTTTAGTATCCGCCGAGGGAATCCACTCAACTTTGCCTCATCCGCTGGAACCTACACGGACACTTCCGCTGCTACTGGTGCCGGTGCTGCAACGACTGCGTCCGCAAGGCGCCAAGCAGTCAAGAAGGTGTTTACGAAAATATTTGCAGAGGCAATATTTTCGAATGATATTTCGCGGCCGGAGAAGGATAAAGAGAGGCGATTGTGCGAGGAGAGACGGAGGCGGGTGTTGGAGCCGTTTTTGGAGTGATTCGCCCTGATCCCTGTTCCCCGCCATTGTTTGTGCCTACCTCTTTTTCTTTGCTTTTGCCGGATGGAAGTGCCTTTAAGCTATATATACGCCGTGTTTATTATCGGGTTTTATTTGTACATTCTTGTCTGTCTGTCTGTTTGTCTGTTTCTCTTTACTTTTCATTTTCCCCCTCTGCTTTCCATTCAAAGTCGCTAGTTATGTGTCTGGAGTGAGTGACTGAACTAGATATGTACAGTACAATTATGCGTCCCGAGACGTTCTGCACTGCATAGAGCAATATACGACAACTATGTTTGGCGTCTCATATTTCCCACAGCAATATATACATATATACCCACCCGACTCTATGCTCAGCAACCTTGGAACTTTGTTCTAGGTCCCAAAACAGCTTACCTAGGTAGCTTAGTCACTCCCGCCCAGGCTTCCGGACACCTTCCCTATTTCAGCTTAGTGCCCAAACTCTCCAGCATCCGCCAACCTTACTTTCCATAGATGTATACATATCTCCCTCCCGCAGGCGCCCTTGCTTCATTTTCGAGAAAGCATATCACCTATCACAATCATGCAATCGCATAACCCCCCACCCATCTTCACACAAGAGAACGTGTGTATATAGAACTTGAGTTTCATAGTTAAAATCACAGAGCCTAAACAGGTGTACAGACTGTCTCTTTTGGACAAAGACAGCATACGCTGGAGGAGAAAGCGGTTGTTCGTTCGGTTCTAATTGAACAGGGGCAGTGTATCATACATAGTATGGATGCCTTTGTCGCATCTTTTCTTCCTTTTTTTTGGGGGGTTGGGAGGGACGAATGCCATCTTATCGCATCCATGCCCTTGCCAATCTAGCCGTGTATGCATTTGCATTTGCATTACGAAGAGATATATTGTTGAGAAAAATAGAGCTAGAAAGTGGGAAAGAAAGATGGAGAAGTCTCGCCAGGGGGAGGGCGCGTGAGGGGGACGGGTGAAGGTGGAGGGTCTGAGTAGCTAGCTCGGTACTTGGTCGATATCAATTGGAACCAAGGTGTCTCATGGCTCGTTTGCCTGTCAAGTAGATCTGATTGCAGAGTAGAATAATATTAATGGGAATAATCACAACGGTCATTAGAAGGCATGCGAAGAGGCAGTTTCCAAATGGGGTTGATTGGGTGGGAAGGCCCAAGAACTGAAATCAATTGCCCAAGAGAGGAGAAGAGAGGAGAGGAAGAAGGGAACGATCAGTTCCCATGCGCATTTTCACCGGCAATCCCACCAAACTGTTCGACGTAAATATTCCCTGGTAACTCCACCCGCCCAACCCTGCCCTGCCTGTGAGCCCATTACCTGCCAGCCTACCCCGTGAACAAACACGCAATGAGAACACGCTATCATAATTAGAAAGGGGGAGAGAAGAGGACGAAGAAAGGAAAAATATGAAAAGCTAAAACACCTTATGAAAATTACAAAAGTAGATAGATGCTCAACATACAAGCAAGTGTAAATCCGTCCCCAAGATACGTCCCAGACCAAACAACGAAGGCGAAATACCCAATACCTGGGGGGACCAAAATCACCACGAAGTTCATGCCAAAGCAAAAAAGTGAGGGAAGAGAAGGAAAAATGCATGCCACAATATGTAGAAGAGATAAGTGAGGAAATAGGGGGGAAATAAGAAATAATAAAGAGCGATTCCAAATCCAGAATTCCGACAGAAAAGAGAAAAAAGTCCAAAAAGCAAATATAGTTGGGAATGAATAAGAAATAAATAAATAAAATAAAATAAAATAATAAACAATAGATGCTCCGTTCCCTATCCGTCCCATCCGTCCAAAAAAGTCGAGAGAATCAATATAAGAAGATGAGTATGAATGAATCAAAACAAATCACAAAGCACCCACACATGCACACGCACACACATCCTAAGTAGAAAAAAGGGGGAAACATATCCCAGAAATAAACTTCCTTCCCAAGCCACAATCGAATGAACAAGACCGTAATAAAGAAGCCAACTCAGCAAATTAAAACTCAACAAGCAAGAAGCAAAATAAAACCGAGCAAAAAACAATAAGCAGGGAAAATAAAAAGAAGCACCAGGTATAACCCATCCATATTTTTCCTCCTTTTTTTTTTGTCGTCCCCACCTCCAAACCTCCCGATGATAAAAAGCAAAAAAAAAGATCCGTCTCCAAATGCAATTTCTTGTACAAAAAGAAATGTGGGCCAAAGGGGGAAAAAGCGAGTTCGTTCCGTGCCTCTCCCCAACGCCGTCGCAAAACCTCCGGAAAATAAGTATTGCAACGATACGGTCCCTGGTGTCATTCCTGAATATCGCGCGCCCGCGTCACCCAAAAGCAAAAAGCAAAAAGAAAATTTGAAGTAGAGAGAATCAAAGTTGAAACGCCCCCCATGTCCGGAAACGAAGAAAACAAATTTAAGTCGTGAAAGGCGGTGGTGTTTTGGCTGCTTTCTTCCTCCTAATTAAATGCCTGGTCTTTCGATTTTCTCTCTGATCTAGCCCCAGACAGAAGCCTGGACGCCCAATGAGTTCTTGGATCGCCACATGCCGCTTCCATTACCCCAGCCCAGGCCGACATGGCCGGATGATTCATTCGTTCCAGAGCCAGAGGCGGGGGCGGTGGTTGAGCTGGAAGGGTTGGATGCAGATGAAGTAGACCGCTCGTTCCCATTCCCGTTTCCAATCCCGTTACCCCCGGTGTTTGTATTGGCGTTCGCGGCCTCGTCTGGAGAAAAACCGTAACCCAAGGGGGAGGGAAGTGGAGTTGTCGAGCGCTTATTCAAGGCTGGGTTGCTAGCCTGGTTGCTGGCGGATTGATGGGGGGCAGGACGAGACCCAATGGGCCCAACAGACGTAACATTTTGCTTCGAGCCGAGCTGACGAGAGGCGGACTCAGCGTTCCCGCTGCCAGGGGAGGTGGAGGTATGCGGCTGCTGCTGCTGCTGGCCGGCGGTGGTGTCAAAGATACCGTACGAGGTGGGTCCAGAGCTAGGGGATGCATTGCTGTTCGCCGGTGAGCGGGACTGAGGAACGACGGGGGATGGCCTAGTGTTGGCTCCCGATGCGGACTGAGGAACACTCTCGGAGCTACCCTGCACCTGGGTTTGACCAAGGCCAAAGGGATCTACACCTCTAGGGGAAGGGCCTCGTACCCCGGCGGCAGCGGCAGCAGGATTGCCAGATGGTTGATTTTCCTGGCGAGAGGCCTGATGCTCCTCACCCATGCCACCATTGGGGTAGAAATCTGGACTAGCATTGCCATACAAAGCACGGCGCTGGCGTGCAATCCATTCGCGTCGGCTTTCTTCGCTCATCGCAGCGGGGCTCATGGAACGATCGGATTTGCTTCCAGACATTTCGGAGGAAAGGCCTTTTTCCAATGAAAACCCACGTTAAGATACAAGTACAAAACACATGAACATAGATTTTGACAGAAAGAAGTAACAGGGAATCGTATAGAATGCAGAAATAGTAATGATAACACATATTGGTCCAAGAAAGAAAACGGGAATCAGAATGACCAAAAGAAGACAAGAGATATCAAAGAAAAAGAAACGAATAGCAACGCTCGTCACGTACGATGGATCTGCTGCTGATGGTGATATTTGCGGAGTTCTCCCTCTCGCTGTGCTGCCATACGTCGCTTTGCCTGCATCATCTGCTCTACTTCGTTTGGACGGCCCTGGTAACGTTGGGCAGCGTAGAAACCTTGCACGTTGGATGCCGAGTGGGGCCGGAGTGATTCGTAGTCGCCAATGGAGCTATGGCGCTGGGGCATTACGCTCATCATGCGAGCATCTTTTTAAGACATATTTTAGGATACGAGAACCAAAAGGAAGGGGTTTTTCATTTCCAAGGCGGGTTGACGAAACATACCATAATCTGGGTAGGGACGATTCATCATCAGAGGGACAGACTCCCGACGAGGAATGGCATTGAACAATTTCCCGCTCTTCACAAGGTTATCAATGGCGCGATCAACCTCTTTTTGTGCATCAGTATGTGGTTCCAAAGAAGAAATAAAGAGTTTCCCCAACAGCTTATGTAATGGTGTCCAAACACCAACCAAGAAAAAAAAAAGTCAATTTAAAGGAAATGGACCATCCATACCATCAAACTGCGATGAAAACGCAGCTGCATCATCGCGCTGGGAGGTAGAGCTGGTGCCTATAGCCATGAAACAATTATGTTAGACGATGATCTTCCACCCTCAAAGCCAGCATGAAGACGATGCTGACAAACCTGATCGCGAAGGAGGAGCGGGTTGCTCCCAGGAAGCTTGGCGCATGGGAGCCTGCCAGCCTTGGGGTTCGTAATATGCCATGGTTATTGACCCAGAATGTCTCTCAATATGCAAGCGCCAACGACTTGAGCAAGCTTATAGGATGGGCGGCAATGCAGGACGGGTCGAGCAAAAAAAAGGAATGTATGTCCGCTCGGGGAGGATCGTCACCACTTTCTGAGACCTAAAATATATGGACAAACGGCTGGTAAGCATTTATTAAACAATATCAAGAGGAGACACGCCACAACTAGGGATAGGAGGAGCCATGAGATAGAGAAGGTATTAAGTCGAGGACTTGAGATTGAAGCAGTGGGACAATAGGTGATGTGAAAGACGGGAGTCAAGGTATGTAGGTGACCACTGGTATCCCCAAATTTCGATATATATACTCAACAGCGGAAGAAAACGGGCACCACGGGTGATAAACTCACAGCACATACGAAAGGAGCGCGACACTGTGATGTCGAATGGTTGTACCTTTTACATATAACCACTTCAACCACCCACACGAGTCGATGGGGAGAGGAGTGGAGCCCACAGCGGAACAGGCGAAATGAAACCCCCTGAGGACAGACAAGGGCGGGGGGAGAAAAGGAGAGAGAGCGTGAGAAGAGAAAGGAAGAAGGAGAAGAAGCCAAGAGAAGGGTGATTACTCGAGAATGGTTGAGTAAGTCAGGAGGGGGTGGGGATGATGATGATGATGGAAGAGAGAGAGGAGGGAAAAGGAGAGTGGATGTGGAGAGAGAGAGAGAGAGAGCGAGCGAGGATGAGGATGAGGATGAGTGAGGTGAGTGAGTGAGACCTGCCGCTGACTGAGGGCGACGAAAAAAAAAAGCGACACCAAAAAGGCAGCGCCTGGCAGAAACGGGAAAGGCGTGCGGTACGGCGGTACGGCGATACCCAGGTTATTCGGGTGGGCCATACCCCCAGTACCGTACAGTACCGGCATCTACCACCACCGCCCTGGAAGAATATAACGAGAATAGAGCTATTTGAAAATAGGAATGAATGCTCTAGCATAACCCGCTTCCTCTATAAGCTCGTGAATGATCGCAAAAGAAAAACCAGCCTGCCTAATGGATGACAATCTTGCCTCTCCTGGGGCAAAAGTGGTTGCTGTGAAATTCTACATATAACATGATACGCCTTCGTTACATACTATACATACAGTTACGGCTGGTACGGTTTCGTTTGATTCCGCTCCACTCGGTAATATCAATAATTCATTCTTCAGAAAGTGACTATTATATACCTGGTGATTCAAATGAACATTCAAGAGTTTTAAATGCAAATTTATTTATCCATCAAGCTAACATGTACATACCACCAGTTCATTGTTCTTCTCCTTTTTAGCATCCACCATCTCTTGCCTCGTTTGACAATACAGTGACTAGAAGAAGCCAGAAACCAACCACAGAACAAGCACCAAAGCTGCCACATCCCACTCCCTCACTCTCTCTCTCTCTTTTGCCCCTCCATTCAGCTCACAGAGCTCCCTATTATAGTCTCTAGATATGCAAATATCCCCGCATGAGCCCAAAACCATTTAACCGCAGGTCAACGGATGGGCGGGAGCTTGATAATAACCACCCCGGGTTCCCCCGCTCGCTAACTTACCACAGCTCCTCCGTCGTCGTCTATATCAAAGCCATGAATATAAACTTGGGTATCTATTCCCCCCCTCCCCCCTTCTAGATTTTCATGAATGTATCTTCCGCATCGCAATAGAAGTATGTAAGATACCACGCATCAGAAAGTGGAAACAAAAAACCCCTCAGAAAAGAAAAATCAGACCAGGATATCCCACCCACATCCCCCCCCCCCTCCCCCGCGAACTGTAACTCACTATCCACCCCACCTACTGCGACTTTGTCTGCATTTCATCTCCGGAATAGTACGGACAATTCAGCATGTACCTGTACTGTACCCCTCCAGCGCCATTTGCAGAAACTCAAGAGGAAGAGTATACATTAATAAAAGCGGGAGTGGTACAGGCTGAATACAAATATAGTATTGGCAAGGCGTAACACTTCGTTCTTCAGCTACAGGATCTGAAAATGAAAATGCACCCTTTTTCACATCCTCTCTTCTTTTCTTCTGGAATCATTTGTCTAGAGAGAGAGGGTTGCACTTGTAAAAAGTAGCGCTACCTAGATTTTACTCACTCGTGCTAGGCTATTAAAAAGGTCTGTAGGGTTGTATCTTTCTTACTCAGTATGCCCTGAATAATGTCCTTGACTGGTGAGATGAGAACTGGTGTTAAAACCGCAGGTTATCTACAATTGATGTATTTATCTTGCACTGACTTTTCTCTACAAGAGTATGGCGAAGTAAATATGACCATATATATGATCAATATCCATATTTTAACAATGGTGGATGAAGTCGATGCAATTGAAATACATTCCCCTTTACCCCCAGTAGAAAAGAAACGAAAAGAAAAAGGGGTTGATATAAGTGGAATCATTCAGCCCCTTAACTACCAGTAAAGACTGGTGGTGATCGAGCTGATTTGCCCACAGTGTCCTACAGAGAGAACAAACGCGAGAAGCAGCTATAGCAGACTACTAAATATGTTACATATACGCGCCCGAAAAAACGAGGAAAACAAAACATAAACACCTTTCCAACCTATTCACCTTATTATTAAAGTCATCGTGCTAATCGTCACAATTGACAACCATATGCACCAATTCCCCCGTTCCCCTCCACGCAATTTGCCGTGATGGCCACTCCTCCTCCGCCTTGTCCACCTAGGACCTCCATGGTTATCGACAACCACACAAAATCCGCACGGTCATTCTTATTAAACATATGGATTATCGTTTCCAGTCTCCATGGGCTCTCTCTCCAGGCCCTTGATGTGCGCGTCTATAGTCTTACTGTTGTTCCAGAAGACGCGCATAGAATAAGACACCGGAACCTGTCCGCTATAAGTTTCAAATCCCTTTCTGGGTAAAAAGGTATCCCACTGTCCTTGGTCGTTGTGTTTGATTTCTGGACAGGGTAGAGTTTAGAGCTCTTTTTTTTTTTTTCTTTTCGAACGAAGGTCCCAGGTAAAAGCGTCAATGGAGAAGGGGGAGAATAAAAAAATTTAACAGCGCCGTTCAAGTTACCAGCCCATGATAACTGTGCAGCCTCGCTTTTCGAGCTGTTAATCTTCGATTGGAACATCAATAGCAGTGCTTATGAGGGCTAAGGGCACGGTCAACGGTTTCGCGGTTGGAAAACACAGAGTGTTTGCTGGGTAGATGATCCGAGGGTGCAAGCAAGAAAAGGGGGAGTGAAATGAGGCGCATATAACAAGAGCGAATTTCCAGCGAGCGATAGAAATGTGTTGAGAAATGCCTTTTGAGGTACCGGCACGAGTTTGACAGGCTGCTTATACTTTACTGAATATGGTGTGGTGTATTTGAGTATAGAACCGTTGAGGAGAAGCAGGTGGCACAGGAGATATTCTTCTCTCATGTTATATTCGGGATGCCCATCTCGGGTCCGCAATATGCTGTAACACGGAGCTTCAAACGCGTTCTTCTCCTCTGTTCTATTCTCACCATGATTGACTCTGGGTCAATCTTTTTGGATTGTAGTTCACCACCACAAACTACTTAGCCTGTGTTATTATTCCCAGCACGTTGTGAGGCCGGAGAACGGTGCAGTCGATCGGAATGGAAGAAGAAACTGCTCCAATCCGTGAGGCTCATGGTAAAAGGCATAACTTGAAACTGCATTGAGGAAGGTTAGCAACGGTCTCTCGAAGATATCATCACCCAGTCGTACATAAGGAAATCACATTTTGCCGGGTGGTTTCCATCAGGCGGGGGACATCGGAGCTCCTGGTCTCTCACAGGGCAAGCGCGAGTAGAGCCCAGCAATTCAGTAGGGGATTCAGCCGTCATCTTTCAAAAACTATTTATATCAAACTTTAGCGACAATATTACCCGCCAGCATTCGGTCCATCCCGCTGAGACTGCCCAGGCGGTGCTTGGCTGCCTAGTTAGGAAAGCATGGATTTGACGCCACCAGCTTTTTGCAGGGTTCATTCTTGTTTATGATGCCAAGGGCCATAATTGGATTGGAGTCATTTCACAGCGGGAGGAGGGGATCTCCCTTGTATGGATTCGATGCGTAGAGGCTCGAGGTGGTATTGACCTTCATATCCCAAGATTTGGATTTCGAACCCTCGATGCTCCTAACAACTCCACATGCTGATCTGCCAATATCCTCATCTTCTCCACTATGTAAAGTTCTTCCATTCTGGAAGCCCTAAGTGCTGCGGTTCTGATGTTTTTTTTTTTTTTTTTTGGATATGTGTCTATGATATCTGTTATAGCTGCAAAGATGCACAAGATAAGTATCAATAGAGATAACATGGATAGCGAGGCGTTCCCCATCCCGCTTATCAACCAGGTCTCGCATCAGGCTGCGACGGCCGTGCATGGACGTCAAGGTGTAGAGCTATGTATATCGAATCATTTCGGCGCAAGACAAGGGCGTTTACTGGTTGGGCTTGGCAAATGCCAACAGGGCGGGATCCCGCAAGCGCAGCATGCCAGTGAAATACCCAGGTTAAGTTGTGCCCTGGCAATTTCTCCCTCACGAAAACAAAAAGGACAGCCTCCCACAAAAGGTTCAACATTCTTTTTAGTGAAAGGGCTGAGTAAAAGGGGCGTAGGCTCGTAGTTTCGGGAATACAAGCTCGATCCATTCTATGAGTGAACCATCCTTCAAATATCCATGTATGGGACTGTACACGTATGTACATACAAGAGCAGGACTTTAGCCGTTGTGTTGAGCTTTGGTGGAGTAGGAAGCCTGGGTACACCTGTTGAAGATAGAAAAGGAGGCAGTTGCAGAAGGCGAGATAGAGACATGCTGTGATCTGATGTTGCATTGCATCGAATGCCCAACCAGGTCCTTCGACCTGACTTGCATCGCCCATATCACATACATACCTCCTGGCATAAAGGTCTTACAGACGTCACCATTCCCACAAGGCTTTGTAGTAGGCTGAGTTTCCACAAATTCTTTGACGAGGACTCCTGAAACCCGGGATGCCTCGCTCTGCCCAGTTGCGGTGGCTCCAGCTCACCATGGTCGTCTTTCAGCTCAGTGCTGTCCATTTCCTTTGTCGATTTCCGCTTGAAATTAGGAAAAGGACGGGGTGGGAAGGCTTAGCGCCAGCTCTGTTTCCCTTCCTGCATATTGTTCCTCGACGTCTGGGCCTCCTAGGAAACCTAGCACTACACACACCACAGGAGCTGTCGAACCATATGGTAAAGATCGCTGCGGAGAGGCGCCTGGGTTTCGTTTTGTGTGACAAGTGAGGCGTTGCCCTTCCGATGCTTGAACCGTCGATTGCCGGATAAACATAAATTTTTTATCAATTTCAGCACGTATTTTGGGACGAAACTGCTGTCATGAACGGCATTTCTCTACAACCGTGGCACTCTAGCGAGGTCGAGCAGTGTAGAAATGGATCAGAGATGTCAACCAACATCAATGCTCGCGTGTTTGAAGGGTGTCCCGCGCAGTTGCGCATCTTTTGCTGGGCAGGATTCGCTGTGTCCAATCATGATGAATATTTGGCTCCGGCCCTGGTTGGGAGCTTGTGATAGCAGGCATAGCTAGCTCCCTGCAAGCTAAGGGCGCTCATCTCGCTGATACGTGGACCAGTTTAGCCGCCGCAGAAGCCTTCGAGGCAAGGCTGTGGGGGGCTGGGGCTAGTCCAGCTGCCATCGTTTTATATCTCGAGGCTCGCCCGCCCTTGGGGAAGAAGGTTGCTGACTCGATGGAGTTTCTGTCAAATTCCCAGAGCACTTGGTGAATTTCACTGGAGAAAGGCCCGAGAAAATGATTGTCAATGTCACGGAAAAGAGTAAGATGCCGGTTTCCAATCCACTGTTTGTAGCAGGCGTTAACGTTTACCTAAGAAATAAATGCCGATGGTATATCAAAAGGGCCGTCGACTCTGGAGGTGGAGTTGGGCAAGGTAAGCTGCCGAAAGTCAATTGCATTGTTCACGGCCAACTTCGCGGCTATTCTTTGTTTGCGCTTGCGCAACTCACGCTGACTTCGCCGGAAACAGCAATGCCCTAATACCGTTCGTATCGCGTAAGTTTATCTCTATATATATATATATATATATATATATTGTTCATGAACCACTGCTCTTGCTCTTCGGGTCTCACTAACTCAATTTCACAGCTTTGCCGGTGCGCAGGAGGAGTGTAAAGAATGGATAGCGAATAACCCAGAAGCTCACACAAAACTTCCAATTCCTTATCGGTTTTGGGCAACTTCCATCGATGATTTAAACGGATGCTCCAATGCTATATATTCATATGATGAGGACGGAAACCTTGAAAACCTTGGTAGGTGCTGCCTCGAAAAAAATCCCCAACTCATCATTCAACCCTGAAGCTAACAACTGGTAGATACATGGTCTTGCTACAAGCTAAAGAAGGCCAGGAGCGCCAATAAATACGATTGGTATCAAATGACGATGTTCGTCAGATGGAAGCCGAAGGAGCAAGATACTTTTATCTTTTGTACGGACTTCCTCGAACCCGTGCGAGACGGATTTAACCGTCGAATGAGTTCCGTCGACCCAAGTGACCCATTTACCTGGCACGCTCTTTTTGTTGATGAAGTTAGATTGGAATACGATAGATGTGTTTGGGCGGTCCGAGACCCAGTCCGCGAAGCAGAGAAGGTGACCACGACATTTTATATTTTATTTTTATATTTTTTTCTTCTCAAAACTAATTTTGTGCAGGAACGAAACAAGCCTCAGAGCTCCGGGCCCAATTTCCCAAAGCTTCACGACATCGCGAGACATGTGATTCACTGTGTTGAAGTTCTAGATGTTGCGATAGAGACATTGGAGAGCATCCTTCACGAACATGACCTATTTATCTCTAATGAAGTGACTGATAAGGTCTCAAATAAGGGGAGTGATAGCGTCTTAACTACGAGGAGTGATAAGGATCATCCAATTCAAAAAGTACAAGCCGACGAGGTTACGAGGCGCCTGTATTATCATTCTAGGGAACTTCGCGCGATTAAAGCACGAGCTGCATCGCTAAACGATCGACTAAAGAATGAAATTAGCCTGGTTCGAGCCCTCTTTTATCCAACCCTGTGATGGAAATGATGCATTGCTAACCTCGATCTATCGCGTTGTAGTCATTCAACATCGTCTCGCAAACAGACACGGCCGCGATGAAAATTATATCCGCTGTAGGCTTGATTTTTCTCCCTGGAACCTTCATATCGGCAAGTCTCACTAGTTCCTATGTTTATTATGTTCAACCGGCTAACATGTGAACATCGCAGACTCTATTTGGCATGAACTTCTTCGATTTCTCCGTTGACGAAAACACGGGGAAACAAACTTTTGCCATGTCAGATAAATTCTGGGTTTACTGGGCAATAGCCCTTCCAGTAACAACGGCAGTATTACTGGCTTGGGTCCTTTACGATCACTGGTATTTGATAGCCAAGATGCTCAAACCATTGCTGGACAGTCCCAAACTCGACTGGGTTTTCGGCAGGAAGGAAAAACAGCCCGACGCGAAGTCGTCGGCTTAACAGAGAGGAGATTGCAATTCCGTGCTCCTATGACCTCCGGATCAGCAAGGAGCGAACGATCCGCTAACGACTGGGATTCGACCGGTACGAATAGCATCGTATCAATCCGGAAGACCGCGAAACCTAGTTAGCCCAGATATTTGCTAAAACCTGTCACTATTTGGATTTCGAAAACAGGGTTCGAAGTTGGATAATAATGCAAGAACGCTCAAGTTTTGGAGATGTGTAACGACTATATATGAGATACATGGAAGCGAATATTTCTGTTCTTTTTTTCTTCTCGGGATATCCTACAGGAGCAGGAACTTGTCTGATTTTATTATTCTCATTTTGGGGGCCAATTATTTATCTATTTTTAGGATTAAGCAATTATCTAGAATCTAATATTTACCTACATTTTCTCGACCATTTTAACATATGCAGTACATCTCTTGGTTCCCTGAAGTGAGCCGTTCAGAGTTTGTCAGAACTGGCATACTATACGCACAGGGATGTCTTGTCTGTGAAAATTCTTCTTTCGCAAGGTACTGCCCCTTTCTTGGAAAGTTCGAACTCCCGCTCGCTATGAATATAAACTCCTCTATCATCACTCGAAGGATAGTGGTAGTTTGTTTTCTATCATCACAGCTGCGCCACTGTGCGAATCGTGTCTGTGCCAGACTTTGTTTAGAATAATAACAATTCATTATTATCAGACACCGTGAGCTCACTCACCTCATCATCGACAGCTCTGGTTTCAATACAACCAATTACACTCCCACACGAGAGAACTCATTTTCGCTGCCGTTTCCGGGTGAATAGCACGGGAGGACCCGTGGTATTTATTGAATGGAACATTGTCTAGGATAGCGTGAGATAGCGGACTGCTATATACGAATTCCAGCCCCGTCTCTTCCCTAGTAATGCCATGATCCTGACGGACTGATTAACTTTCCAGGTCCATGTGCATCAGATACATACCAAGAACGAAAATAATGCCTTCGTTTCTGCGTGGCCTCGTGTGGTCTTTGTCGAGATAGTGTGCTAATTGGGAGACTCCCTAAAGACCTCATAGCGGAACGTGGTAGGCGATTTCTTGACGCAACCTGGGCCGATATATTTCATCAGACCGCAGTCTGCTTATCTTTCACATCGACTAGAATGTTTCAGCGAACAGACAGGCAAACAGATCTCATCAAACTGTTGAAACAGCCCTTCGATAGCTGCTCTAGTCATATAGTAGATCACTTTAGGGGGTTATTGCCGGCCTTGATGGGCGAAAGAGAAGATTCGAAAACCATATTACATGAAGAGCTATCGTGAGCTGTGATAGAGAAGCCGGCCCGAAGGGTTCCCCTGCCTGGCCGGGTCCAAGGGAAGTCAGGTAAAGAGAATCATTCCCAGTAGAGTAATAGCGAAGTGCCCATGAGCCGACTATAAGGAGACGAATGGCCATTGTCATATATAAGGCTTCCCATCCGTCGGATTGCGAGCCCAAAACGCACGTCTGACGTCTCAACATAGTTTTACTGCGAAATCTAGGAACAGCAGTGTCATTCGTTGATCAGATTTCCCCGCGCTGCAGGCGTCGAGGACCCTGGAGGTTGGCATGAAGGATCGTCGAACATGGGCGAGTGTGGGAAAGCCAGCCGGCCCATCATGCTAGGGACCGTCCAGGAACGAGGTCGAACCGACGAACCAGGTGCGGAGGGTTCCTGATGACGATGCTGTTGGCTGAGTGTCGACGATAACCTGGCCAGGGGAAGGAAGAAGTGGTTTGATATCCTTTCTTCCGGCGATTTTTTCAAATTTCAACGGGATCACTGCAAGCGTGCCATAGGTGTTTACATGTAGTCTTGTGTGCTGCTGGTCGGTATTGCTCGAGTAGTTACCCCTATTTAATTAGTTAGATCTCTGTTTAAATAGACACTCGTGAAGAAGCGGAATATAAACTGGACCAGTAAATGATACCTACAATGCTTTAGTATTCTCCCGGTACTTTGCTGAACATCTAACATGCCTACAACCGAGAGAGAATCTTTTGACAGAAAAGAAACACTCCGCTGAAAACAAACAAAATCATTCTCCATGTGAGGAAAAAGAAAGCTTAAACACGCCTTGTGCCGTGTGAAACGAAGCATAAAAAGTGTACGTTTCTTGTTGATATGTCCTCTTTGTTTCTGTTTCCTCCCCTCTTCTCTTAGTATTATTTTATTCGCTTTCAGCCCCCCCCTGTTGGAGCACTGTGCTTGATTGGACTGTGAACATTGAGCTGTTGCGCCACTGATTCATGATCTATGCGCAGCGTGATCTTGTCTGAGAGCAAGGGAGATTTATTTGTGGAATGCCAGGATGGTTGGCGAAGGGCAAAGGGGCAGCCACTGTTCCTCCTTTGTCTCTCCACGAGGAGAATTCGAGACTTCTACATCGCAAATCGGCATTTACCTTGTGTTTCTTTTCTTTATATTTATTATTTCACGTTTTTTGTAATTTTTATAAATTTTTGTGGAGGCAAGAGAGTCGTACAAAATCCACCGCCGTATAAGAACCATACAGGCTTACAATGGGGCTGAACGGCGTCTGAAACACAGCCTGTTAAACGGCGAGGCTAGGTTTAGAGAGGCATTGTCATGTTTAACTCAAGCACCCTGTCCCACTCGCATACATGGATACCTCGTGGCTTTGTCGGCTGGGCTAAAGTGTTCAAAGCGCTTTGAAAATAGGAGATGGTTCGTGTGTGGGGGAGGAATAATTCAATGGCATAGAAATTAGTAATGTTACCATTGAACGCTGCAACCCCCGGTGAACAAGCCATTGTGTCTCGCGCTGTCGTATGTACTGGAGATCCCTCCAGAAGTCTTGGGTGCGTTTCATGTGCCATTTTGTTTGGGTAGGATGGGTTGAAAAGGAGGTTTAGCCTGGGGGTTAACTAGTGATCTACTAGGACTTTAGTAAGGATATTTTCTGGCCCCACGGACCATGCATTCGGTCATGGCTCAAGGTATATCATGGAAAACCATGACGAAACCCCGTGAGCCAGCTGGATTTATTTTCTGGGGTAGTGAAGACGCCAGAGAGAATTGCTGAAAGCGGTATTAAAGTTAAAACTTCCCCACGATTGATGTCTGCATCGTTTCCGTTGCTGGTTTAACGCATTGATTAGAGTTTCGAGTTTCGAAGACGGGTTCATCTAAATACCATAGCGTGTGGACAGTTCCCCGGGGTAATCTGCGTCATCATCGAGCTTTTGTAAGATATTCATGTTCATTCTAGTGCAGGTGGTTAGCTAGATGTATTGTTCGTTCTCTGCATAGGGAGATCAAACGATGGAGTACATATGGTTGTCCAGCACATGGTTATCGGCGGACAGGGGCCAAAATTTAACATTTATAGTCGGAGCCATGGCTCGCGGGAGTTTATACACGGAAGAATACCTGATAATCAATAATGAATCATAACAGGTGCGGCATGAGCTATCACGGGTGCCCTTCTTACCCTTTTTCTTTTTCTGTTAAATTGCCAACTGATCCACGATCGCGTAGTTGAGCAGTTGAGAATTGCAATTGGGCCTGAGAATTAACACTGAAGGTGTTGCTGAAGATGCCCACATGTCACAGCGCCATGCCTGTCAATTGGTTGATGTCTCTCTGGCGAGCAAAAGCAAAGAGTGAAAAGGAGATGGCGTGGGGAGGTGGGCGCCAGAAAATTAATAAAAAAGCCTCCCATTGGAAAGCCAGCAGGGGCATCGGAATGTAGACAATGCGTATAAACGCTGCATAAGTAAATCAAAAGCAGCATCCAGGGACACAGGGAACACGGATTCTCTTTTCTCTGAACAGAAATGGAACGAGAATTATAGGGCCAAAGATATGTATCCCGCTTTGAATGAATGCAACCGCGGGGACGTGGGCAAGGGATGGTACGGTACACACATAATAAACCTCTAGGCAGTTAGCTACCGATATCAGAATTTCATTTTAGGTATGTTTGGTCAATGGACTCGGCATACAGAACCATTCTTCTTGTCGTACCTGGTGCTGCAGCAACAGCATCAGTCCAGCACTGATTCTTCACGATAGCCGCTACAAGGGCGGCAACAGGGTGAAGAACGGCATCGTACTATACATTGTTCGCCACAAGGCAGAGCTAGCTCTTTCGCTCCTGCGCTGCGCTGAGTACACTCCTACATGCCGACCAGCGTGTTCTTGTATCGACCACCACCCCGGACAGAGCCATCAATGGAATCCGTCGAGCAGAGAATCCTCCGTTGAGATGTGACCATGGCTCGGTGCAAGGTTTCGACCGCGTTTTAGGTTACCTGGGTATCAAAGGAGAACAAACACATATATTACGCCGCCGTACGGAGGGGTACTTTGGACTGCGTTGAATCTGGGAAGGTGCGGAGGTATTCCCCTTGGCTCACAGTACCGTACTATATCATACCATACAATATCATACCATACCATACCGCACTTCCCTTCGTGCAATTTGCAGGCGAATTGTTGCCCGGACAGCCCAAACCAGTTTAGCGCCACCGGTTCTTTCAGCCTTTCCGTCACACTTTTTCGCTGGTTGCTTCCAAGGTTGTCTCTTTCTCGCAGCGGAAGTCCCGTACCGTACCACCAATACATCGATACCGCTGATACGAGGCGTAAGAAACGTTCATTCAATTTGCTCCATCAGCCTCCATACAACCGTCCCTCAACCTCCATCGTCCTCCCTCGACGCCGCCATTCTATACTCCTTTCCAACCCTCCAGCCTCCCTCTCGCTATCTGCTGCCCACATCCCCGTATACACGTCTGGTTGCCATCGCTCTTTCGCATCTTCCTGCTCGTGAGCCCCTGTGCACAATTCCTACGCCATCTTGGCTGCCGATCGACGGCCCCTTCGAGTCCCTCCCCGTTGCCCTACTCCTACAGTAGTGGAAGAACGTCCGTTGTAACGCTCGGGTGCTTGACCGGGTAAGAGCTTGTCTAGCTACATTTATTTTGCAGCGACAACCAGATATATCTGCAAAAGGGCGTAGTCGAACTTTCACATCCACTCCCCGGTCTTCTCACCCATATATCGGACGGGGCCCTCCCCCCATCCCCCGCGAAACGTCAATTAGGGGCTGCAACTCTAGGGCTTTACTGTCGATTGTACCAGGGCATTGATTTAGCCTTTTGAACGCAAGGTCATCGTCGACACTGGCTGTCAGACCTTCTGCTGGCGATCTGGACGTGTTGAAGCACCCTCGCACAGGGCCATCGCTTATCTCTCACCCTCGCAGGAAACCACTCTGGTGCATTCCAACGATACCTATATAACTTCCTCTTCAAAACCCAATATATATCGCACCCGGCGAACTATATCCTTCGTTTCTAATTTTTCCGGGAAACTTCTATCTTTGCGTTTCTTCTGCAGGCCGCTTTTTGACCGGTTTCCGTGAGCTCTGCGTTGTAGGGGTCGGTTCTGGGACCGAAATCGCAAGCCCTCTACGAGGCTTGGATTCCTTGTGGTTTGAGGTTTCTGGGACATTATTTGGGGGAGTGGATAGTTTGGCTGATACCGTTGCGGTCCCCTTATGAAATCACGTATCTATGGGAATGCCGTATCATCTCACATCACAGGTGACGTCTCACCGATAGCGCCTAATACGTCTTCCGAAATGGCGTGGGCCATCCCCGCCGACCTTTCGCGACACATTCCTCCAAAACCCTCTTTTACTTCGCAACACTCGAGCTCATTGCCGTCTACTCCTTATCACCACCCTCGCGACCTGCAGTTCGTATCGAGATCCCCCTCACCGCATCGCAGGAGCAGTTCTCCACGATCTACCCACTCAGAGTCTACACACCTACTCCCATCATTACGACGGCCCTATGGAGGTTGTAAATATGAAACTGGGATGGCCCATTTCCGGCGGCGGATTCCGTATTCGCTGGGGAGCGAACTGTTACCCAAGGAATCGGGTCCGCTCAGGGAACAACTGGATCCCGCTGACGAGAAAAAACTCAGTGGTGATATGAGAGAACTTTATGATAGGTTGCTGCCGTCTGAGGAAAGCGAACAGAGACGGTCAAAGTTTGTGAACAAGCTGGAAAAATTGCTAAATAAACAATGGCCGGGAAATAACATTCGAGTTCATGTGTTTGGATCATCTGGGAACAAGCTCTGTTCGAGTGATTCTGATGGTAAGGATTTGCGAGGACGGAAATATGGGGTGCAGTGGGCTAATTTTTCTATTATCCTAGTTGACATTTGCATTACCACAACGTACAAGGAGCTTGAGAAGGTGTGCATACTGGCTGACTTTCTTGCAAAAAGTATGAACTGGATCCTAGATGGCTTTCCCTGGCATTGAATTAGCTGACCCTTCTCTCCAGGTGGTATGGAGCGAGTTGTGTGCGTTTCTCATGCAAGAGTTCCGATTGTGAAAATCTGGGATCCCGAACTGCGGCTGGCATGCGATATGAACGTCAATAACACCCTTGCTCTCGAGAATACCCGAATGATCAAAACATATGTTGAGATCGATGAACGAGTGCGGCAGTTGGCAATGATTGTCAAGTACTGGACTAAAAGACGGATACTGAATGATGCTGGTAAGTCATCCTTGGCGGTTAGGTCCTGCTTGTTGGTGGCACACAGCTTACTTTATATCTTTTCAGCTCTTGGTGGTACTCTGAGTTCCTATACGTGGATATGTCTGATAATCAATTTCCTCCAAACGAGGACTCCCCCAATCTTGCCTAGTTTACAAGAAAGGCGTGCCAAAAACCCCGATCACAAGGATGGCTCGGGTTCGTCGTTTGACGATGACATCGAAAAGCTGGCTGGGTTCGGGGAGGCGAACAAATCGTCCTTGGGCGAGCTTCTCTTCCAATTTTTTCGGTACTATGGCCATGAAGTTGACTATGAAACAAAAGTCATGTCGGTGCGGAAGGGCACGTTGATATCAAAGGAAGGGAAAGGTTGGCATCTTCTACAGAATAATCGACTCTGTGTAGAGGAGCCATTCAATACATCGCGGAATCTTGGTAATACTGCAGATGATACCTCTTTCCGTGGTTTACATATGGAATTACGACGGGCGTTTACTGCAGTGTCTGAAGGGAGATTAAACGAGTGCTGTGAGCAATATGAGTACCCTCCTGAGGAAGAACGCAATTGGGAAAGACCGCCGCCTCAGCCGCGACCAATACTCGCACCTACTCCTGCTATGTCTTCACGAGGAGGCAGAGGGGGAGGCAGAGGAGGTCGCCATAATAATCACTATAATCGGGGACAAAACACTGGCCGTCGGCCCTCTAGCGGTGCAAACCGCCCTAACAACGCTCGACATACAAATCCATCATTCGCAGCAGATATTGCGCTCCAAGCCCAACAGGCGCAGCAGGCGCAGTACCTGCTCCATGACCATCTTTATCAGCAAATACAGATTCTACAAGCTCAAGAGCAGGAGTTGAGAATGCAGCTTCAAAATCAAGCTCTCATTAGTGGCAGGCCACCTCCTACGCTACTTCGACAGCCGTATCTGCAGTTTCCGTTTCAACAGCAAGACCCGTCTGGTCAAGATGAAAATTCAAGAGCCCGAGCCGGAACTGTAAATCACCCGCCTTTAACCGCTCCTGTTAGGCAGCACGTATTTTACAACCCTTCATTCATCCCAATATCCCTTCCCACTTCCCAGGGAACCAACACAGACCCACCATCACCCTCCATGGCTGCAGCCGCCTCTGACACTCGTCGTAATCATCGACGATCCTCGATTGCGAATGGTTCCCCTCGTGGATCGCTGCGAGCTCAATCCCAACCAGCTCGACCTCTGCAATCCCCAGTGGTACAAAATTTTGGGAACGTATACCAGTCCGTGCCTCTGGGTGAAGCTCCTCATACGCCAATCTCAAGACTGCCACCAGCTTCCCCAAAGAGAGCAGGCGCTGAAACCGAAGCGCCTGTTACCAACAACGGCATTCCTATGTTTGCAAGGCCGTACATCGACGAAAATCGGGCCTCAGAGTACGTTGGTTATTATTTAGGAGATTCCCCTCAATCTCAGACAACCCTCCATCTGCCAATGGCATCTCCCCATTCTATAGCCACTGGGTTGGCAATCCAAAACAGCGGGTTGTTCTCACACCTCCGGAATCACACGGAATATCATCACACCATGAGGACTTCTACTGAAAAGACCAGCCCCCCCACGGACTATGCCCACTTGCCTGACCATAGTAGGCATTCAAAAAATAATCAACCCTGTGGTCCACCCAAGTCCCAAAAGGATCGAGGTCCGTTAATCGTTGATGGCTCCATCCCGGTCGGTGAACGTCACTACTCGTTGCCCACGGAAAACCAGGATCATTTCGCGCCCGTGAGTCTCAGCACTTCGGCATCCGAGGATAGACCGTTTGATACTCCTGGTAGCGCATCAGATACTCTCTCTCAGGGCCAGCCAGATCATGTCCCTTATGACGAGGAATATGAAAAGACCCCAGGACGGGCTGGACAAGCTGCACAATCGCAACCACATATAAACGGCTGGGATTCTGCCAGCACCAAGGGTGCTTCGCCAAATGGTCACCCCACCTTGTCAGAAAGGCTCCAACGATATCAGATATCCGATACCGGCCGCTCACCGGATCCACACGGGAAGGTGAAAATGAACAATTACAAGGGGTCCAAGCATTTCACATATAATGCGGAAAATAGACTGCTTGAAAAAGAGCACCGCGGTCCATATGATAACTTTGTTCAGTCAGCTAATCCTTTGTCTGCTCTCTCCCCGGTGAAAGAAACGCGAACCGCCTCACCCATTACGAAACGACGAGCAAATGGCGTAGATTCTGAGAAATTTAATGGATCAAACCACCGGAACAGACAGCGGGGACGTCATGATTCTGTAAACACTCACCATCAGTCAGACAATAAAGAGAAGCAGACAGATGCCCACAATCGAAAACCCAATGGCGTGCCATCATCTACTAATGGAGCCGGTGGAAACGACCATCATCACCATGCTGGATCAGGCTCTACTGGTTGGCAAACGACGAAGAAGAGGAACAAAAAGGGGAACAAAGCCCCAGCAGAACCAGCGCATAAGCTTTCTAATGGCGTCGAGCCCCTCCCAATTGATGAGTCATTGAGGAAAGGTGGTTGAGGTGGGACAAATGGTTTATTTGACCTGCGCGGCATCGTGATCTCACTCCAGCTTATGATACGCGTGTATGTGATTTTATGATTATTATCGTCAGGGTGGCTCTGTTTTCATCCGCAGACTTAACCGCCATTTTTTATTTTGTGTCTGTCTGCTCCTTAAAAACTATTGCCAATGCGCTATACGCTGTCTTTACAAGAAACGACTGGGTATCGCGTTCCAAAGAAAGATGCCGCCCAATCACTTGCTCATACAACTTCGCCTATGATGTTCTCATCAACTTCAGTCAACGGTACGAAGTCTCTACGAAATGTGGCTCTTGAAGGCAGGGAAGGCGTGATATCCCCTTTCTACGCATGACATTTGGCCGCTCAGCTTTACGTCGTATCCATCCGTATATATATCAATACGCTGCTAGAGTATGATGTATCTTGCGAACAAAAAAAAAGAAAAGAAAAGAAAATCAACAAAACACGCGAGAGATAACCTACCATCGGCGCACCGCCCCGTCGCGTTAGTCGACCAGAAGGAGGATTACGTGTGTGAGATGCTTCAAAGGAGAACAAAAAAGATGTTGGTCACAAAGTGAGCAGAGCTCACTAAGATAGTACCAAGGAGAAATGCAAAAGAAGGATCAGGAATGGAAAAGAGAATATCTCTGGGAGAAATTACCTCGGTTTTCTTATTGTCTTTTTTTATAACTTTCATAACTATACATTTCCCTCTCCCTGCAGAGTCATGAAACGTGTGCGTTTTGTTGAGATCTTTTTTTGGCATGTGTTTTTTTTCTTTTTCCGTTTCCGTTTTAGTTTGCGAAGAGTCAAAAGAGAGCCAAAGAAATGTTATTTTCCTTCTCATTTTTGTTTTGTCTATCCAGATGTGGGAGTTTGTTCTTTTTTTATCTTTCTTTTTTTTCCACTTCTCCCTTTGAAGAAATTTCTTGATGTCCTTTTACTGAAAGCTTGATTTTTTCCGCTGTTCTTTAGGGTCGGATTACCCCGTTTTCTCGTCCTTAACCCCCTGTGTCGTTTTTGCTCTCTAGTTCCGCACATCATTCATATCTCATACCGGTGTCCACTTTGCGTTTGAAAACATGACTTACTTCTACCATATTACATTGCGCATTACTCATGATTATCCAGTTCCATCTCGTGTTACCTGATTGATTGTTTCTTGTGCCAGGAAAAACTCCAACGCGTGTCTCATCTGCTTTCTTGTCTGATATTTTTGTTTCGCCCTTTTCTTTTTGTTCTTTCAAATTTGGATTTGACAGGTATATATCATTGTTTGTCATTCGTCGCTCGGCCTATATGTGTCAAAATTGCTTGTTGTACCAAGTGTGGTTTTATACTGTTTTCTAACATTATGCTGTGTTTCTGTCATCACTGAACTTGTTCCAATTGTTTGGTTTCTTCTACTGTTACCACTCTACATACATCACCATTACATAAAGATAACCGCGGGGCGTTTTTCATTTTCTTTCTTTCCTCTCTGTTTTGTGTTTGTTAATTTTCTTCAGTTGTTTTAACATTATTCTATTCCGTCTGCTTCTTAACTCTTTTTTGAGGCTTTCCGCTACGCGTTTTCGTCCAGCTGATATAGTTATAGCCACGAAGAATACAGCAATACAATTATAAAACAATAAAATGACAATGTTCTAAAATTTTATTAGTTCCCCTTTGATTCCTCTACTTTCTGGGTGATTTTATATATGTTTATATACGCAAGCCCTCTCTGTGTTTTAGCGAAGCAGGAGAGGAAGAAATGGATAAATACCACAAGGAAGGTCAAGAGATGAAATATATGAGCTACGTGACATTATTTGAAAGCCCCACGGCGCATTAATTAAGTTTATTATCATAAGATATGGAGAACACATCCGGGCGAGAAATTTATGCCTAAGTACAATCGTAGATAGAGTCTCGGAGGGGAAAAAATGAAGGAAAGAAAGGAGAAAAAAGGGGGGGGAGGGGGAAAAAAGAAATATTTAAATAATACACGGTGTGAGAAATGAGAACATAAAAAATGGAAAAAAAGGATGCAAGTCATTAAACAAGATATAGGCTAAGGTAGACACGAAAAAACAAACAAGCCCGAAAACCTGGGGCTATCCTGAAAATGAGTGATGTTCATGGTGTTGAAGAAGAAAGAGGATTAGGGGGTAAGATGGACGGAAAGATAGCCCACAATCACGTACCGAAAACCATCTAAAGCAACGGAATATATAGTTACAGGTACACAAATCTCCAAGGGACCTTAGACAAGGGCAAGAACACGGATGTCACAAGGGTGATTGCGCGAGACGTCTATGTCTTTCCATTAGTTGTAATGAGTACATCCATCTCCATAGACACGTGCAGTTGGTTGTGATATTGGAAACGGTCGATCAGACACATCCAAGGTCCTAAGAGGAGCATCCAAACGCTCCCCTCTCTTCTTAAACAGCCTTCATTCTATTTGCTATGTCTCAACTTCGAATCTCAGCGAATATATATGGGAAAATAACTCGACAAGCTGTCCAGAAGACGATAAAACATTGGACGAGAGTTACGGGGAGCATGTAAATCGGCTGGCTGCAGGCGAAAGTCCATATCGAGAGGAAAGCGACGGAGTAGAAATGTCGAAGGAGAACCCATGGGCGTGGGGTTACGCCTGCAAGGAGGGAAATGGGGCCGTCTACGAGGCCCATTTGGAAATAGCGGAAGCACCCTATTTGGAGGGCTTTGAGGTAGGGGTCTGGATAAAAGATAGGTAGGTTAGGAGGGAGATTTGATAGCCCAATTTAAGCGTCCAGAGTAATGGGGTCCCAGGGTGTGTGAAAAAGGTAGGTACAGAGAAATGAAGGTATACATACCATTTGCAGCAAAGAGACTGTATAACGCTTGCGCCAGGATGTTAATGACGCTTGTCAGGCCCTTCCGTTCCCAGTGGAACTTGGACATTTGTTTCAGGACTTGTTGCTTATTGGTGAAATCGGGTACGTTTTCGGGGCTAAGGAGGGTGCGGAGCAGGACAACGTCGTTGAACGCAACCGTCATCCCACCTCCGGTCAATGGGTGTCGCATATTCAATGAATCGCCCAGAAATACCAGGCCGGGCGTCTTGTTTGTGGTAGGGGGGAGGAAAGAATTGGGCATGGATCGCAGGCCGCCTTTCTCTAGTGCTTTCGCGAAGGACGGCTGCACGCACTTGGGGAGGGACGGGAGGACAACATTTCGCAAATGGCCCTTGACGCCGCCATTCTGTACCGATGCGGAGGGTAGGTTTTCAGGGATGTCGACTAATATTCTCGTCTCCCGTGTACCAATCTGATACATAAGAACAGGAGGGCCGTCCGGTAACACGACATGGCCGAAATTCTTCCGGGGAAGCTCTGCATCTATGAGCTCCAGGCCCCAGAATTTCGACTTCACTCGAGGTGTGGTAGGTAGGTATTGTTTGCGGAACTTGGAAGCGTACCCATCCGCAATGAAGGTCAGCGGGGCGAAGAAGTAATCCTTCTGCCCGCCAGTAGTGCATTGGACACCCAGAACTTCATTATCCGTCGATGAATGGATAACCGAGACAGCCGTAGTCTCAACGATCGTGACATTAGGTGTAGTCCTCGCCGACTCGCGCAGGCGCATGATGAAGCGGCCGTGGTGAAAAGAGCGACCTTTGAACGGTGCGCCTTGCTCATCCTTGGGATACAAGATGGGTACCTCACTCCCATGAAAGATCACGTCCATGCCATGGCACTCAATGGCATCGATATCCTCCAAACAGTGTCTCAACCCCAGTTTCTCCAGCGCCCGCACGCCTCCCGGTTGTAATAGCTCGCCAACGATGCGGTCTGGTTCCTTCAACGACCGCTCCAGGAGAAGCACGCTGCGCCCTTGCTTTCCCAATGCGACGGCCAATGCACAGCCAGCAATTCCAGCGCCCACTATCACAACGTCTGCCTCATGGTGCTCGTGTCTCCGCCGCTCGCTTTCATCCGCGTACACTCTTGGGGCCTTGAGGGCGCCATTGCCGTTGGGGAACCGAGGAGGTATGGCCATGCTGCCAGGATCGCGAATGCGAGCACGTTTTTCCGCGCGAGTGAAACGGGAGGTTATAAAAAGGTATATTAGCAGCGTAATGTGATGGACAGGCGAAGCGGCATAATTTCTAGAGTTGGAGATAGGGGGTTTGCGGGCGAGGAATCGGGGACTTGACGGCGAGAATAGATTTGCCTGGAGACTTTTGCTGGGGACGAAACTTCCACCTAGATATTTTGACAGGGGCAGGCTGCGGCCTGTGATTGGTGGAAGGGTCTTTAAAGTACGACAGGGGCGATTAGTCATCGGCTTGGCACCGATAATGGCGTGACTTGCAAGCATGTGATTGTTCGATTGTTCCTGGCTTCATTTTGCCAGCGGAAACAATTCTCGATTGGTGCGGGACGGGGCTCGTACGACTCGTGGTGCCACCCACCGCCTGGCTAATTGTACTAACAATAGCAACACCTGGAAAGGCTCCAAATAAAGCTAGTATAGGAGAGGGAGATCTAGAGCATATGAAGTTTTTTATTGTTGCAATATCAAACTCAAAATAGCCCCATCGTGGGAAAGTAATCTAATCTTCCTGGTGAGATCATATCGTACATACATTCGGGAAAGCATCAGCTTGCCAAATTTGTTTTGACAAGGCCAGCGCAGCAGAGGCTATGTGCAGTGGAAGCTATGATGTTCAGCCGGCCCACTAGCTATTCCGCTAAAGAACAAGAAGAGAGGCAAGAAAAGAAACTCACAACCTTGCATACAAGTACATAGGGAAAATAGATATGAAAGAGTAGATATATACAAAGAGATGACCGTTCCCAACGCCAGGGTAGGTTACTCTGATAATATGCAGAAAAGGGAAAAGAGGAGGCTCATACGGCACCCAACAGCCCTGACTCCTCAGCCAATGGCTGTCCAAACGGATCCTCCGCTCCATCTGCAAAGACGCCGCTCTCACTCCAATCCCGCCCCTCAGCCGCATCCGGCGAGAAACATTTCTCCAATTCTGCCCGCTCTTTCCAGTTCCTGACAATATAATCCGTGTATCGCAAGTCCTCAAATTTATGCCCCTTGAGTTCTGGGCCTTTCTTCTCCACGGGCTTACCAGAGCTACCAGTCGCATCAGGTGTCCGCATATTACCCTTCAATACTTCAATGGCCTCCGGGAACGAAATAAAGCGATCCGGCCCGAACTTCCTAGCCTTGAACGTGTGGCGCAGAATCCGTGCCAATTTCGCGATATGCGCTACCTCCCGATCGAAGCTTTCTCTCGTGTATTTGCTTGGCAGGGGGAAGAAATCCTTCGATTTTGAAACCATGAAACTTATCTCATCGCAAAGTGCACGGTTGACTGCGGAAGGGCGTTTGAGCCCTGTAAATATCGCCCATCTAACACCCTCGAAGTTTCCAGTGCGATAAAATGCCCGGGCGAGGAATTTTATCGCAACAGGATCGAACGGTGCGAACGCGGTGTATTTGGATTTGTTGATTGTCCGGAACAGATCGAGGACTGCAGCATTATTGCCGATGTCGAGGAGGCGAGCAGCGATGGTGGATGTCGCATGGTGCTTAACAGGCATGAGTTTCTGTTGTCGGATGTTGTAGAAGTTCAAGACTGCCATTTTCACTGCTTCTATCTCGTCCATTTCGCTGGCTTGCATTACGGCCTGGAAGAATTGCGATGTAACAGGCTTACCGGGGAGCTGAAGGGGATCGAATTCTTGCAGAATTGCCTTCGCATCCCGTGTATCACCGTGGAGTAGAATGCTGGCAGTAACGGCCAAATCCAGGTGTAGGTGCTTCATGACCATACCGGATTTTTTGGCGTCATGGAACGAAGTTAGGGATAATTCAGGTTTTCCAGCATTTATGAAATACATCATCTGGGTATGTAACGGTGTAAATTGTCTAATATGTCTTGAAGACTCCGGCATAGACATGGCTCGCCGCCACATAGCTGCAGTTTCTTCTGAATTGGGCTTCTTTTCCGATTCATTGATTGGGAAGGACATGGCATCAAATCCCAGCACCTGGCGTGATGTGGCAGCGTAGCCATATTTCTGTTCAGTCGCACGGAACATTCGCCATAAACCAGCAGGGCTACATTTGGCAGATAGACGCGCTTCCTGGAGAAGTTCCATGAAGTATGGTCGTTCTAGCTTGAGCTTCCAGCCTTTCTCTTTGACGGTTTGTAAAATTTCCTCCACCATTTCCACGGTCCCTTTCTGTATAAAGGCTTTGATGATTTGATCGAAAAGTAGTTTATCAAGGACCAGCCCGTATTTTTTGATCGCATCGAACACAAATTGATAGATCATATATCCCGAGTTTGCAATCCAGTACTCGAGGAAAACGCGGTGGAACATCTGCGTGAATCTAAATGGGTTGCTTGTTGACAGTCCAAGTTCATGCATCCGTGCCAGGGTGGCTTTCACTCCATCCCAATCACAGCTCACTGCCTTGCCGTATGCAACGAGTCCTAGGGTTCGCGTTTTGAGCGGAATATTGTGTTTGTCTGTCATAGTTCGAACAAGCATATCAGCCTTGTCGGCCATTCCAAACTCGACATAAGCACCCAGCAAGGGATCGAAAAGCTTTTCTGTAGGAGAGATTCGACAAGACGCCAACGTTTCCAGCAATTTCTGAAATTGCGTTTCCATGAGGACGATACTCCGAGTTCTGCTCCACAGTCCTCCGAGATATATACCGCACGCGCCACAATCGGTATCATGTCCGATGTATTTGTATAGTACGGTTTTAGCCTCAGACAACCGGTGCGAGCTTATCAGGGATTTAAGTACCACCCGAAGTAGAACTGGGGTGAGTTCGAACTCTTTGGCGTATTTTAGGTACAAGGTGGCCAACGATTCGAACCTCCCGTTTTTCCACATCGCCAACAGCATAATCTCCCATATCGTGGGATTGACCTTCTCGTTTGCTTCAAACCAGTAGAAGAGCTTTTGGGCGAGGTGGAGCCTGTTCCTATGCAAACTTGTGTACAAAAGATGGATGGCAATGTCATTCCTGGCTTCCTCGTCGGCTTTGCGATTCGAATTCACGTCACGTAGGAACCTTAGAGTAGCTTCGTCTAACAAGTGGTGATCGAGAAGTCTCTGGACGGCGAGAGAAGGGTCGCTCGGTGGTAAATTTTGGTATCTTTCTCGAAAACTAGGCGGAACGCTCATGGGATAAGCTAGATCCGTACGGAGGTCTTTGCCACTCCTCAATTTCGGTTTATATTTGTTCAAAAAAACCGATGGTTGAGGCGGCTCTAGAACCAACCCTTGAGAGCGGCCAATTGTTGATGAACGAAGGGGGTGGTTTGAAACATCACTTGAAGATTGACGAGCGGCGTCGAGGGATTCGTTGGATACCCCAATGCCATCGTCCATGGTAATTGCGTGGGATCCCGGGGAGCGCATATTATCCGCGCCATCCAACTTCCCATCAGTGCTCTCGGCAAGTTGCTGCTTTCGGCGCTCGCCTCTCTTTTTAAAAGATGCCAGGCCGAGAAACTCACCGGCTTCGGCAGCCTCCATCATTTGAGCCACCGTTGCAGCTCCTGACCCGGTAGTGTAATTTGGACATGACGTCTGGAGACTTCGCTTGGATTCGACAATGCGTTCGGCAAACTGGACGCGGCGGTGGATATCGTAGGTAATAGTACCGACGGCACACAAACCCCCAATGGCACCAATTGTCGACCCAGCTAAAGCTAGCTGTCGTAGGACACGCAAGGCATTACGGGACGGAACTCCAGTTCGAGCAGATTGGTGGGGGAACATCGTGAGTGAGGTGTGTATTCGGAGGTTCGTGAACCAGCCCAGTTGGAAAATCCATCAATTGAAACCCATTGACTAGGTCTCCTGGGCGGAAAAGAAGGGGCAAGGACGGCCTCTGCAGCGGATAATGGACTGAGGGACGTTCTGGGACGGGATAATACTGGCGTGGATGAAGAATGGCAGCAATGTCGTCGAGTTGTGTTGATGAATTTTTCCCGGATCGGTTGGTGAAGTTGGAAGGTGGCCCGATTGCTTGGCGTGTACACGTGATGCCGTAATATTACACGCTTAGTGTACCACTAGTACATGAATAATTCCTATTTGTTCTGTACAAAGGTAATATATTTTAAAGAGTTGTATATACAAGCAGTGAAGCATCATAGTGAACAAGATATGTGCAAGAAGGTCAAACTGAACAAGAATATAAACAGGAAGAAAAGTCGCCTCGTCCACCGCCCACCAACACCGCGAGACATGCTGGAAACCTCGCCAAAAAAACCTTCGCTCTGCACCAAGCTTTTAAGAGCAGCCAATAAATAAAATCGATCCAGAATGCTAGTTTCTAGATCTAGATACGCAACTGAAACGTTGTCCCTACAAATCCCCGGATTTATAGAGCCCTATAAGAAGGGGAGGTGACAAGGCAAGCATTGGCCCCATGTACTGTACATACATAGGCCGAGAGGCGTCCCAAAAAAGGGTGAGCAGTCAGTCGGTAGCATGGATGGACTTCGCGAAATGGTATTATGTGCCTCATCTAATCTTGGTCGCCTGTTTCCAGGTTATTTTGGCTTGGCTGAGGTTTATCCTCCAGATATACTAGCAAAGGAGTCAATACAGCTGTATCAAAATTGAATATGGGGGCATATAGTGAAACATACCATGAGGTTTAATGAAAAAGGATGCACCCAATGCCAAACCAATCGTAGCAGATAGGCACATAAATACAGCCTGGGCCCAAGTACCGACAGTCGAGCTATAAATCAAGTTGAAGATCGTTGGAGCTACCACGCGCGCAAGCGCATGAAGTAGACCTATCGCACCCAATAGCTGGCCAGTCCTGTTCGCGGGGATATGTTTCGTTAACGAGGATGTGAGGGTTGGCGAAGCCATTGCACCCATAGCCGCAATCGCTCCGGAGACGAGCAGCAGTTCACCACTCCGTACGAAGCAGTACCCAAGGTACCCGAGCAGATCGAGCATCGTAGAGATCCTAATTAGGACTATATCCAGCATATCGGAGCCAGTGTTGACATGGCTCCTTTGGCTACGCGGGCCACGGACGAGGCGGGTTACCGTCGGAAGAACCGCAAGCAATACCACCACTCTAACAGAGCTGGCTATGGACACGAAGATGCTTGACTCGAAGTTCCCCCAGCCGAACATGTACTCAGAATATATCACGATGATCGACATGGTTCCCATCCCAACACCGAAGATCGTAGCGTCGATGGATGCAAGGAGGATCAGATTGATTCGTACATCGCGAAGGGTATGTCCATGGAGTGCACTGGTGGAGCTAGGAAATAGGATAGATAGCGGTTTCAAGAGATTCATCGGATTAAAATCCGCCAGCGACCAGGAGGAGATTTTGTGAAACTTGAAGGGGCCTATCTCTTGATTCTGGCGATTGAGCAATTGGCGAGATTTCGACACTGACTCTGGCACGGCGAATACCATAAATAGCATGAAGAACACCAGGCAGCCCAGGACCGAGTAGAACACGATAAGAATATTGCCGGTCCATTTGATGAGATATCCAGCAATCAAGGGACCCAAAGCAATACCGCTAAACAATACGCCATGGAAATATCCAAACGCAACGTTTCTACTATGTGGGGGCACGCAGTCTGCCGCATATGACTGTGTCAGGGCAACAGCGGTCGTGACAGATCCGAACATTCCATCAAGCATCGCTGCCAGGAGCAAGAAATTCACTGATATCCCGCCATCTTGATATGCCACCATCACCATAACCAGCTGGCCAAGGAATGTACCGAATGCCGAGAGGGCAATGATCTTAGTTCTTCCGTAGCCATCTGTCAAAACCCCAAGTCTGGGGCTTGCAATAGCTGCGAGGGTGCCGGCAATTAAATTCAATTGTAGTTGAAATCTCGAGGCTCGGGCTTGGATCTCGGGAAGCCGACACTGCGGGTTCTTATCTCCAAAAACGACTGGAAGAAAGGTAAATGTCGGGTCCTCCAATGCCCGGTCCGCTAAATATTCGCGGCAAATCAAAGTCAAAGCGAGATTTATCTGTGGTACGACGACACCCCCGAAGGCAATGGTGAATGGAAAAAGCGGTGGAAGTACCCAGTATATCTACTCAAAATTCCAGATGGATAATCCATAGATTAATAAAAAGAGGGCGTCAGATAAGATATAAAATCGCAAAATGGGTATGCTTACAGAGGGGCGTTTCCACCACGGTTTCCCGTCATTGTCCCTCCACGGCTCATGCTGAGTTCCATTCTGATTGTCCGGACTGCCGTTCTCACCTAATAACGGCGTTGCGGCACCATCGTCTCCGAGCAGTCTGGTGGATTCTGTGGGTACAGTAGCACTCGCCGCTGGTGACCTCGAAGTAGATTGCGGCCTAGAGGAATGCGGCGAGGCAGCAGAGGAAGAAACTACCCATCGGACTGTCTCAGCTCCCTCTGCTGCAAGCGTAGCCTCCGCTTCCATACGCGCGGAGATATCGGGGAAGATTTCAATATGGTCTCAACTGCATTGAGTTCCAATGATCCATGCATGGATGACAATGCCGAGCGGATAGAAAGAAAAGTAACAATTCTCCCACAACAATCAAAACAAAATCAATATCGGGAAATGCTTCGATCGTGTCTTGCTAAACAAATACCATCAGGCCATATTTAACGAGGAATGCCAGGTCATAATTTGTTGGATACTGAGCTGGCAGGGCAGCACTATCCTGGGGAGCCGCGGTTGGCGTTGATTGATTTCTAAGCTTGCTGATAACAAACCACCAAGCCATTAGCGTGCTATCCCAAGGATGATATTTTTACGAGCAGATGTCTGAAACTCGCTGCAAAATGTGCTCCCGACTGTGAAAGAAGTTATCAACAGCCGATTGGTCCGACCCAGCGGGTCGTTGACTGGCAAACGGGGACCCGCAAAACCTTCGCAAGGGAAAAAACCTGGAACCGGAGACATTAGCTACATCATGCCCGTATCATAAATTCAAATGCGCCCAGGGATTATTATCGGTGATACCATGTTAACTGCGCCTAACTCCTTCGTTGTATTTGACAGACTGGAAGCGAACTTCTACCTGAAATAGGCCCGGAATCCGGAGGCCCGATGTAGAAGAGAGGGCAATCCGATTTGTACACGTTCGCTGTTTACAAGGATGCTCTATTCTCCAAATATGCTTTGAAATCGCTTGCTGGCGCGGCGTGGGGACCGGAGGGTGAGGTATAAAAGCGGTGGATGAGACAGTTGAAGAAAGAAAAGTGTCAATCATAGCCGAAATCGATATCTCCATACGTACATAAATACATCCCAATACACCCATACGTCACTGTTATATCTACATTCCACGAGCTTCCTCCAGCCATGGCACAACAAATTCCCAAGACCGCGAAGCAATGGATTCTCACCAGCCAGAATGGCTTTGGATCTCTTAAATTCACAGAAGAGCCAGTGCCTCAGCTCGAAGATCATGAGGTTTTGGTAAAACGTAAGTTGATCATGCATTCCCATTGGAAGCCATGGAGCGCGGGGCACAGGGAAAAAACAGGGAGAGACAAAAAAGCCAAAACCTGGCATGAACGCTGAGAAAGATGGCATCGACCATTAAACTATTTTTTAAAACGAGGGCACCAGCTAACACAAGTTCTTCTATCTGAATAGTTCAAGGAGCGGCTCTAAATGTATGTCTCATATCACTCCCACCGTTAAGAGTTTCTCTCTATTAACCAGCACAATTAGGCCCGGGACCTCATCATTGCACACGGGATCTATCCTATCCCCATACGACCTAACGTAGTCCCAGGCTCCGACGGCGCCGGCACAGTCCTAGCCGTTGGCAAGAATGTCACCCGCTTCAAACCAGGCGACAAGGTCGCAACAACCATCAACCAAGGACACATCGCGGGTCCAACGACAGTAAAAGCATCACGATCTGGGCTGGGAGGCGTCTACCATGGCACTCTGCGTACTGTGGGCGCGTTTGACGAACAGGGCATCGTCGCGATGCCTGAGGGCCTAAGCTTCACTGAAGCCGCAACACTCAGCTGCGCCGGGCTGACGGCGTGGAATGCCCTATTTGGACTACCTGGGAAGCAGGTCATGCCAGGTCAATGGGTGCTGACGCAGGGGACTGGGGGGGTGAGTTTGTTTGCGATTCAGTTTGCGAAAGCTGTGGGTGCCAAGGTGATTGCGACGACGGGGTCAGCGGAGAAGGTGGGCCTGCTGCAGAAGCTGGGGGCAGATCATATTATCAACTACCAGGAGACAGCTGAGTGGGGTGTTGCGGCGAAGGCGTTGACGCCTGGCGGGCTTGGGGTTGATATCGTTGTTGACGTTGTGGGCGCGGCGACGCTGAAGCAGAGTGTTGCCAGTGTGAAGCTTGACGGGATAATCAATCTGATTGGGTTCATGGCTCCGGTAAAACCTGGGGAAGGGGAGCCGATGCCTGGATTGATGGATGTTTTAATGGGCGGGTTTACGGCACGGGGAGTCTGGACTGGAAATCGGCTGCAGATGGACGAGATGTGCAGGGCTATCGAGGCCAATGTTGATAAGCTGCGTCCTGTGTTGGATTCGAAGATTTTTACTCTTGAGCAGACTAGGGAGGCGTACGAGTACCTGGCGTCTGGGAAGCACCAGGGGAAGGTGGCTATCGAGATATCCTAGGGTTTGTGTAATATCAGAGGGATGAACTCTTCAATCTTAGACGTAATACTCGGGACGATATTAATAAAGCTTTTCCATATTTTAAATATTGAAAAGTGAATAGTTGTTGAAGGGGCCCGTTTCGGGTTTAGAATTGGCTCAGAAATGGGATTAAAATAGTTGAATAATAAATCCGACAAAATATAACTACCTCCCTGCCCAGTGCAAATAGAAGTTCATTTCCGTTAAGCTGATGTTGATAGAAGGACCTGGCCATGTGCACATTGGTAATTGACACCGACAAATTTAGTAGGAAATCTTTCCGTTGAACACTGAGACAATAAATTCGGGGTATATTTGAATAATATACATATTTTATGCAAAGAAACATTAAAAAAGGGAGTTAGGATGATCCTGGGCGACAAATTTGTGCGTCCTTAAAGGCACACAGAAATTTATAACCGCGCACATATGTTCGCATACATATACATGTAAGAAGTAGGGAAATCACGAGAATATTAAAACATTATTCCGTCACTCCATTTATCGTACAAGATTCGCGCGCTCAGGCCCCGCGAAATACTTCTTCTGCTCCAGACACCTTTCGCTGGTACAGCCCTGACACCGGAGCGTCATCTGGCGCGAACAAGTTTCTCCGCTGCGCAAATGGGCAGCAGCAATGTCCGCAAGCCCCTGGATGAAGACCGGGTTCCCGTTCAGGCTCTCGACTCGCTTGACGCCGGGGCTGTTCGCGTCATGGATGACTTCCTGGTCCAGTTCAAAAAGCGTTTCGATGTGGTCGCTGGTAAAGGCGATTGGAACCAGAAGGAGGTCTGTTTGTCCCTTTTTCACGTAGTTTTGAACAGTATCACTGGTTTGGGCTCCTAGCCAGGCCGAGGGCCCGACTTGGGATTGCCAGCAGAGGCGGTAGGGGTTTGAGAAGTTTAGTCGCTGCATGACTGCGTAGACGGTTGCAGCGACTTCGGCTGCATATGGATCACCTGCATCTTCAAGTCAGTGTACTATTCTGTAATGGAGCGATTTTTCATGCAAATGCCATACCTCGATTGATAACGCTCATGGGCAAGCTATGAGCAGAGAAGAGGAGAACAACGCCATTCCTCCGTTCTTCAGGATATGTCGCAAGTTGCTTTTCAATATTCTGAGCGAACGCCTCCACCAAACCGAAATGCGTAGGCCATCGGTCAATGACACTCCACTGTACGGCTCCCTCTGGTTCCCGTTCTCCAGTCGCGCGCTTGCCCTCCAGTCGGTTTCGCCATTTCCACAGCTCGTTCAATGAGCTGCCTGTCGTGGAGCAAGAATATTGTGGGTATTGTGTAAACGCGACTGCACGACCTCCTTTGCCTCCGCCAAATCCGTCTTCGAGCATCTGGGCATACGTAGTTTCTGTCAAAGGGGCTGTGTATCGAAACGCAATGTATGGTTTATGCGGTGCAGTTTCTGGTGATATCTTGTCGAGGATTTTACACATCTCCTTGCATTGGTACTCAGACCACTTTTTAATCGGCGACCCCCCTCCTATAGCAGCATACTGCTTTTCGATTTTGGGCGTCCTACGACGGGAGATGAGGGGTCCCATGTATGACTGAAGCCGTCCAAGCGGTATTATATCGGGATCTGCCTGAAGTACGTCCACACATGCGGTTAGCAAAGATAAAATAACAAAATCAAACATAAAAGAAAATGCAAGCTATTCTTACAAATAGTCTACTCAAGTAATCGCCAACATCCTGTGTTGTTTGCGGCCCCCCCATGTTCAGGAATACCATAGCAGTCGGTCCTTTCGACCCCGCGGAGTTTTGAGTGACAGGCGGAGCACTGGTTGCCATGCCGTGCCGTTGTTTGTCGCCATAGCTTGAAAGCGATACTGACGCCGTGGGTCTCCAATTCGGTCTACTCAACGCCTGCCTGGGGAGGGCTGTGATGGAAGTTCGCAGGGACATTTTCGAAGTTGGTGTGCTTATATCCGTGGTACTCAGTCAGTTGGCGCAGTAAAAATGAGGGTAGAAAGGCCGGGCACCGGGCCAGGTCGTGTAGCGGTGCTAACAATTTCCTGACTAGCAGGTGAGTTGGTCAATTGGATATAGTTTGGGCGTGAGTCGGCCTGCGAGTGTTCATAAATGACTATAGCTGGCGGTTCCAGAGGTTATCGATCCCATGTTCGTTATTCCGCCAGAGTCCGCGGAATGTTGCTGTTCCCAACCGCGGCCAATCACAAGCCGACGAAAGTTAATGAAGCGAGCAGCGTATCATGTGATCAGGCGTCTCTCCGCGTTTCTTGGCGGCTATTTCGCGCTGACATCACTCGGCGTGTAAGGAAGCTATCATCAGGCAGAAGCGAGGTCTTGAACAGCTCGAGCAGCGCGACGTGTTGGATTCTGTCCCAAAACAACTCACAGCATCTTCGTCGTTCTTTTTCACTCTGAACTATTTTACGACCAGAATCATAACACGAGCTTTGCGCATTTTACGACTGCTCAAAAATGGCCGATGAAACACCTTCTTGGCAGCAGGATGACGCCCTCGAGGAGGAGGAGGATATAGATGAAACGGTACAGTAACTGTCTATGTTTGATAAATCTCAATGTGTGGCTCAATTGCTCTCTTCCATGCTAATTATTACAATACAGGGCTATAAATCTGTCAAAGATGCTGTCCTTTTTGCCATTGAGATCAGCGAGTCCATGTTGACTCCGCCTCCTGACACCGGCGCCAAGAGAGCTGATAAGGAATCGCCTGCCACTGCTGCTCTGAAATGCGCATATCATCTGATGCAGCAGCGGATAATATCAAACCCCAAAGACATGATTGGCATCTTATTATACGGGACAGAAGAATCCAAGTTTTACGACGAGGACGAAAGGGGCAGGGGAAGCCTGTCATACCCTCACTGCTATTTATTCACGGACCTTGACGTGCCAGCAGCAGAGGACGTGAAAAAACTTAGAGCGTTGGTGCATGACGAGGAAGAGGCAGACCAGATATTGGTCCCGTCAAAGGAACGCGTCTCGATGTCCAATGTGCTATTTTGTGCGAACCAGATATTCAGTTCCAAAGCTCCCAATTTCTCCTCCAGACGACTATTTATTGTGACGGACAATGATGACCCTCATTCCAAAGACAAGGGATTGAGGTCTGCTGCAACTGTCCGTGCGAAGGATTTATACGATCTTGGCGTTACGATCGAGCTCTTTCCAATATCCCGACCAAACCAGGAATTCGACAGATCGAAGTTTTTTGATGTATGTTTGTAATTTCTTCCCTCCATTCATGTGGGCTTCCTAGCTGATACCGACACTAGGATATTATATACAAATCCTCTCCGACAGATCCAGAAGTTCCCGCCTTCCCAACACCCCAAATAAAAACCTCAACCTCAGGTGGCGATGGCATCTCACTCCTGAAATCATTATTATCTTCGATTAACTCCAAATCGGTACCCCGCAGAGCATTATTTTCAAACGTCCCATTGGAAATAGGGCCGGAGTTCAAAATTTCAGTCACCGGGTATCTGATATTCAAGCGTCAAGAACCTGCGCGGAGTTGCTACGTGTGGCTGGGGGGGGAGGAGCCGCAAATAGCCAAGGGCATAACTACCCAAATGGCTGACGATTCTGCACGAGAAGTGGAAAAGTGGGAGATAAGAAAAGCATATAAATTTGGTGGGGAACAAATCTCGTTTACTCAAGAAGAGCTAGCTTCGCTTCGAAATTTCGGTGAGCCTACGATACGCATCATCGGATTCAAGCCACTTTCTGCCCTCCCAATATGGGCCTCTATGAAACATCCAACATTCATATATCCATCCGAGGAAGGATATGTTGGATCCACGCGCGTCTTCTCCGCGCTCTATCAGACTCTTTTGAAAAAGGATAGACTAGCGCTTGTATGGTTCGTGCCTCGCAAGAATGCAGCTCCTGTTATGGCTGCTATGATTCCCGGGACTGCAAAGCTAGGTGAAGACGACGAAGAAATCATCCCACAGGGCATGTGGATCTTGCCTCTCCCCTTCGCAGACGACATCCGACAAAATCCAGAAACGAATATTATCACGGCTCCAGACTCATTGGTTGATAAAATGCGCACGGTCATCCAATTACTTCAGTTGCCTAAGGCACAATATAACCCCCAGAAATACCCAAATCCTTGTAAGTTGCACGCCGACTTATTTATTTAGCTTGATTTTACTACACTTGTTTAGCTAACAATTTATTACTCAAATCAGCTCTACAATGGCACTACCGCATTTTGCAAGCGTTGGCTCTCGATGAAGACCTCCCAGAACAACCAGAAGACAAAACGATACCAAAATACCGTCAAATCGACAAGGTTTGTTTCGCCCCCTCCTCCAAGGAAAAACTCACTTAGCTAACTAGATTATTCACAGCGCGCCGGTGAACACGTAATAGCCTGGGGCGAAGAATTAGAAACCCAACATCTGATACTTGAAGCGCAAAAACCAGCAACTTCCACGCTCGTCAAACGACCAGCAAGCAGGGCTCAAGAACAAGTCAAAGCGGAGACACGCCCTAGCAAAAAGGCTAAAACCAGCCCTGATGCTACGGGCGCCGGTGATGAAGTGAGATTACACTATGAGAAGGGGGCGTTGAATAGGGTGAGTTGATTCATTGGAGTCTTATCTATTTACTTCCTTTTGTTTATACATGTCTCCGCCCGCCTCCGCTAGCTAATATTATGTCGTTTTCAAACTAACTAATACGGCGATGAATCTTATAGTTGACTGTGGCCGTCCTTAAGGACTTCCTCCAGTCCCAGCATCTGCCAACGACTGGTAAAAAGGCCGATTTGGTAGAGAGGGTGGAAGAATTTTTGGAGCACAAATGACGTTTGGATCTGTCGTCGACCACTGCTCTTCGTATATCGCAGTACTCCAAACTTTTGTCCGTCCCGTTCCACCTCTGCGGGTTTCCTTTACTTTGGAGTTTTGAAATACCTGATTTGTTACTTTATGTCTTCCCCTGTTAGTTTATCTTGTGTTAGTTTTGACTTTATAAAATCCATGACTGGTATGATAACGAAAAAGCGAGGCAGCTTTTAACGGGTTATAGGTGTTGGCTAGGTATTGTCTTTATTCATTCCAGTTATTGATATTCCTTTGGGATACTTTTCTCCTGTTTGGCCAAATGTATCCCTAGTTAGGTGCCCAGCCGTTCTGTTACATACTTCCTATAATTCCCCCCCGCCCCCCCCATTGAATCCGACCTACGCAGCCTTGGTTTTTTGCAACATTATAATTCCAACTCTACCAGTTAACAGTATCGCTACGACGACGCAAGTTGCCTATAAACACCTTTTATGCGCTACCTTTAAACAAAAACGTCCATCCACGTGCGAAAGCACGTATGATGATAAGCTGAGAACTAGCGGATAGCGGGCCGAAAAGGCATCCCGCACATGCTTACTCCACCCGCATCGTTCATGTGGAAAACTCCACCACCCAATCGCAATTATTACTCACAAGGACGCTTTTGCTCAACGAATCGAACCTGAAGCACCCGCACATTTTCGCAAAAAAAATGCACTACATATATATATTCGCCCAATGTACGGAGTACGACTCGATTCGACACGCCGAGGACAGGCTATCAGAGTCTACAAAACACGAGGTTTAGCTCATCTGACAGATGATCAGCAGCGAGCTTCTTCGTTCTGCTGGATGGCTCATACGGGTTTGCGGGGCCCGGTAACAGGATACTGCAAAAGAGCGACGAGCGTTCCAATCGATTTTAAAATTAGCCAGGGGCCGATGCGAGGGGATCGGCATGGAAACTAAAAGTTGGAGCCCGTGTTGCAAGATCTGGAGCAGAATAGCGGCTCGATGCCAATCGCTCAGAAGGATATAAGTTATATATATTTGAGATAACTCCCGTCAATCTGTTTCGTTTCAATGGTATCACTCAGCCCGTTCTGGGGAATCATCGATGAATCGGTCATAATATCAGACGGCCGCTTCCCAGTTATCATACCGCTCGCCAATAGCGGTTTGATGCCTCTCATCCCCAACTCAGGAAATAGCTACAAAATAAACCCCACCACGATAAAACATGCACCTCTTCAACCGAGGCCTAAGCGCCGCGCTGCTGGCCGTCTGCTTGACCCTCGCCACCGTAGCCCTCGCCACCATCCCCAGCACCAAACGCTTCGACCTCTCAAAACCATCATACGACCTCTTCCGCGGCAAAAACCTCCACGATAACCGCGTCCAGCAAAGCCTCGCCTTCGATAACGTCAACAGGCGCCTCTTCATCGCCCAGCTGCGCGATGGCACAGGCGACACCTCCGGCGACCTGTGTATCACCCAGCTCGACTTCTCCGGCAACTACCAGGGCCACATGCACCTGAACGGGTTCGGGCACGGCGTCTCCTTCGGCGCGCAGGGCGGCGCCGGCGGCGAGACGTTCCTGTGGACCGAAGTCGAGGCCAACGGCAACGGGTACGGCAGGAAGCTGGCGCGCTTTAAATGGAAGAACGGCAGCACGCTCTCGCAGTCGTCGGGCGCGCTGGCGAAGTTCACGCCCATCGCGGGCGCGACGGAGCACACGGCCTTCGTCGACCAGCTGGCCAACCGGCTGGTCGTCCGCTACCGCAAGGGCGGCAGCAAGCATATCGCCGCCTTCGACCTAGATGCTGCTACCAAGGGCGACTTTTCGACGCCGCTCGTGAATTTCCCGCAGCCCGCGCTGGACAAGTTCAAGTCCAAGGCGTTCCAGGGGTATGCGGCGCACGGTTCCTACTTGTACTTGATGACAGGTACATCGTACGAGGCCAGTGGCGGCGAGGTGAATTCCCAAGTCGCAAGTATTGATATGAACACGGGAAAGATCGTGCAGGGCCCGACGCTGACGAAGGCTGGGGCGAGTCTCCCCTTCCGGGAACCAGAGGGAATGGCGGTTTATAAAACGAAAGATGGGGAAGTGAGATTGTTCTTGGGCTTTGCGACCGGGAAGAGCGGGGATCGGAGATCGAGTTTGTTTTATAAAAATGCGCTGATTTGAGCCGGGAGACTCGACGGGCATCTGGCTACGTGATTTATAACTCCATGATAAACCCCCCCTTTTTTTTTTTTTTTTTGGATATTGTCATCCATAGACTCCAACGCATCTTAATCAAAGATTACAATTGAGAAGAATTGGAATACCTACTCATACATCGTGCGCTGCGGGCAAAATACCTTCCTCTCTATTTATACTCACATCAAACCAAACCACTTTCCCCCCTTTTCCCTCTGTTGCCTTGAGGCTAGTTTCTTATCAACTAAATCAATCACTCCAATAAGCATTATTATTCTCATTCTTATTATTTAACCTCCTTCTCAAATCAGGAAGGAAAACAAACAGCAGCACAAGGAGGAGGTTTTTTTTTATTTCGTTTCAGAGTTTTGCGCGACAGAACCTGGCCATTTGGAGCCGCCTGGGGGCCCCTTTTAGTCAAAACAGTCATACCAAAGTTACCAACCTAACCAACTATTAAATAAATAAATAAATAAACAACCCGTAGTCTTTCTGAAAACCTTATACCCCATAAACACATAGGAAATCATCCAAAAAAAAAAAAAAAAAAACAAGAGCCAAAAATGGCAGAAGCATAGCAAGCATAATTGCTAAAATTAGTCTCGAGCCTCACAGCTCAACATATATATACAGTAACTACATAAACCGGAAGTACATGTACAAAAAGTTCAACATAAGAGAAAGAGTAAAACAAGAAACACCCCATTCATCCAATAGTGAATCATTTGATTTGAGAAAGAACCAACCAACCGGCTAAATTAATAGAAACCAATAAAAGCTAAAAATAGTAAGTATCTAAAGCATAAAAAAAAAACAGGATGTTTAAAATAAAATAAAAAAAGCAATGAACGCCCCAATGGGACCCCCGTATTGAATTCATATGTGTAAATCATAGCTAGGAAGCGAAACAGTTCAACAAAACGTTCGAATTATGTTATGTGATGTGATGTAAGCCAACGTAAACCAAACCACCCAATCGCCAAGGAAGATGAGACAAAATTTCCAAACTCGTGACTCTCTGTGAACCCTTTTCTTCGCGAAACCCAAAAACAGATAGATAGATGTTCGCTGCACCTGCAGGATACATATACTCCGCAGGAAAGCTGTACTATATAGAAGAACAGCAACAGCGAGCGCTAAATGCGAGAATGTGCCGTTTTGAGATATTTATTCAAATTCAACGGGGCTACAGTACGCCATTTTTCCTTTTGTTCAAAAGGGCGGTTACTCATGATAAGGCGGCGGGGGGGTGTGTTCGTGCGGGTGTGGTTGCGGGTGTTCATGCGATTGTGATTGCGGCTGTGGTTGTAGTTGTTGTTGTTGCGGCTGGGTTTGCGGGAGGGGATGTTGATGCGATTGGTGCGGTTGGTGCGGTTGCAGTGGCTGGTGCGATTGATGAGGAGGCTGATGAGGTTGATGTTGAGGGTACCCCTGCTGCTGTTGATAGGGGTGTGTATTCTGCGGGCGAGGGAGGGGGAGTGGTTGGTGGTGCGGTTGTAGCGGTTGTTGATGTTGGTGGTGTGCGGGGTGTTGTGCGCCTGGATGGAGCGGTGGTGGTGGTGGTGGAGGGGGCGGATGGCCGTACATTGCGTGGTGGTAGGGCGGGCCGAGTGCCACGTGCCCAATTGGCGCGTGCATGTATTGGGGCGGCGGGGGCGGGGGGGCATGCGTAACGTGAGGCGGGGGGCCATGGGGGGGATAGGGGCCCGGGTGATAGGCCATACCCTGTGGCGGGGGGAGGTGCGGAGGCGCAGAGGAGAAGGGGTCGGGCAGTTCATTGAGATGTGGGATGGAAGGGTATCGACTAGAGGCGGGGAGGATACGGCGTGGGAGGTTGGGTAAGCCGCGTTGGGAGTCAGGGGGAGGTGGCGGCTGGGGTGGCTGGTGCGGTTGGTGCTGGGTCGGGGGTTGGAGGAAAGACCGCGGGTCTGTTGGCGGTATCATCTGGCCGAGGACAGGCTGGGGAAGTATTGTTCGGTGGAGTCCGCGAGCATGTTGGTCTGTTGACAGTCGTGGTTGATGCTGAAGTGAAGGATAATATGGGTGCGGGGGAGGCTCCTGAGTCACGGGAGGATAGTTGCGGAAGGGCGCAAGCTGCGGGCCTGATAAGGGAGGCCCGTAGGCGGGATGGTGCGCTGGCGGCCGGTCAATGTCTCCCATGGCGACATCGGCGAGAGTACTCAGCGCCGTCGGAGGTTCTAGAGGCATTCCGCTGATAGGTTTCCCCTCAGCCGTCCGGTCTTCTTCCTGCTGGCAAAGCTCCGTTAACGCCTCGGTAAGCTGCGAGATTCTGTCGCTGACAAGAACCGGCGGCCGTGATTCTTCGGTGATCTCCTTTATTTGGGGAGAAATATCACTTTCGATTTTCGCTCGCTGTATAAAGTCTTCCCACCCATACGCAGCCCGTTCATACAGCGCAGCACCCTTCGGGTCTCTGACAAAAGAACTATTGAATCCGCGAACAGCACGTCGACGAGGAGCAATGTCTGCTTCTGATCCTGACTCGTCGGTCTGTAAATCTTCGTAAGTATTTTATTCTTTCCATATTCTAAACTGGCCGACTCAGGGGTTAGAGCCCTTACCTCAGTGTGGTCGTCGTCCTCTGCCTGGCGACGCTGTTCCACAAAAGCCATATAACTCCCTTGAGCAGCGAGGAGATGCTCCTCCCTGATATGTCGGGACTTATCCTAGTGAAAGTTAGATCTTGTAAGTTGCAAAAGGAAGCAGCGTGGCAACAATAACGCTTACATGGAAGTTACTATTGACCCGTTCTTTGTTAGCCTCGAGCAAAGCATCCGCAGTTTTTGTGCGCCAATGATATTCGTTCTCAATCACTTCGAGTCTCTTCTGTAGCCTAGCTTTAAGAGCCTTCATGACTTGATGATATTCAGGGACTGTAGTGTGTGCATTGGCATCTTTGACGAGTTTAGCTTCTGATCGATTCGCAATGACGGTAAGCGCGGTCCGCTGAGCGGCCGCGACTCGACGAAACACCCTATCGAGTTCCTTTTGTCGCTCACGCAGTTGCTTGATGACCGGGCTAGGTGATACGGATCTCTCGCGATCGATTGGCTGCAGTCGGCCTCCACGACCCCCCCTTCCAGCACCCCGACCACGGCCACCTCTCCCACGGCCACGTGTCCATCCTCTACCTCTTGCCCTTCCTCTGAATCCGCCACGTCCACGGCCTCTGCCCGACACACTAGGCAGTGTGCTAGCAGACAACTCTCCAGCTTCCGATGGGGTTGCGCCTCGCGAGCCTAATATCTCCGTTGAGGTGCCCTCCCGCGCCGCTAGAGGGGATTCCAACTCTATTGACTGGGTAGGCGAATCGGCATTGCGGATCCTAAGCAGCGGCACTGCCCGCGTGCGCCTGGCTTCCGAGACCGGCAGGTCTGTGTCACCATCGCCATTTCTCTCGGATGGTGGCTGCGTCCCATTACTAGTAGAAGTTGACGTTTCCATTTTGAAACTTTTGGTGTGTTGGTTTAGCGTTTCTGCCGGCTCACTAGTCTTGCTAGTGGAATTTCGTTTCCTTGTAGCTACAGGGCTGGCCTGCTTACTCGCAGGCCCAATGGTACCTGTCTCTGGTGTTGTCGCTGTATTTTTCCCCTTTCCCACGCTGGCGTCTACAGACCTGCTTTTAGGCTTCGAGACTGCCTCAGGGGAAGTTTCGACCTCGGTTTTATATCCAGAACTCCGACGGCGCCGAGGGGAGTCGGTCCAGGTCGATTTAAACGAGATTGATTGCGAGTCAGAAGTTGGTTTCTTGGTGCTTATACTGGGTGATTTCGACGCAGTGTCATTCCCATTCACCTCCCCGTCGTCGGAACCAACATGGATCTCGTGTGGCCCATTGAAGTCTGGTTGCTGTATGGCTGAGTGGTCGTGTTCCTCGGGTACTGCGTCCATATGCTGGAACTTGGAATAAATTCTAGCAGATTGGCGTGTTGGGCGCGGTGTGTTCGATTCCGCAATGCCGTTCTCATGTGCAACCTCGTCCTTTGCCTTCCGAACCCTTTTTGCCCGTGGGGTTTGCGGATCCGAATGTGGTTGAACAGGCAGGGGTTCATCATGACTACTACCATTTAAGGATTTTGAACGCCCAATGTGCGCACGACTTTTGCCTCCCCTTGCTCGCGATCGCGAGCCGCCACGGTTTCCACCTCGCGCGCGGCTCGAGGATGAAGTAGATGATACTGGGTGACCAGCGGTTGTTAACAGGAGATATTCGCTATTGCGCTCCTGGCAGTAATACTCACCCTGGGAAGAATCTGCTGCAGATACACTGCCCAATTCATGAGTCTGGTCCAATTTGCGTTTAAGGCCGGTCATCATGAGCAGGAGGAAGAGGTGTGAGAGTTGGTTCACGGTTGGCTGGAGGTTGGATGAGGTCAGCTCACGTGATCATAAAGTTTTCCAAGTTTGGCCCTGTTTTGGAAATGTATGAGAAGTATGGGAAGCGGGTGAAAAAAGAGCACGGCAAAATGAGAAGAACGAGGAAGAGATTGAGGAGGAGAGGGGGGAGGAAGCGCAAAGCAGAGAGCAATGGGTGCTTCAGTGAGTAATCAGTGCAGTAAAAAGTAGCGGCGCATCCGAGTTGTTGGCAATAAGCACCAGCAACGGTTGGCGTGTAGATTGCAAACAGCCACAAATGAATGAACAGCAATAAAGAGGCCCCAAACGATAAATAAGTTAGAACAACAGGAAGTGAAACAACAGAAAAACAATAGAGTTAGAAAGGGTGAAACAACAACAACAACAACACACAACTTTATCACTCAAAACAAACACGTAGCTGAAATGGGGAGCGCTGGCGATGTAGGAGTAGTAAAGTCCTCTGCGGTCCAAGAAAGAAAAAAAAGAAAATGAACAAGGGCAAAACGAAGAAACGAAAAAGCGACAAAGACTTGGTTTTCCTCACATTCTCATTGGCGGACGGACGGGCTGGGGGGGATTTTAAAAAAATTAGCAGGCTTTTTTAGTCTTTGCTTGCTGCGGATTTGGTGGAGAAGTAACTAACTTCGTAGCTGGGTAGTGTAGTGTATACCGGCTTCCCCGTCAAAATGGGGTACAATACGAAAGCAGGAATCGGGAATCAGGAGGAGGAAAACAGGTAAGCGGCGTAAAGAGGGGAGGAAACAAGCAGAGGATGTGAATTCTTGTAGAACAAGAAACAGAAGAAAGTAAGATAGGAAGAAATTGGGGGATATTATTATGTGCTTCGCAACGGGAATTTAGGTTTTCAAGAACAAAGTAAAAAGCAACACACACACACACGACAGCTATAAGCTAACTGTCAAAGGCTGTGTCGCAGTTTACTGGTCATGCATGCAATTGCATAACTGAACGCAGGAGGGAGCAGACAGAGACGAGCGCGGAATCATAGGGAAAAGGGCAGGCAAAAGAGGCAGCCGAAGCAACGGGGCGCGGATAAATAACAGTATAAGTTAACTAACACTCACCCTTCTTCAGTTGGTGTTGTGTTGCTGTTGTAGGGGTTAGTTATAGAACCACTTGCTCAGTCCGAACAAGCCATGGGACGGGAGAGGACACGGTGATATATGTATCCCCCTACCTTGTAGAGAGGAGAGAGGACGATGATATATGAAGTAAATATATAGGAATAAGTATAAGTAAGCAAGAAAAAAGGCGTAGAAGGAAGTAGGAGAAAAAGAGAGGAAATTTTCCCTCGCCGGCGGAAGGAACGATGAGTTCGGGCCTGGGCGGCTGTACCTATAGTATGTATTATGTATGTAACTTATGTACCGTCAGCGGTATTTGATAACGGCGATTGGCTGGCGGCGCTTGTTGCTGCGGGTTGGCGCTGGCGGAAAGGGCGATTGGCGTGGAGAAGTGGGAAACTTAAAGTAAGTCCAGTATCAGATTGTATTGTAGGAAATACATAAACAGACTCGACTCACAGCTTTACAAACTCCCTGGCTGGCAGGTTCAGCGCCTGGCATACATATTGTATTATATTGTGTTATGGATGTTTTGCCTACATGATGCGTGGTAGCAGAATCTCAACGGCGATCAACAGTTAGTGAAGAACATAGCAAATCTCTGTCAATCAACTACATTGCTACAGACACTCAAAATACCCCGAATCCTGCATCTACACTCTATTACGCAGTTGATCCCATCCCGCCCTTGCTAGCCCTGATGAGCTGAGACAGAAGCAGGAAAATGGACAACAACATCCCTGTCATTTTGACAATCAAGAAGCAGGATTGAAGTGTCATCATCTAATCTTTTCTGCTTCTTCTGTTACAATTCATTTTTTATTCTTCTATTTTTGACAAATATGTAATGATCTTAAAGGTATATCAGAGATTTGTATATCAGATAGAATAGCTAGCTACTCTATATAGTTCACTCAGCTTCTATGTAATGTTTTCAAAGCAGAGACAGAGACAGGTGTGAAAAGTGATGAGCACACCATATTTATTGCTTCATACACACACTCTGAGCTTACATATAACTAGTCAACCAGGCTCAGGTATGCTTGCTTGTGCTCTCCTGGCATGAATCATACTCAGATCCTTGCAGTCTTAAGATACTTATTTTAACTGCTGTATATGTACATTGTGTAAAAGTCAATGATATCATGAAAACAGTTGAAGGAGTTTGATTTTTATGTCCTGGGATTTTTTCTTGTTTGTCAATTGATGATTGGTAACTAATCATCTTATTTTTCTACAGCATGTCTTTCTGTCCATCCACATTCCTGAGTTGATTAGTGTATACCTTTTCCATTGTTTGTCAGTTACACTCTGCCAAAAATGAAGGGAAGGAAAGTTAAAATGGTTTGTATAGAAATGATATTGAAATAGCTCAAGAAAAGAAAAAATAGATAACAAAATAGCCAACCCAAGCCAATAAAAACAGAAAGAATCTTTGTAAAACCAGTGAAAAGCCCGTAGCAAACTATATACACAC